>CM042012.1:22656530-23146530 GCA_023525715.1 Cichorium intybus
CACTATTCAATGAAACGTAATTATAAATTTGGTAAAAAATTATATTAACAATCCAAGAAAAAATATTTTTTCAAAAAGCGCATGGATAAAGTTGTTAATGTTAGATCCAAATTTGATTCACAATTAAATGATCCAAAGTATTCAACACGTTTGGATGCTTAATTTATTTTGATCCAAATTATTTATTATTCAAGTATGATCCACATTGATATTATCAAAAGTAGTTTTTATCCAAAAATATTATGATTCAACATTTTAATATGCTTAATTTGTTATGATCTAAAGTATTTATGATCCAAAATGATATGTCCAAAACGTTATGATCCCTAAATAAATGTTTTGAAAAATGCTATGAGCCTCTAATATATTATTTGAAATCATATTATCACAATGATTGTTTTGTTTTGAAAAATGTTATGTCCTCAAATAGATGATCCAAAAAATTATCATCCAAAATTATATGATCCAAATATTATAATTCAAAATAATACGATAAAAAACGTTATGATACGAAATGTTATGACAAAAAATGTTATGATCCAAATTATACGAAAATAATAAAAACTGATTAACCTTTTAAACAATTATAAAGAAACCTAAAAAACAAATATAAGTTTATTAAAAAATTTCAAGTAAAATATTTAACAAAAAAAATAATTAAAAAAAAAACTACATTTAAAAAAAAAAGGTTGATCGTTCAACCAAATTAATGCCATCACCATATCGGGATCCTATTTGTATATAATATAATATTAAATTATATACCGGAATACAATAAAATGTTGCCACTATATATCATGTTCCATTCTTTCTCCATTTCTCACACACTCCATTGAAATCAAAGATTGAATAAAACATGGATTCTAGTATTGATAATGTACATGTTGTTGCTACTGCCAATGGCAATGTCGGTTGTCCTCCCAAAAACAGTGGTGTTTGTTGCGTACAGTCCTCCGCACAATTCAGTTCCGGGGAGGCCACACTAGGCCGCCACCTCGCTCGCCGACTCGTTCAGATTGGTGTCTCCGACGTATTTTCTGTTCCAGGCGACTTCAACTTAACTTTGCTTGATCATCTCATAGCTGAGCCCGGGCTCAATCTCGTTGGATGCTGCAACGAGCTAAATGCCGGATATGCTGCAGACGGATACGCTAGGTCTCGCGGCGTTGGTGCATGTGTTGTCACCTTCACCGTTGGTGGACTTAGTGTACTCAACGCCATTGCCGGTGCCTACAGTGAGAATCTTCCTCTTATCTGTATTGTCGGTGGACCGAATTCGAATGATTATGGTACTAACAGAATTCTTCATCATACAATTGGATTGCCGGATTTCAGCCAAGAGCTTCGTTGCTTTCAGACAGTCACTTGCTATCAGGTATCAAACCTCTGATTTATATGAACAAGTATGAATCTCATTTTGATTTATTCATACGTGACATGCTTCAATTGATCTTCAGTGCAACGCAATAGCTGCACCAGTTAAAAACTAACATGATTCTAGAGTTTGTTTAGAGATCATTGACGTAAAAAAATGAGCAAACATGAAATTATACATATACCTTTTGTAGAAAAATAAAAGGATGTATAAATTTCCATGGTTGACGGAAAAGAAGAAGCTACAAATGCCTAAGGTTCATTTGGAAGATGCGAATTGTTAGCTTAAAAGGATGCATGTATAAATCAACACTTATACAATTGATCTATAGCGATGGTAGTTACACCTTAAAATGCGAATTGTTTGCTTAACTTTTTACTTTTTATAAAGCATAGGCGGTGGTGAATAATTTGGAAGATGCACATGAACTGATTGATACCGCCATATCCACTGCTCTGAAAGAGAGCAAGCCTGTATACATCAGTGTGGCCTGTAATTTGGCTGCTATACCTCATCCTACTTTTAGCTTGGAACCAATTCCATTTTCTCGATCCCCCAAGTACGTTCCACAAATATCGTTCAAATTAATAAATATCATTTCATATTGTTTTAAGCTCATGAGGTTTTCCAATGCTCTAGGTTGAGTAATACAATGGGTTTGGAAGCCGCTGTTGAGGCTGCAGCAGTGTTCTTAAACAAGGCGGTGAAGCCTGTAATGGTGGGTGGACCTAAACTCCGTGTCGCAAATGCTAGCAAGGCCTTTGTTGAATTGGCAGATGCTTCAGGCTATGCTCTTGCGGTAACACCATCGGGAAAAGGGCTTGTTCCCGAGCACCACCCTCACTTCATCGGAACATATTGGGGCGCTGTAAGCACCGCCTTCTGTGCAGAAATTGTGGAATCAGCAGATGCTTACGTGTTTGCTGGGCCTATATTCAACGATTACAGCTCTGTAGGTTACTCTCTCCTTCTCAAGAAAGATAAAGCACTGATCGTGCAACCGGATCGCGTCCTGATTGGAAATGGACCCACTTTCGGTTGTATCCTTATGAAAGATTTCTTGCAAGCACTAGCCAAGAGGATTAAAAAGAACACCACTGCATACGAGAATTACCATCGGATATTTACCCCTGAAGGGAATCCACTACCATGTGCCCCTGAAGAGCCATTAAGGGTCAATGTTCTTTTTCAACACATACAGAAGATGTTGTCCAGTGACACAGCTGTTATTGCTGAAACTGGAGATTCCTGGTTCAATTGCCAGAAACTAAAATTGCCAAAAGGATGTGGGTAAGCATTAAAGAGTGTTTTTCAATGAAAAAATGTTATTTATTTATTTATATATATATATTGATTATTAAATCTGGGTTTTATAGGTATGAATTCCAGATGCAATATGGGTCGATAGGTTGGTCGGTTGGTGCCACCCTCGGCTATGCACAGGCTGCAACCGATAAGAGAGTGATTGGTTGCATTGGTGATGGAAGCTTCCAGGTGACAGCCCAAGATGTGTCCACAATGCTGCGATGGGGTCAAAAAAGCATCATCTTCCTTATAAACAATGGCGGTTACACCATTGAAGTACAGATCCATGATGGGCCTTACAATGTAATAAAGAATTGGAACTACACTGGATTAGTTGAAGCAATCCACAACGGCCAGGGCAACTGCTGGACGAAGAAGGTTAGCTATTTTAATCTAACTCGGTCCTACCCAAAATACACGTGGGTGGACTGTCTACATCTAACATCTAACATCCCCTTACCCCACACCACCCCACGATCTTATGGAATTTTAGTATTGTAATTGTTTTTGTAATTTTTACTAGAGGGGATTATATGCTGACGATAAAACCGCTTGTAGGTGTTTTGCGAAGAAGATCTGATCGAAGCGATTGAGATGGCAACAGGAGAGAAGAAGGATTGTTTGTGCTTCATTGAAGTGATTGCTCACAAGGATGATACGAGCAAAGAGTTGCTTGAGTGGGGGTCGAGAGTTTCAGCAGCTAACAGCCGTCCTCCCAACCCTCATTAAAAGCTTTGCGTATGGTATTGGGTATTGTAGTTATGACGTTATGGAATATTTAGTCTGGTGTTGTAATTATTATTATTATTTTTTGCTATTGTTATTATTGTAAGTATAAATAAAGGGCAATCTTGTACACAAAGCATCATCACGGAGCAAGATCAGGGAACGGTTCCAACCACAAGGATGAAGTGTTGGCAAGTTTTATTATGCATTTTTCACTGTTTTTAGGTCTCGGACCCATGATCTCAGGCTCAAACGGCAAACCATGTAAGTATGTTGTGTTGTATTCATAACAAAAGCTCTTCAAGTGCTTTGTGTCGGGGTTATATGTGAATGATTTTATAATGGATTTGATTAGTGAAAAACTTCAATCCATTTACGTTATCATCATATATTTTACAAATTAAGTTGCGTGGTTTTTATGTTTAAAAAAAGAAAAAAAGAAATAGGTTTCAAAACAATTTACAATTAGCGTTTGGTTGGGTATTTCGATGCCCTGAAAAGTCAATTCAATCAGACATTCCAACAACATGATATAACATACACTACCCAAAAAATTTTCAAAAAGCTTTGTTGGCAAATACAAATATAAAAGCCTGACATTTGAAATACTATTCAAGACAGCATAACGATTAAAGTTGTCTCATAATTGTCAACACAAATCGATGAAACCTACATTACATATTTCTGATAGGATTATAGGAAAATTATATTTTCTCCTACTAGATCCTCCTACCCACTAAATATTTACTTGTGGAATCCATTAATTCTCTCTCTCAACTTTTATTCTTGATTTCAACACTTGTCTTGATCTAGCGAGTATGAAGATATATAAAAAGACTTTGTAGGATGATATAGAACATCTTTCTGATAAGTACTAATTATGGATGGGCGAGATACTTTAATATTTTTTCTCACTTAATTATACATAAGTACATATATAACTATATTGGGACAAATTTAATCAATATAAAATAAAATTAAGCAAAAGATGAAACGTTTTTTGACTTGTCATCTTCTGCATGCTGCAAACAGAAGAAAAAAATAACAATCTCGAACATGTTATATAACTATTAAATGAACAAAACAAATATAAATATAAAAACAGACAGAGTCAATATACAAGAAATGGTAGGTTATATTGCAAGAGGAAAGAAAACTCATTATTCTTAGCATTGTTCTCCCACTCGCAAAAAGGAGAAAGCAAAGAATATGAGTGACGGAAACACATATAACCTTCCATAGGCTATAGTTGATTATCAAGATCAAGAAACTATATGCATGATAATAACTTCTCGTGAGCCAAGATACAAGCTTTTCTTCACAAAGATTTAAAACTATTTATCACAAAAGTTGTTTGAAAATGTATAAGAATTGATATTTAAGGTTATAAAGTAACTGGTAACCAAATTCTAAGAAGAGCACACAATTCAACATAATGCTTTAATAAGAAAAAAAAAATTAGAGGTGGAATGTTGTAATAGTAAGTATGCAAGTAGGATGCTATAACAGAAAACTAAATAAAAGTATGTTGTTATTTCTTGCATTTATCTCTTTAAGAAAATATAATTTTAATCATCTATATTGGTGGATTCTTATCCAGATAAGTATGGATGACATTTGGAACCATTATACTTGTGAAAAGGAAAAAAACAACAATCATTCTACAAAAATGAGTAAATTTGGACAACCACGAATGATGGTTTATTTTGCATTGAGTTTTCATGATTCGTATAGAAATTAAGAAAGGTTAAATGAAAGAAATGACAACGTACTTACATTATTTGTTATTATTGTTGGATTGTAATAACTCGCAAGACATAAATAAACGAAACAGAAGCATAAATAAAATGAGTATCAAAACTGAACAAGAATCACATGTTCATTAATTTCTTGCAACAATTCAAACCTACGAGTATAGTATTCAAAGGTATCTTTCTTGAAGGATCTTGAGGCTTTTCTTAAATGGCGTGAGAGCCAAAAAGAGAACTCTTCTAATGTAGTCACACCCCAAATTGAAGATCCAATGCAAAACATTAGTATTTCTTGCTTTCTTGTAGCCGAAGCAACTGCAAAACTGAAAGGGTTTCATCTCGATTCTTGTGGCCGAAGCAATTCTAAACCCGAGAGGTTAACCCTCAGTTTGAGTGTGAAGATAAAAGAGAGAGCAAAGGAGAGACTTACCAAGAGAGAGCGAAAGAGAATATTGTCAAGAGAGAAAGAAAGATTGTTGAGAGATAGTGTGTGTGTGTGTGTGTGTGAATGGTCAGCAAAAAGAGAGAGGTCGGTCGAGAGGGAGAGAGTCATGAGGGTGGAGGTCGGTTTTAGGGTTTTCGTGTGTCATAAAAAGGAGTGCCTTAAACCTCATTTATGGTCGACTACAGATATGGGAGTCATCCTATCTCCTAGTTGTTTGAACGACAAGACAATATTAGATAGGAAAATTCTATTTATTCCTACTAAATCCTTCTAATTCATCTTCCTACCCATCTATATAAGGACATGTGGAATCCACTAATCCTCTTTCTTAACATCATCCATTGTTTTTTACACTTGTATTGATCTAATGAGTAGGAAGAAAATTAGGAAGATTTATTAGGAGGATATATAACCTCTCTATTAGATAACCATACTATGTTATCTAATTTGACTTAACTATCTTCCAACCCTCCAACTTTGTTAGCTTCTAACTAATTCATCATAACACAACTTAACAAACGAGTCCTCAAAATTTGCTCTTGTCATTTTAAGCTCGAATCATACTGTATAAGATGGTATTTGTAGTTTTCCAATTGTAAATAGAAAAGGGTTTATTGTTAATTTTTTCAATAGTAGAAGGGAGTAATGTGGCTATTTTTATATTTATTTGGAATTTAAATAAAAAGAATAATTAAAAGAATAATATCAAGCGGAGGGTTTTAGTAGCAGGATATTAGACACAAAAACACACATATACACACGCTTTGTTTGTGTTAGATGATATTAAAGAATAAGGGGAGAGACAAGAGATTGATGATAGAGGGAGGAAGAATGGACTAAATAGATAGAGGGTTAGAAATGGATTTTGATAAAAATATATAAGGGTCGTCAATTCTCGGTGGGAGGGGCGTCAATGGTAGCTGGACGGCAATGGTGGTCAAAGGAGGTGCTTAGTATGGTGTCTTTCCACTTCTAATTAACTCATTTGACATATTTTAGTGATGCAGAAATCAAAGAAGGAACATTAAAGTCGTGGGAACTTTGGAAAAGGCCATCCATGTGAGTAACTTTATGAATACTTTGACAGTATATAGATATTAATATAAATATTTGTGTTGAATATATTAGTGTATTGCGTATATTCTTGAAGTTGTATCATAAAGTGCACGAAGAAAAATTATGTATCTGAAAGGTTAAATTTAAAGTAGCGATTATGCATACTCCTTGATGAGAATTGTGTCTAAACATGTATATACAGCAATACATTAAGTGTATATATTGTTGGAATAATGTCCAAAGTCATCAACTTGTGGTAATATTTCTAATAATGGCAGAAGTCCTTTTGGGTTGCCCTGATGAGCCATAAAAACAAAATAGAGTCAGAAATATTAGAAAGGATGATTAGTTTATTAATTTATTAAGAAATAAATTAATTAGAAACTAGATCAATAAATTAATTGATAAATTAATATAGAATTAATTTAGAATCAATTAAAGGGACTAGATTGTAGTTGATTAAAGGTTTAATCAATGGAAACAAGTCCAAGAGGTGCAGCCGCCAAAAGTCTCCTAAGTTTGAAACCCTAGGAGCCCATGCACTATAAATAAAGGCCTTGGGGTTCAACCTTAAGGCATCCCAAGCCTCAAAGAGTGCTGCTAACTCCCTCCCTCTATTCCTTTCCTGCGAAATCTCTTCCCTCTCTAGGGTTAGAGTTCTTTGCTTCTGATCTGTCTGTTTAATAGGAGATCACTGGGTGTAAATCACTAGAGGGGTTCTACTTTGGATTTTGTTTATCCTTGCAATCGTGGCCTTGACCAGAGGACAAAGAATGAAAGTTGTTGAGCTATATTATGTTTAAGTTTTGAGTTGCAATAACTGTTATGACTGCATGATCCTGAATAATGTTTATGGAATTTCTGTGATTTGATATTGTTTGTCTTCTGCTGCATGTGTTTTATGTGTTTATGTGATCAAATCCCAACATATATGATGTTTAAGTTTTGAGTGCTGCCAACTCCCTCCCTCTATTCCTTTCCTGCGAAATCTCTTCCCTCTCTAGGGTTAGAGTTCTTTGCTTCTGATCTGTCTGTTTAATAGGAGATCACTGGGTGTAAATCACTAGAGGGGTTCTACTTTGGATTCTGTTTATCCTTGCAATCGTGGCCTTGACCAGAGGACAAAGAATGAAAGTTGCTGAGCTATATTATGTTTAAGTTTTGAGTTGCAATAACTGTTATGACTGCATGATCCTGAATAATGTTTATGGAATTTATGTGATTTGATATTGTTTGTCTTCTGCTGCATGTGTTTTATGTGTTTATGTGATCAAATCCCAACATATATGATGTAGATGATAGCTTAAAAATGAGTTCCAAATGTGTGAAATAAAATGTGAACTTTATAAAAGGAGAAAGTGCATGATTATTATTATTATATATTTTATATAGAATAATACAATGAGTTAAATTTTATGTTCAACTAGGAGTTGTTACATGATATGTTGTAGGATGTAGTACAATGATTTGGTTTTTTTTTTTGTAGGAATGAGGTATATAAGAGTAAGAGTTGTAACAAGGTAGACAGTAATGCATTTTGGACATACACCATGGATTAGTTGGGACAAACTACATACTGTTTTATGCTTTGGATATTCTAATTTGTGTGCTAAATTGTTTCACTTTATTCATAAAATTTGATGTGCTTATTATCACTACAAATTGCCATATTATTATTCATTAAGCATTGGGTTTATTATTTTTTGTTGCGGATGTCATATGTTTCAGGTAAAAGTTGTCGATGGATAGCTATTGAGTGGAGAGTTGGAAGAGTGTGTACAAATGATGATGAATTATTGGGTAAGAGGTAAAAATGGTATTTCCTTTACCGATAGTTATCGTCTAAGATTAAGTGGTTGTGGCACCTATCATATTTCAAATTGTAATATTTATTTCAAGAATGTTGGATATAATTAGTTTCTATTGTATTTTTGTAGTATGATTGATAGTTTTGTCTTGGTAAATTTTGTGAATATGTTGAAGTTACGAAGGAGTCATGTTGAATTTGCGATAGAAAAAAAACTAGCACTATTTTTCTCGAATGCATCATGTTAAACTAGTGTCTGTTCAAGTTTGGAGTCCATATATTTGGAACATTTGGAAGAAAAGAAACCTTTTAAGTTTTAAAGGCAAAGTGCAAAAATCTAAATTCATGGTTAACGAGGTGTTGGTTGATGCTTTTCTTTGGCTTGAAAGTAGGGGCAAAGTACGAGAATTTGTTAGACTGGTTGTGTAACCTCTACAGTTTTGGGCCTAAAAGTTTTAGGCTATATTGATTAAAATAAATTTTTAAGATTTAAACTAAATTCAAAATTTTATAAAACAACAATAAATAAATAAATTTTGCAAATAAATGATGATACAGAGTCATTTCATTTGAAGTTATAATAAGCATCGTTTTTATTAATACTTAACTTAAATCCATAATCAAATAAATTTTTTGTATAATAATTATTATATTAATATTCTAAATACTATTATTAACTAGAAGGGCAATTGGGTAATTTTCCAAATAGAAATTAATGTTTTAGTAATAATTTATTATTAAGAATAATGGATTCGTTACCAAATTCAAAAAAAGAGACTAATGTCATCCACCATAGTAAGTAAGAGACATTTTGGTAATCTCAGAATTTAAGCTAGGACCTTGTGGTAATTTAATCTTCATCCAATAGTATTTTTTATAAAAGGTATATTGGTAATTCTTCAGAAAGGACAAATTCATAGACATGAAGGCCATTAAGGTAATCTCATACAAAGACAAGCATGCTCATATATTCCATATTGGTGGGTGTATGTTGCTATAGGAATTCAAAGGATGAGACACATAAAGCATTTCAGAAAGAGAGAAAGAACCGGGAGACTGAGAGGAGGATCGTTGGGAGGCAGTCGGAAGAGAGCGTGAGGGAGCTGAAAACAAGCATGCAGGAAAGAAGGGTACTCCTCTCTGATCACCACCCCCAGGCGATGTGGGTTCACCGTGAAAACGAATAAAAGAAGCATGGAGGTCGAGAGTGAGAGCTAGTAGGAGTTCCAGTAATCTGTTTTGGTGGGTGACTGCGAGGGAGGTCATGAGTTCACCTCCGGTTGTTTGGAGCCAGAGGGTGGAGAGTCGGTGGCAACAAATCGTCATCGTCGGAGCAGGGAAACAGAAGAACGTGAGTAAGAGAGAGGGGGAGAGAACGTTTGGGGAGAAAGAGAGAATATTATGCCTCGAGTGTTCTCCTTCGACAACCCATTGGTGGTGGTGCGAGATCGTTCTCCGGCGGTCTCAAGGGAAGAAACAGAGGTCGGTGCCGACGCTGTGAAACTGAGGTGCGTTGGAGGATTTGGGCTCAAGGAATATTTTGTGAAGTCTCCGATAGTTTGAATGATTTGTTGGGTGGAACTATGAGGAGGGGCGACGATTACTAGTCATCTCCGCTGGAGATGATGGAGCTGCGGGTGAATGAAATCGCCGGAGGTGGGGCTATTGGAAAATGACACATTATTGGGGCTTAGGACAATTTTGTAATATTTATTATATGTTAGATACTTTTATATTAGGTACCATAATGTTTTCCATAATGACATACAATGTCTCTAGAGTTAAATATTTGTAGTGCGATGGTTATGACAAATGTCAATAACTTGAGGGACTACATTTGTGTGGTTCCAATTCTTTTCCATAAGATGAAAATTGATGAACTATTAATGCTAAGCCATATGAACGATCAGGGGAAAAATGAAGAGACTTTTAGTTATGCTCAAACTCCCTATATAACACCAAGATCATGTATGTTATTGTTGAGTGTCGTAATCAACAAAATAAAAGAGTTGAAATATGGTTTGAAATGATTTATTAATTACCGATATTTCGTGATTGCACTACTTGTTATAAATACTAACTGTGTAGTATAAATGGCAAGCAGGGTCGATCCACAGGGAGCGATGGTCTAATAGATTACACCTTGAATTCACGGAAGTTAAACTTATAAAGAAAGTAACCAAAGGGGGGGGGGGGTTTTGATGAATAGTTGGACAACAATTATGTAAATGTTGAGAACAAATAACTTGGGACAAAATATATAAAATGATTGTTTTTATAATTTGGGGACAAATTTTGGTTTTGTATTTGTAGTCATATGATTGGAAATAACAATAAGAATGATGTTTATAACTTTAATCTTTCTAAGTTGGTACTTTGTGTATGCCGAAAGCTCGCACATACACCATTCACCTAATGTACCTTAGTCAAGAGAAGCTCGTTAACTAAGACTAATCTTACTAATCAAATCTAGATAAGATCATAGAATTTGAATGAAAGATTGCATTATGTTTTATGTGAATGTTCCCAACAATGTTCAATACTCCTAAACAAGCGTTGAAGCGTTAAAACATGAGATATGATTTTCACCTAGTTAAAGATGATTATCACAAATAACATTTTATAAAACAATTACGGATTTTATAATTTGTATGACTAGATTGATTATTATTTGAGATCAAATGGCCAATATGAAATAAATAAAAACCAAACACTTATTAAATCTTAAAATCATATCACTAGAATGATATAAAATCAAACATCAAACTTTATATTAAATCACAATCATAATCCTTAATACAAAACCAGAAAATAAGGTTACTAGCCACTCATGACTAGTAAAAGAGAAAAGAACTTACAAAATGAAGATAATCACCACTTGGAGTTGCACACAAACACAAACACAATGTATCTAGAGAGTATTCAGAAAATAATGGAAAGATGGGATGGTTCTAAGACTAACCAAGCACATCCAATTATACTAACACACCAAGGGTAAAATGGTAATTTGGACAATGGCAAACATCATCATTCCAAGACCCACTTTCTTCATCACATGGCCTCAAAATTAGGTTGGATCTGCATCTGGTCGTGTAGCATGAGGATGACAGCACAAGAAGGAATAAACAACTCAAAGTGTGCCAAAAAGTAGATCTGGTCACCAGGAAAAGTTACACGGCCGTGTAACTTCTTGGGCCAAGATTACACGGTCGTGTAATCCTGCAAATGTACTGGACCCTACCCTGAGCTGACATGGCATCATATGTGGCATAACCAAGTTACACGGCCGTGTAACTTTTGCCCACAAAGTTACACGGGCCGTGTACAATATTGTGAACGGGACGCCATTTTCGTAATTTCTTCGTTTGAGCTCCGTTTCTTCTGAAATTTCTTGTGTAGCCTCTCATTGTCATTCAAAACAAGAGTCAACCCTCAAAAGCACCTGAAAACAACCACAAAGTGTGAAAGTAGATTGCTATTCTTGAAATCCCGAAAAACATGAAAATATGCAATAATGAGAATAAAATGCAAGGTAAAACAAGGATGAAAAGGCATGAAAACATGCTTAGAAATACACTTAACAAATATCCCCAAGCTTAGACTTTTCTTGTCCTCAAGGAAAACAAGGATCTAAACAATGTGGATAACAAACTCCAAAGTAGAAAAAGAATAGACACCTTAGGTAGCAACCAAGACAACATCAATCATAACTAAAAATCATGTCAATTTTGGACCCTACACACATATAAGTTAGACCATCTATTCAAAACAAAAGACCAATAAAAGGAACAAATTTTTATCAATTACTTAGCATACGCACGTCGGGCCAAAGTATAAACTCACACATGAAATCTTCACTTATTATTCAAAGCGTCTCGCAAGCAAAGGACGTGCTCACAATTGTTCACTCCTCTCGTGTTTATTCACTCATGTCACAAGATGTGTGACCTTGCAAGCTCCATTTTCAAGATTTGGCTATAAACACTCACTTTTATAGGAGGGGCGCTCGGATATCGAATCTGGGAAGCTTATACTAAGTTGACTTTGCTCAAGTCCTCCAACCGACCTCATTTGCATATTTATTTATTAAACACATGATTTTCCAAAACAGAGGGACAAAAATTTACAACTCGATTCCTATTTACAAAGGATAGATACCTAGACGACCGAAACAACTAAATCTTTTAAACTTCAAATTGACCCAAGATGTATGAAGATTTTTAAAACATGGTCAATGTATGAAGTTGTAATTAGATCAAAATTAGATTTAGTTGTTGAAAGCAAAAAGGATGAAATGAGGCTTTCAAACAAGTAACCGCTTTATTGTATTTTTGTGGAAAATTTTCATTTTAAATGACTCGAGTGATCACTTGGTTCGGTCTTTTCTTTTCTTTTTTTTTATTTGACCAATCTTTTAGAACCAAGTGAAATAATTTTCTGGATTTTCACCATAAAAAGAATTTCACAAAATTTTTGTTAAAATGATTAGACAAAATATTTTTAAGCCATTTTTGTAATCATAATAAAAATTTAAACACACTAATGACCAAAATAATATAAACAATGTCATATGACATCTATTAACACCCAGTACCACACAAAACCAAAAAAAAAATGTAGAAAATAAGATTTTTGTCCATGACTTTGGAAAATCGCGATTTTGAGATAAACCTTATGTTTAATAGACAATATGCAAATGTATGGTCATGAGGGGGAACTAGTGCAACTTCCATAGTATTTCTCCTAGTCGATTACACACATTGATGAACTCACGGGTGAATAAAGCGTCCTTTGCTAGAATAGTTTTGATTCAATTTCATGTGTGTTTTATAATTCTCCCAATCGTATCTATGCTAGAAAATTAATAAAAAGAAGTTCCTAATGAAGATCTAGGGTTTCAAAAGATGATGATGTTGCATGTAGATAGGGGACAAAAATACAAGAAGTTTAACTATAAGATGTATTATGGTTGCAATTTAAAGGTGTCACATAGGTGAGAAGCAAGAGATAACAAAAATGCATGCAAAAGTTTTAAAAATAATGCAAGAAATAAAATATTTTTTTGAATTTTTGTTGTTTTAATTTTTTTTTTTTTAAAAAAATCAAAAGGGATTTATTTCCCCATCCCCAAGCTTAAAATAAATGCAGTGTCCACAATGCATTAGGGAAGGAGATAGAAACAACCTACTGAGGGTCGGGGAATGGTCCACGTGGCGGAAATGGAGGGTAAGGGTATGGTGGGAAATATGGATAAGGTGGAAATTGAGGGGGCTGGGGTGGTTGGTTACCCGGCTGCTGTTGTTGATGCGGTGGCTGTAGTGGTTGCTGCTGTTGCCATGGGTTAAAGGCAACGGATCTTTGTATGTCAGAGAGTATAGACATAACATCTTGGTTATGTTTATACTGGTTCTCTCTAAACTGCTCAAAGTCTTGGCGCAGCTCCATTTGGTGTGTATCAATCTCACCAAGATTATCATAGATGCCTTGATAATCAAGGCGAAGATCCGCAAGCTGGGAGTTGATGCTAGAAAATTGCTCCATGTAAAGACTGTGCTCTGGAGGAAATGAGCTAGCAGAACTTGAAGGGCCGGGCTCTTGGGGCTGTCTCGGTGGTGGGCTGGGCTCTCGAGGGGGTAGGTTGGGAGGGGGTAGTTGTAGGCCCATGTTGGAAGGAGGCTTCCAATTTGTGCTAGAGATTGGGTTGGCTAATCGAAGGATTCAGGTATTTCTGTTGTTGACCCGGAGATAATCGCGTCCGTCGGCTTGCCAAATTTCGTCTGATTCGGGGCGTCGAAATAACCTCATACCCTCAAGAACATCGGAGGTGAGGTATCGCTCACCTCTGACTATCTCAAGGTTATCAGGAAATCTGATGCCCAGGGCTGGATGCTTGGCTATTAATGTGATAATGCCACCGCAATGGATCTGGCGAGATGAACTTCTACTTAGTTTAAGTAGTTTGTACATGATCCAGGATCCAAAATTTGGGGTTTTAGGCCCTGGATTGATCATGCAGTAGAGAAGTTCAAGCTCATTTAGGCCAGCCTTGCTTATCTCTTCTTGTGGGAAGAAGATAGAAGCAATGATGCGGTGGGTGACTTTGAGGACGGGATGGATGATGCTGGAGGCTTTGGCATTACTGGGACGGTAGAAGATTTCTGTGGAAATCTTGGTCCAGAAATTGCCAACTTCCCGGTGGAACAGTTTGTTCAGTTTGCCTCTTTGGTCATAAGTGTTGGCGACCGGCGCGCCAATAAGCTCACACAATTGGTTTTGTGTGATTTGGTATGACCTGTTGAACATTCTAAAAGACAAAACTGTAGTATTAACGTTAAATTCAACGGAAGACAAAAATTCGATAGTGGGGTTGGAATAGCTCTTTTCGCTTATATTCATCAACCCTTCCCAACCAACATTTGACAGGAGTTTGCGTACTCCTGCCTCTATGTGTAAGTCTCGCAAAGTTGGGACATCAACGAATTTTTGGGCTTGCCCAATTCGTTCCAAGAAGTTATAAAAACGGGCCTCTTGGGCATCGGTCATGAATGCGATACCCGCATCGCCCATATCAAAGTCCTGCTGTTCGGGCTCCTCATCGGAAGAGCCACTAGAGGCCGAGTATACGATTTGCCTTTTATTACCCCTAGAGTAGGTACGGGATGATGATGCCATTTTTTTTAACAAAGGAATTGAACAAAAATAACACCCAAACAAATAGAACACACCAATTTAAACACAAAGGCTTTCCTAAATCCAATTCAAGAACCAAATTTCTAGCCAAAAATCATAAATTATGCAAATTTTGAGTTTTGGAAAGAATGTACCAAATTGAAGCTTGCACAATGGTGATTTGGCCTTGATTCTTCCTATTCTCGCCTTCCCCAAGCTTGAACCTAAACAAATTCAACAATTTAGCAACAAAAATTCGAAACCCTAATTTTCTAGGGTTTCAAGAAATCCGAATTTAACCATGGAAAATGTTGTTTCTTGTGCTCAAAATGAAGGAAAAGATGAGAATTAATGGAACTAACCTTTGGAGTTTAAGAAATCAACAAGCAATTGGAAGAGAAATTGAGAAATTGGAATTTTTCCTTGAAGTTTTCGGACTTGGCAGTGGGCAAGAGAGCAAATCGCGACTGTGTTGTGGTGAAAATGAAGTCCTTGGCTTATATAATGTGCGAAAATGACGATTTTACCCCTGGCCTAAGTTACACGGCCGTGTAAATTAAGCCTTACATTTTACACGGTCGTGTAATGTTAACTTTTGACCGGATGCCAATTTTACCATATCCTCACATTACACGGTCGTGTAACTTAATACTCACATATTACACGGTCGTGTAATTTGGATTTTTGACCGAGACGAAATTTTGCCTTTTGATATTACACGGCCGTGTAACTTCAAGGTATAAAGTTACACGGTCGTGTACCATACTGTTCATTTTTTTTTTCGTATCTTGAGCCTCGGTAGTCCGTTTTCATTTCCGATCGTTTTCTCACGTAGGTAATTGAAAGTTATAAACAGAAAAATTATAAAAACACAAAAAATCACACTTTTAAAAATTGACAAAAATACCCCCGGGTTGCCTCCCGGTTAGCGCACTTGTTTAACGTCGTTGGCTCGACGCAGGGCTCCCAAAATTTGACTATTGGGAGCGGGCCGGCTCATCTAATTTTTCGTCTTCAACGTTTTGCTCGACGAAATTTTCGTAGAAAGGTTTTAGCCGGTGGCCATTTACTTTGAAAATTTTTCCAGTTGTGTCGCTTCTTATTTCTACTACACCATAAGTAGAAATATTAGTTACAATGAATGGTCTCACCCATCGGGACTGAAGTTTTCCTGGAAAAAGTTTTAGACGGGATTGAAAAAGTAACACTTTTTGGCCAAGCTCAAAGCTCTTTCGTGTATTGACTTTGTCATGAAAGGCTTTGGTCTTTTCTTTGTAAATTTTAGAATTTTCATAGGATTCGTTTCTTATTTCTTCCAATTCTTGGATTTGAAGTTTCCTATGAATTCCATTTTCTACAAAGTTTTGATTTAAGCGTTTGATGGCCCAATACGCCTTGTGTTCAATTTCAACCGGTAAATGGCATGCTTTTCCAAATACAAGACGGTAAGGGGACATACCTATTGGTGTTTTATATGCGGTGCGGTATGCCCAAAGAGCATCGTCTAAACGGATACTCCAATCCTTACGACTCGTACTTACCGTTTTTTCCAAAATGGACTTGATTTCTCGATTGGAGATCTCGGCTTGTCCATTTGTTTGTGGATGGTAAGCGGTGGAAACTCGATGTAGGACTCCATATTTCTTGAAGAGCGCCTCTATCGTTCGGTTGCATAAATGTGATCCTCGATCACTTATAAAAGCTCTCGGCATTCCAAATCGACTAAAAATGTTAGCTTTTATAAAATCTGCAACTACTTTGGAATCGTTAGTCCGTGTGGCTTTTGCCTCTACCCATTTAGAGACATAATCCACTGCTAGAATTATGTACATATTTCCAAAGGATGACGGAAACGGGCCCATGAAATCTATACCCCATACATCAAATATTTCGCAGAAGAGGATGGAGGTTAGTGGCATTTGGTCATTTGGTCTTAGATTTCCAACTTTTTGACATTGCTCGCAAGATTTGAAAAATTTGTAAGCATCGGCAAAAATAGTGGGCCAATAAAATCCAGATTCAAGGACCTTATGGGTCGTTCTTTTAGGACCAAAATGCCCTCCACAGGCTTCAGCATGACAGAAGTTTAGAATATAGTGTACCTCACGGAGATCTACGCATCTCCTTATGATTTGGTCGGGACAAAATTTCCACAAGTAAGGCTCATCCCACACATAATGTTTTGAATCTTTCTTTAGTTTGTCTTTCTGAGCTCGGGTGTAGTCTGATGGGAAATTTTTGGTAACCAAATAGTTTACCATGTCAGCATACCATGGTGTGATTGTCTGGTTGGTAAGCAGCTGTTCATCTGGAAATGAATCATTTAGCGGGGTTGGATCTTCATTGTTGATGATCCTACTTAGATGGTCTACAACTAAGTTTTGCTTTCCGCTCTTGTCCCTGATTTCAAGATCGAACTCTTGAAGTAGTAGGACCCAACGAATGAGCCTAGGCTTTGCATCTTTCTTTGTCATCAAATACTTTAACGCTGCATGGTCAGAAAAAACAATGACTTTAGTTCCCAATAAAATTGTCGGAATTTTTCTAAAGCAAATATGATGGCAAGAAGCTCCTTCTCTGTTGTTGAATAATTGCTTTGAGCGGGGTCCAATGTTTTCGAAGCGTAGTATATGACGTGGGGAACTTTGTCCTTCTTTTGCCCCAACACCGCCCCTACCGCGTGATTACTTGCATCGCACATAATCTCGAATGGTAGACTCCAATCTGGCGGTTGAATGATGGGTGTGCTTATCAACAGGTTCTTCAAAGTTTCAAAGGATTGTTTGCATGCGTCAGAAAATTCAAACTCTACGTCTTTTTGTAGAAGTTCGCACATTGGTCTTGAGATCTTTGAAAAATCTTTGATGAACCTCCTATAAAAACCTGCATGACCAAGAAAAGAACGGACCTCTCGGACACATTTTGGGTAGGGTAGAGTTTTAATAACATCAATTTTTGCTTTGTCAACCTCTAAACCCTTTGCTGAAACAACGTGTCCTAGTATGAGTCCTTGGTCAACCATAAAATGACATTTTTCGTAATTTAAAACCAAATTGGTTTCAATGCATCTTTTCAAAATTTTTGTCAAATTATTTAAGCACTCTTTAAATGAATTTCCATACACAGTAAAATCATCCATAAACACTTCTATAATCTCTTCAACATACTCGGAGAAGATACTCATCATGCACCTTTGGAATGTGGCGGGGGCATTGCAAAGCCCAAAAGGCATCCGCCGGTACGCAAACGTGCCAAAGGGGCATGTGAACGTTGTTTTCTCTTGATCTTCCGGTGCAATGGGTATTTGGTGAAAACCTGAATATCCATCTAGACAACAGTAATGAGTTTTTCCCGCTAACCTTTCCAACATTTGGTCGATAAAGGGTAGTGGGAAATGATCTTTTCGAGTAGAGGAGTTTAGCTTTCGGTAATCAATACAAACACGCCACCCGTTTTGCACACGGGTGGGTACCAACTCACCTTGCTTGTTTTCCGTCACCGTGATTCCGGTCTTCTTTGGGACGACCAGGATTGGACTTACCCACTTGCTGTCTGATATTGGGTAAATCATTCCTGCGTCCAATAGCTTAAGAATCTCCTTTTTCACCACCTCCATCATGGGTGGATTGAGTCTTCTCTGGGCTTCTCTTGATGGTTTGTACTCATCTTCCATGAAAATCTTGTGCATGCACATCGATGGGCTAAGTCCTTTGATGTCGGCTATTGTCCAGCCGAAGGCTTCCTAGTAGTTCTTTAGTAGACCCATCAATTCTTTTTCTTCTTCTTCAGACAGTTTGTTGGAAATGATGATTGGTAAGGTATCCTTTTCTCCCAAGTACATGTACTTTAAATGGTTGGGGAGATCTTTTAATTCCAACTTTGGTGCCTGTGAAATGGAAGGAAGAAGTTTTTCGTTAGAAATTTGCAATGGCACTTTTGGCAAATCATACCTTGCTTTCTTTTGGTGGTCTAGGTATGATGCGATTTCCAAGATTTCTTGACTTAGATCGAATTTCTCGATAAGCTCCTTTGTCTTCTCCTTGTCTAAATTTTTGTTTAAGACTAGAGCTAATAAATCAGTGTTAGACAATTCGAAACATTCTTCAACTAATGGGTTGATTACATCAAGAAAATTTAAAGACGAAACAGTTTGTGGATAACGCATAGCATCAAAAATATTGAAATTTATGATTTCTCCATCAAATTCCATGGAAAGCGTTCCATTGAAAACATCAATTTTTGTTCTTGCTGTGCTCATGAAAGGTCTTCCCAAGAGTATAGAACAAGAATTTGATGTTTCGTCTCCACCCATATCCAAAACGTAAAAGTCGGCGGGAAATACTAGTTCATTAACTTGTACCAAAACGTCTTCTAATACACCTTTTGGGTGTACTATAGAGCGATCGGCCAGTTGAATTATCACCCCGGTGCTTATTAATGGTCCTATTTTTAGTGATTTAAAAATAGAGTAAGGTAGGACATTAATTGAAGCACCAAGATCTAGCATGACTTTTGGAATGTAGAGATTTCCCATTTTACATGGAACAGTGAAAACACCCGGATCTTTACATTTTTTTGGTAATCGTTTTTGTAAAACGGCCGAGATGTTTTCACCGACTGTAATGGTTCCACTTTCTTTTAGTTTCTTTTTGGAGGTACAAAGTTCTTTAAGAAATTTGGCATATCTAGGAATTTGTTTGATTGCATCTAGTAAAGGAATATTTACCTCAACTTTCCGAAACATGTGCATAATTTCTTGATTTTCCTTTTCTTTCTTTGTGTTTTTAAGTCTAGATGGAAAAGGAGGAGGAGTGATTTTTACCTCAACTTTGGATGGTTCCTTGGGAGCTTCGCTTCTTGAATCGGTATCGTCTTCGATTTCTATCTCTCTTTGTCTTTCTTTTGACAAGCTTGGTCCGTCATAGCTTTTCCCACTTCTTAAGGTAACGGCATTTACATTATGTTTGGGATTTTCTTGAGATTGAGAAGGTAACTTACCTTGAGATTCCATCTTGTTGACAGAAGTGGCTAGTTGAGCCATTTGTTGCTCCAGGTTCTTGATGCTAGCTCTTGTTTCTTGCTGAAATGAATGCGTGCTTGTGGCTAGACTTTTCACAATGTCTTCCAAGGACATGCTCGTGCTTGCTGTATTTTGTGGTGGAGGATTTTGGTGGTATTGTTTAGGTCTCTCCTGGTATTGGTTACGATTTTGATTGGACTGGTAGTTCCAATTTTGGTTGCTCCGAGGTTGATCAAACTGTCTCTGATTTTGCCCGGTAAATCCCCCCATTGCTTTTGCTTGTTCTTGATCATCTTGTAACTCGGGACACATGTCAGTTGGGTGTCCGTATTGCAAGCAAATTCCACATGCTCTAACCGTTGGTTCAACTCCTTTTTCTTTTGTTAGTTGCATCACAGCTTTGGTTAGTTCAGAAATTTGATTTTCAAGATAAGGAGTGTTTACCTCTTTTACTCCTCGTGGTGGATCTACATACCATTCGTCCTCTCCTTGAGTATGTTTGGACTCTTCCGCCATTTTCTCGATCAATGCTCGTATTTGGGTCGGTGTTTGATCGATTAACGAGCCTCCACTTGAAGCGTTTATTAAACGTCTCTCCATTGGTGTTAGACCTTCACAAAAATATCGGAACAATTGGTAATCGGAAATACCATGTTGCGGGCATCGGGCACACAACTTTTTGAATCGTTCCCAATACGTATGTAAAGCTTCTCTCTTCCCTTGCTTGATTCCAATTATTTCCCTTCTCAGACTTGAAGCTTTCGTCTCCGGAAAATATTTGTCAAGGAATAACCGTGCAAGACCATTCCATGTTGTGACCGACCCCGGTGGTAGGTCATATAACCATTCTTTGGCTGAGTCTAGCAATGAAAAGGGGAGTGCCCTTAACTTTATTTGGTCTTCCGAGACATCATGTGGTTTCATTCCTACACACACGACATGAAATTCTTTCAAAAATTTATGCGGGTCTTTATTTTCTACTCCACGAAATTGAGGTAGTAAATGAATGAGCCCGGATTTCAATTCGAAATTCGTCATGTGCGGGTAAGTTATGCAGAGAGGTTGTTGGGTAACATCTTGGGTTGCCCATTGGCGAAGTGTTCGCTCAAGAGGTGGATTTTCGGCCATAGGAGTATGGTTTATTTGAGAGGGAGGTGTATGTGGGACGTTGTTATCTGATTCGGATTCTGTTTCTGTTTCGGAAGAGGAAAGGTCTTGCCAAATGTCTATGATAGGAGGGTTTGATGAAGAAGCGGTTTGGGAAGCTTGCTGCTTCTTGCGAAGTTTAGCTTGCTTCCTTAGCCTTTTCGCGGTTTTCTCAATCTCCGAATCAAGTTCAAGAGGCGTACCTGTTCGTGAAGATCTTGGCATAAAATATTAGTAATATCGTGCTCCCCGGCAACGGCGCCAATTTGTTGAGTGTCGTAATCAACAAAATAAAAGAGTTGAAATATGGTTTGAAATGATTTATTAATTACCGATATTTCGTGATTGCACTACTTGTTATAAATACTAACTGTGTAGTATAAATGGCAAGCAGGGTCGATCCACAGGGAGCGATGGTCTAATAGATTACACCTTGAATTCACAGAAGTTAAACTTATAAAGAAAGTAACCAAAGGGGGGGGGGGGGGGTTTGATGAATAGTTGGACAACAATTATGTAAATGTTGAGAACAAATAACTTGGGACAAAATATATAGAATGATTGTTTTTATAATTTGGGGACAAATTCTGGTTTTGTATTTGTAGTCATATGATTGGAAATAACAATAAGAATGATGCTTATAACTTTAATCTTTCTAAGTTGGTACTTTGTGTATGCCGAAAGCTCGCACATACACCATTCACCTAATGTACCTTAGTCAAGAGAAGCTCGTTAACTAAGACTAATCTTACTAATCAAATCTAGATAAGATCATAGAATTTGAATGAAAGATTGCATTATGTTTTATGTGAATGTTCCCAACAATGTTCAATACTCCTAAACAAGCGTTGAAGCGTTGAAGCGTTAAAACATGAGATATGATTTTCACCTAGTTAAAGATGATTATCACAAATAACATTTTATAAAACAATTACGGATTTTATAATTTGTATGACTAGATTGATTATTATTTGAGATCAAATGGCCAATATGAAATAAATAAAAACCAAACACTTATTAAATCTTAAAATCATATCACTAGAATGATATAAAATCAAACATCAAACTTTATATTAAATCACAATCATAATCCTTAATACAAAACCAGAAAATAAGGTTACTAGCCACTCATGACTAGTAAAAGAGAAAAGAACTTACAAAATGAAGATAATCACCACTTGGAGTTGCACACAAACACAAACACAATGTATCTAGAGAGTATTCAGAAAATAATGGAAAGATGGGATGGTTCTAAGACTAACCAAGCACATCTATTTATACTAACACACCAAGGGTAAAATGGTAATTTGGACAATGGCAAACATCATCATTCCAAGACCCACTTTCTTCATCACATGGCCTCAAAATTAGGTTGGATCTGCATCTGGTCGTGTAGCATGAGGATGACAGCACAAGAAGGAATAAACAACTCAAAGTGGGCCAAAAAGTAGATCTGGTCACCAGGAAAAGTTACACGGCCGTGTAACTTCTTGGGCCAAGATTACACGGTCGTGTAATCCTGCAAATGTACTGGACCCTACCTTGAGCTGACATGGCATCATATGTGGCATAACCAAGTTACACGGCCGTGTAACTTTTGCCCACAAAGTTACACGGGCCGTGTACAATACTGTGAACGGGACGCCATTTTCGTAATTTTTTCGTTTGAGCTCCGTTTCTTCTGAAATTTCTTGTGTAGCCTCCCATTGTCATTCAAAACAAGATTCAACCCTCAAAAGCACCTGAAAACAACCACAAAGTGTGAAAGTAGATTGCTATTCTTGAAATCCCGAAAAACATGAAAATATGCAATAATGAGAATAAAATGCAAGGTAAAACAAGGATGAAAAGGCATGAAAACATGCTTAGAAATACACTTAACAGTTATTAGCTTCTCATCTCTCCATCAGAAAATCAGTAAAGCACAATTATGGGAAGATAATGAATCAAGAAGATGGCATCTTCATCTTTGTCAAAGTTAACACTTCCAAGTAAGTGCAATTGTGTCCTGATAAATTTGTGTACGAAATTAATCTTGATTATGCCTGTGAATTCAACATGTGATATCAGAGCTGGGAATGGCTCCACGAATGGTCATTGAAATAGAGTTCTTTATGATCATAAGTGACACGCGGTTCGACGTTTCCCATTTATCATAAAATTGCTTTTGTTCAGCAATGCTCTTTTCATTAAGAGCTTCGAGTGAGTCAAAACGCAAAGCATAATCGAGTTCCATTACTCCTAGTGCCAATTTCAGAGAATCTCTCCATGTTGCAAAGTTAGTCTCAGTCAAAGTTTCGATCACGTCACTTGGGGAGATATGCTGAAAAAGGATTATTGTTTAATGTATGCATAGAAGATACTAAAGTGATTTTATGGGATAATAAAATGAATCATGTCAGTATACCTATTAGTAACACCAAAATAATCAATTGTATAAACATCATTACCTAATTATCAGTTTTGTTTTGGTTAGACCAATAATTGAATATTATGGCGTCTATAATTTTATATTACGTTACACAAATATTGCAATCACCTTTGGGCCGAAATACAACACTAATACATATTATGCTAAATTTCATTACGTGAGCCATTATTGGATTAGCCTTTGAGTTTATTGAATAACAACTCAAACAATGTGATGTTTATTGAACTCAATGTCAAACTCAAGCAATCTTTCTTTGGTCCAATCACTTAAGCATAACATAAAGGTTACCACTTATCATTTATAATTATAAAATTAGAAATTTTCACATTCGTATATAATAAGCTAATTTGATAAACAAAATCATACATATAAGATTGTAGGCCAATTAAATTATTTATTTCGTATGGTTGAAAGGTAGATACAAATAAATATGATATTAATCCTCTTAACTTGGTCGCAATTAGATGTGAGTAAATAAGGTGTCAAATTATGATTAAATATCATATTGCCCACAAAATACCAACTTTAGCAACAAAAAAATGGCCGTTTGAAAATAAATAAACTCCTACGTATCGCTTACAGTGATGTCATATATAAAATAAGTATTTTGTTAATAAGGATCATACATATCACAAATTTAATTAATAGTAATTGATTAGTAAATAATTTAATATCAATATAATTTATATCGTAAATACATCTCATTATTTTACTGATGATAATAACCGTTGTTGGCAAAATTAAATTGATAAAAGGCCTCTTTCGGCATCCTTCAACATATAATTATCTATCGTAATGGAATATAATATTTAATTTGATGTAATATTTTTTCTCAAAACAAATGGACGTAACCAAAGCCCAATACAATCATTTTGATCCAACATTACTCAAAGAAACACTTCAAAATGTAGCCTAAAAAATGCCGCTTCAATAACAGTTCGCGCATATGGATTTAATCGCAGCTATGAGTCGAATGCGAAGATTTCTTAAAGATCGGAAAATAAAATTGACGCAGCCATTGATATTTCTGTTTTCATCAAGGTACGTAAATCATCTTTTATAATGGAATCAAATGAAAATTTCTTTTTGTCATTCTAGAAACTGAACTAAAGTCACGAAGCAAATGAACACAAGAATTCGATTTGTTGATTTACAGTTGGCATTATGATCAGTAGTAAAACTCAAAATAAACGATGACTATGATCAAATCAATTTCATATAGAAAATTATTTGTTGATTCACAAGTGTGATCAAGATCAATTTCATACAGAAATTTATTAGGAGACAATTGCACTTACTTGGATTTGTTAACTTTGACAAAGATGAAGACGCCATGTTCTTGATTCCTTATCTTCCTGTAATGATGCTTTACTGATTTTCTGATGGATGGATCTATATCTTGTGATACTCATACTAATGGTGTTTTATACAGTGATCTTGAAACGTACACAAGATCGATTATCCAAGGACACACATAGCTATTAGCTCATTCATCTTCCATTTTCCCGTTGTGTGTTATAGTTGATCTTGAACGGACCAAACTGAGCGGGAAGGGATGTCATGATGAAATGAACGAGGAAGCTTTCACTGATTCCATTTTCATATTTTTTAGTATGTTAGCCATGTCAGTCATCATCATTATATGTTCACGTACACCACTTGATTCGTCATACTTTGTTGTCAACATTTTGAAGATGAGGGTACTTGCATGAGCTTTTGATGTACCTCGAAACCGTTTCTTTACGGATTCAAAGTAGGACTTTGCATTTTCAGAAATGGCTCTGAAAATGCAAAGACCTATTTTGAATCTGTAGAGGAACAGTTTCAAGGTACATCAAAAGTTCATGCAAGTACCTCCATCCTCGGAATGTAGACAACAAAGTATGGCGGATCAAGTAGTGTACGTGAATATATAATGATCATGACTGACATGGCTAACAAATTGAAAAGTATGAAAATGGAAATCAGTGAAGGTTTCCTCGTTCACTTTATCATGACATTCCTTCCCGCTCAGTTTGGTTCGTCCAAGATCAACTATAACACACAACGGGAAAAAGGGAAGATGGATGAACTAATAGCTATGTGTGTCCAACAAGAAGAACAACTCAAAGTTGAGAAGCTTGATGTCGCATATGTCACTACAACCACGAATCTTGATAAAAAAGAAAGGTAAAACTCATGTCAGTGCCCGTAAGTTTGACAGCAAGCCTTGTTGCAAATTTTGTCGTAAGAAGGGACACACTCAGCGGGATTGCCCCAAGTTGAAGGAGTGGTTAGCTAAGAAAGGGATTCCATACAATCCAGAAGTTGTAAAGAAGGCAAAGAACAATTAAAGTTTGGAACGAAGAAGACTTAAACGTGGAAGCTGTTGGATCCTTTCCTTTACTTTTGGAGAGTGGCTTTAATTTCGGTCTTAATAATACTTTTTATGTATTGGGTATTACCTGAAACTTTATTAGTATCTATGTTGGCAAAAGAATGGTTCACTCTTACTTTTAGATACAATGGTGTTATTATTAGTTCGGTTCCCAAATTGTTGGCCATGGTTGTCTAGGCGGAAATCTCTATAGATTGCATTTGGACAACCACTTTATGGAATCTTTCATATCGTTTAATATTGATGAGAAATTAAGTAAAAGAAAACGAGAAGCAAAAACTTCATCCAAGCTATGGCATCAACACTTAAGCCATATTTCACGAGACAGAATGCTAAGACGCGTAAAAGATGAAGTACTGCCAAAACTTAACTTCTTGGACTCTGATACATGTGTTAAGTGTATGAAAGGGATAATGACCAAGGGAAATAAGAAAGGGGTCCGCAAGAAGTTCAAGTTTACTTGAACTAATCCATACAGACATTTGTGGACCTTTTCCTGTCGACGTAAATGGACATAAATCATTTATTACTTTCATCGATGATCACTCTCTTTACATGTATTTGTACTTGATAAATGAAAATTTTGAATATCTATAAATTTTCAAATATTTTAAGGCTTAACTTGAAATCAAATCGACCGAAAAATAAAAGTAGTGAGATTGAATAGGGGTGATGAGTATTATGGCAGGCATACAGATGTTTGTCAAGAACCCGGAACTTTCTTTGAATTTTGTAAGGATAATGAGATTGTTAACCAATACACTATGCCTGGCACTCATCAACAAAATGGAGTTGCCAAGAGGAGGAATAGGACTCTAATGGACATGGTGTAGACTGTGCTTGCAAACACAAACCTGCCCTAATTTCTATGGGCTGAGGCATTAAAAACGACAGTCTACATCTTAAATAGAGTTCCTTCAAAGTCTGTCCCTAAAACTCCTTTTGAGATTTGGACAGGAAGAAGACCAAGTTTAACATATTTAAAGGTGTAAGGTTGTCCGACCGAAGCAAAAATGTATAATTCTCAATCACAGAAGCTCGACATGAAAACCATAAGTTGCGTCTTCATCGGGAATCCTAAAAGATCTAAGGGTTACCGATTTTATGTTTCATCACATAGGACGCGAGTTGTAAAAACGAAGCATGCTGGTTTTCCAGAAAAATGTCAACAATAGTGGGAGTGGTTTATCAGGCGACTTTGATCTCCAAGAGATTAATGAAGATGCGCCTATTATTCAGGTGTCTGTTTCAATTAACACTTCATTAGGAGATTCAAGTCAACTCAACATGCCTCATGAAAATGATTCTACGAATATAAAGGCTAATGAAACACCACAAAATGAACCGATTCAAGAGATTGGCATTGAAAGATAAGAAACTCAATAGCCTATAAGATGATCTCAATGATCTAGGCGGCCCATGAATTTTGACGACTATATCACATACTTAAATGAGGTCGATATTGACATATGGAAGGAAAGTGAACCCATTACGTATAGTGATGCTATAAATTGTGATCAATTAAACAATTGGAATAAAGCTATGATTGATGAGCTCAATTCCATGAAGAATAATAATGTTTGGGAACTTGTTGAATTGCCAAAGGGTTGCAAACCTGTTGGATGCCAGTGGGTATTTAAGACAAAATTGGACCCGGATAGAAACATTGAACGATATAAGGCTCGATTGGTCGCTAAAGGGTATACATAAAAGGAGGGTATTGATTACCAAGAAACTTTCTCACCCGTTTCTCGAAAGGACTCCTTTAGGATCGTAATGACAATTACAGCTCATTTTGACTTAGAGTTGCATCAAATGGAAGTCAAAACAACTTTTCTTAGTGGAGATTTACACGAGGATGTTTATATTACCCAACCTGAAGGTTTTACTCCTAATGGCCAAGAACATCTTGTGTGTAAAGTCAAGAAATCAATATACGGGTTGAAACAAGCTTCACGTCAATGATATTTAAAGTTTGATGAAGTCATGAAGAAAAATGACTTCATTAAAAACCAGGTAGATCAATGCATATCCCTTAAGATGACTGGGAGGAATTTCATGATACTTGTCCTTTACGTAGATGACATTCTCTTAGCTAGTAACAATATTGATTTGCTGCACGAATCAAAACGTTTATTGTCGTGTCATTTCGATATGAAAGATCTCGATGAGACCTCTTATGTCATAGGCATAGAAATACACCGAGATAAAACCTAAGAGACTTTAGGATTATCTCAAAACGCATATATTGAAATCGTACTTAATCGATATAACATGCAACAATGCTCTCCTTCAGTTGCTCCCGTAGTCAAAGGAGATGTTTTCGGTTTGTTTAAATGCCTAAAAATAGAGGCAGAAGGAGATCAAATGAAGTTAATCCCTTATGCTTTGGTGGTTGGAAGCTTAATGTATGCCCAAGTTTGTACTTGTCCCGACATCACTTATGTTACCGGCATGCTAGGCCGTTATCAATCTAATCCCCGTCTGGATCACTAGAAAGCTGCCAAGAAAGTCTTGCGATACTTATAAGGGACGAAGGATCACATACTTGTTTACAAAAGAAGTGATACGTTATTCAGACTCCAACTTTTCCAAATGCAAAGACGACAAAAGGTCAACTTCATACATTTTTATGCTATCAGGAGGGCCTATATCTTGAAGGAGTCTTAAGAAAAAGTTGACGGCAACATCAACAATGATGGCCGAGTATGTTGATGTTTATAATGCAACTTGTCATGAAATGTTGTTGAGAATTTTGATAAAAGGACTCATGATTGTCAATTTCATAGAGAGGCCATTAAAAATATATTGTGATAATTCAGTGGCCGTAAGTTTTTCAAATAACAATAGTTCAAGTGGGCCTGTCTTAAACCTCGATACCAAATACTTGTTCGTACAAGAACGAGTGGAGGAGAATGATATTTTTATCGAGCATATTAGCACTAGTGATATGCTAGCGAATCCGATGACAAAAGGCCTACCACCCACAATATTCCAACATGTCGTCAAATATGGGATTAAGGGTAGACCTAGTATAATGTAATTATAGCATATTGTTTTACTGGAATTTTGAATTTTAATTATCAAGTACTTGATTACAACTCCTTTATTATATGCGATTTGTCTATATTAATAACTTGTGCACGTTTACTTTCTATATAGACAAATGTATTGCATTACCACTTAACTCTAAAGTCATTTGGTATAAATTAATCGTAAGTTTCTTATAAAGTACCATTGTATGATAGGTGGGGGTCCCGTATTTAAAAAGGATGCTTCAGGCTGTATTTTTCTACCTTGGTATTAATATGAAACATGATCAACTAATTTTGCCCAAATAATGAAACGTGTATACAAATCGTCACTCGGTCAAGTGGGAGAATGTTGGAAAACGACACATTATTGTGGCCTAGGACTATTTTGTGATATTTATTACATGTTAGTTTACTTTTATATTAGGTACCATAATGTTTGTCATAATAACATACCATGTCCCTAGACTTAAATATTTGTAGTATGATGGATATGACAAATATCTATAGCTTGAGGGACTACATTTGTGTGGTTCTAATTCTTTTCCATAAGGTGCAAATTGATGAACTATTAATGCTCAACCATATGAACTATCAGGGGAAAAATGAAGAGGCTTTCAGTTATGCTCAAACTCCCTATATAACATCAAGATCATGTACGCTATTAGCATCTCAATAATCTATCAGAAAATCGGTAAAGCACCATTACAGGAAGAAAAGGAATCAAAAACATGGCGTTTTCATCTTCGTCAAAGTTAACACTTCCAAGTAAGTGCAATTGTCTCCTGATAAATTTTTGTATGAAATTGATCTTCATTATGCATGTGAATTTCAACAGGGGGCTCATCGGAGAATATATGTAGCCTGTGGATCAGAAGTTTTCCGCCAAGCTAGGCACGTAAAGCGATCAGGTGAATGTTTGACTTTTTTTTACCACTTTCGTCTTGGGTCACATATTTGATTCAAGTTAATGGGCTGATGTATGTCCGGCCTATTTTTGAATTTTAACTAAACTGGGTTAAAGGTTTAATGGACTCATAATTTGGGTTATCAGGTTTTGATGTAACGAAATAGATTATGGGTTATTTTCTTTACGCCGTTGGTTAATAAGCTTGTTAAGTATTGAGCTCTAGCACTAGGCTCATCATATTGATCATATACTAGTCAATATTGGGTTTTAAATTAGTGGGTCCAGATAATCATAATTTAAACTAGTTAAAATTTTATGATAACGGATTAAAATTATTTTAAATTAATTGATCAATTATTTAAGTAAAATTTACTTAATTTAGCAAAATTGAATCTGTTATCAGAAATAACATGAATTTTAAGATGCGTTCAAGTCATATAAATGTATTTTAAAATATGAGACTTTTTGAGAAAAACATTATTTAATGAAACATATGGCTTTTGATATTACCACATTAGCATGGAAAATTAAGCGATATAATTATTGGAATGAACAATTAAACCCAGTCCTTGTATTGACATAAGATTCATTATAGGATGAAACTGTAGTTAATTTAGTAATTGATGATACTTTTAGATCATGTATTTATCTTTATATGTTGGATCATATGAAAAATAGATGAGAGAAAACGATGTCTAAGACTCGGTATTTCTGGCGACGAGATTATATGAATTATTGTTGATTTTCAGTTGACACTAAGATGAGTTTACCCGAGTACATATCCCTAAACTACTTTTGTGTGAGTTGTTTTTATAACAATATGCATCCTATGTGATATGTGTTGCATTACAAGTATAAGTGTGTATTCTTATCAGCACTTTTCAAAATATACATTTTAGAATATTTTAAGCCCATGATGGTTTCAAACAAAGATGATGAAAAGATGATATTTGAACTTGCATCCTACATGTACATTGCATTGTATTTTAGGATGGAAGTCTTTGTGGTCACTCGTATCCATGAAACTTGACTAAAGATGTAAATATGACAGATGTGTGGTTAGATTTCTAGATAATCATACCTGCACGTGTAGAGGCTTGCTATCCCACGTGTGATGCTTGTGTCAGTGGTTTATAAGTGCTTAGCTAAGATGGAAGTGTGAACAACTCCTTCAAACCACCAAAGTGACGATGAACCTTTTAAGATAAACTTGGGCTTTGGGTTAGTTGCATGTGCATTTATTACATGCATAATTTACCATTTTATGATGAAACGGTATTTTGATACAAACAATGTTTTATGATGACAAGTTGATTATGTTGATTTTGGGATAAATCCCAAACTAAATCTATGATGTTTTCTTCACGTTGCAAGTTGTATTTAAACATTGACTAAGATGACTTTAGGGAGAAATTTACCTTCAAACTGTTTTTTATGACGTACGAGTGTTTTAAAATGATTTTGGGGGGTTCGACTTGAGTACGGTGGTTGACATCACATACTCTCAAAGAGTTGACTTTGGGTAATCTCACTAGACATTTCTATTGCCTAACTTATGTTGACATGTACTCAGGTTGATGATTAAGAATGACTCATTTAGAGCTTGAGATTTTAGAAGATCATGGGTTGTGTGGTTTCATTTGAACTATATAATGGGTTCGACTCGAGTACGGTGATTGACATCACATACTCTCAAAGAGTTGACTTTGGGTAATCTCACTAGACATTTCTATTGCCTAACTTATTTTGACATGTACTTAGGTTGATGATTAAGAATGACTCATTTAGAGCTTGGAATTTTAGAAGACCATAGATTGTGTGGTTTCATTTGAATTATGTAATGGTATTCAGATTGTAACCACATCGCTCTTTAACAAACAAATTTTTAAACTTGGGACCGTATGATTTTCCACAACCTAAAACTTTGACCTTTTTAAAGTACAATTTTTAATGGTTTTAACAGATGGTGTTTAAATGCAAATTAACTACTTTTGAGATGTTTTGGGATTAAAATTCCAAATAAGATGATTTATAAACAATGATGAAAATTGTGGGTTTAAAATGATATTTTATAATTACCTTTAACGATGGATGTTACCGGTTGAATTTGTATGATAAGCCAAAAGACGAATGTATCATAACCATGCATCCGTATCATATTATTATTTTTTTTTTTTGCTTAATGAAATTTTTTGTTATTCAAAAAATATGATTATAACATAGGCATACATAAAATTTTTATACTTTTGGTTTTGTGGTTTGGTCATAATGACGCTTTTGGTCCAACCTTTGGAGTGTTGATAAGTAGCATCCCGATGGTATTAAACAATTACAATGCTCGTCCCTCTATTAAATAGCATGTACAACTTGCCATCAAGTATGATCAATGTTTTAAAATCTGGGTTTTTAGTTGACCCGGTGTGATGACCGGGTCACGAGTCAACCGCTGGCCGTGGCGGACCCAGTGTGTTAGGAATGGGGGCGGTACCCCCAACAAAAAAAATTTTCACATAAAATTAATATTAAATTTAAATTTAAAAATATTTTTTTAATAAGAAAACTTTTTGTGCCCCCAATGGGGGGAAGTGCCTAAAATCGCCACTGGCCGCCGGGTCAATCCGGTTTTTACAATTTCTATATATTTTATACTTTTTAGCATAATTATATATTTATAAAACATAAACAATGTAATTTCATCTTTTTGGTACCAAAAACATAATTTGTCAAGTTTTTATAAGAAATATTTACTAACTTTGTTGAATTAATGGTTGAGTAATTTTAAAAGTTTGACTCTTAAACTCTTTAACCAAATCTATGAAGCCCAAATTCTAATTTTTTGTTCAACCGTCGGGTCAACCCGGTTCCAGGTCACTGGTCCAACCGGTTTTCTGAGAAAAACAGCAGGTTCAATCCGAGTCGAAAATTACCAAAAACCTGGTCATAATTGACTGGCTCTCTTCACCGGTTCACGGTCCAACGAGTTCGACCGACCGGGACAACTCAGGTTTTAAAAGATTGAGTATGATCATGTGCCCCGCATGAGGGGTACTTTATTAAATTTCACCTCTTTGTCTCTCTTATCGCAACGTCTTTTGTTATTACAAAATTAACTTCTTTCTCTTAGTCATTCCCTAATTTAACTAGTGACATACAAGTTGGTGCTAGCCTACTTGGCTAACAAGGTGATTACTAACAAGGAGGTCATGAGTTCAAACCCTGACACTAACATAACAAGGAGTAGTTTAGGAGTAGGAGTATGATAGATTTGCCGTTCAAAAAAAAATAAATAAATAAATAAAATAAAAACTAGTGACATGCTTATTCATCTCTAACCACCCAAAATTGTCACTATAAAAACATAAAATAGTTATTTGTGCTTGTGGCACTTGCGGTTGTACATATTTCGTAGACAAATCTTAATCCACGTAGGTGTTTGGGTGTTTTTCAAGAAATTGATTGAAATACCCACTTATCGAGTAGTTTGACCCATCATGTGCCTAAGGTATGTGGACATCGTCCAAGTTTACCAAGGTCTAAAAACAAGCTAGAAAGGTCATTACCAAGTGCAAGGATCTACAATATGGTGTTTTATATGAGCTGATTTTATTCTTCTTTAAGTAATAACTAAGCAAATGGTTGCTGTTAAAAAAATAAAAAAAAAAACAAAAAAAAATAAACTAAGCAAATGGTTTTATATTCCTGGTATATTTGTGGGTCGCTAAAATTGTAATACGTGTTTGTGATCATAATTTTCCTCTTTAATTATGGTTTTAGTCCCTCGTGGAAGTTTAGAATAAACAGTTTTGGTCCATATATTTATATCGTCAAAGCGTATATAATTTTCCTCTTCCTCTTTACAGTTTTGTTCCCGGTATTACATATAGTTTAGAAAAATTATAGTTTTCTCTCTGATATTATATATATTTACACAATTGTTGTTCCTTTAGTACATTGTTGTTAAGTTATATTACATTTATTCTTATTAACTTATTTCATATTTTTATCTGAGGGGAAACACCACAAGTATTAGACTTCAAAATGGTTTATTCCAATGTTTTAAAACCCGGGTTGACCCGGCCGGTTGGACCGTGAACCGGTGAAGAGAGCGGGTCAATTATGACCGGTTTTTTGTTAATTTCCGACTAGGATTGAACCGGCCGGTTTTCTCAAAAAACCGATGACCCGGAATCGGGTTGACCCAGTGATTGGAAAAAAATAGAATTTGGAATTTAAAAACTTGGTTAAAGAGGTCAAGACTTAAGAGTTTAAGATTAGTCCACAATTAGTTCATCAAATTTAGTAAATTTTTATTATATAAACTAGACAAAATATTTTTTTTGGTATAAAAAAGATTAAATTACATTGTTTATGTTTTATAAATATATAATTATGCTGAAAAATATAAAATATATGGAAAACATAAAAACCGGTTGAGCCGGCGGTTGAACCGGTTGGACCGGTTGACCCGTGACCCGGTCACCACACCGGGTCAACTAAAAAACCGGGTTTTAAAACATTGATTTATTCTCCTTTTCGTACGTACATGAGTCAAAATTTTATATTTTTTTAACCAAAAAGGTTTTTCATCCATTAAAATTGATACAAACTCCAAAACAATGATCATTTTATTTTATAAAAATCTTGATGATCTCTTAACTTATCAATAAAAGAAATATATTTACATGTTTACTCAAATAAAATATTTGTTTTATTTTAATGATTGTAAATAAGTTGTAACATGGAACTTCAAATAAAATAAAATTTGTTATTTGCTTATAATAACGATTTTTTTGCACTTTTACATAACAACTTGTTTATAATTTTTTTGTTCTAAAACAACTCTTCATATTTTATATTTAATAATATAAGTATATTATCAGTTTTGTCTGCTATATTAAAAAAACAAGTAATTTGAAATGTGAACATGAAAAACTGAGGCGGCCTTCATGCACTTCCGACTTACACCGGATCCTAAGCTCATTTTGGTACGGCTCATTCATTGAGAGGGAGGGGGAGATCTTACCATCAACCATCCACCCATAGAATAAAGATTGGTATTATTGTGGGGATTCCGTTTATTTTCTTACCCTTTCTTTATCCTAAATGCAGTCCTTTTTACAACATTACAATTCACAGCATTCCTATGTCTAAAAGTTTAAAGTCTTAACATTTGTATATATGATTTTTTATATATATTAACATATTATGATCATGTTTACTTTTATCTGGATTTCAATGTAACTTTCGTCGTAATATAATCGATATCAGAAGCAATATATTTTTCCATCTTGAAACATATATTTCTTAATATCGTGAGAAAATATTCTTTTTCATATCATTTTTCTTAAATGTGAAATTTTCTAACATTCGTAACAAGAACTTTATTGCTCCGTATCTTCGATCCAGTACGATTATTACTTATTATAGTTATCTATATTTGGATGTAAAATTTATCGTAATATAAGTTGAATACTACACTATATTTTATAAATATTGGCAATATGATTGAAATCATTTCAATATGCTACATAGTCTGATGTCGGTTCACTTACCACTACTAAATTATAATGTGAATAATAGGTGTGAAGATAAAGAATAAAAATAAAATACACGTACTTATTATGCCAAAAATGGTGTTTGTATTAAACCTCATTTAATAGGTGAATCATTGAGATTATATACACTAATAGCAGCTTTAGTCTGAAATTTTGTTTGTTGCAAGTTTGGTTCCTATTTGAAACTAAATTAGCATGTCTGGTTCCTCTATATAACATGTGTCATGTGGCAGTCGTTAAGGTCCCTCATGTGCATGACATATGAGGGTATTTTGGTCTTTTCAGTCCTTTATTAAGCCCTTGTGTCCACTCTCTTTCTCTCTCTGACACATAACATTAACATGCATGCACCTAACACTTATATCGATCTCTATGACCTCTCTCTTAACAACAAAACCATGATTATGATTATCAGCCTCACCAATCCTCCCGATGTAACAAAACATGATTTAGACACTTCCTAAGCAATACTTGGTGTCTTCGTTAAGACCTACAAACTCTAAAGCCTTGGAAATCACAATTCTCAAGCTGCATCAACTTGACGGATCCGTTCCAAGAATTATTGGCCTGGTTTTGTGATGTTTGACGGTGAAGGGTGAACTTTAGCTCCCCATGTTTGCATCATTGTTTTCAATATGGTTTCTGATTATATAAAAGCCCTAACCTGCTACACCTATAAATTAAAATAAAACCATAAGTTTTAACATCGAGATGAACAAGCTCCATGACAAACTCACTTCACATGTTAATTAGAAAAAGTAGGATGTAACCAAACACTAAAGAGCTCACCTAGTGACTTGCACCAGCCTCGGTGAAAATGTTCTTAGCCTCGGTGAAAATGTTCTTAACACATTGTTAAGCATTATACCAAACCTGAGGGACAATATTGTTTGGCTGGTGTGAACTAGCTAGACTCACACCTTCATACTTGTAATAAATTAGTGCGGGCATATCAAGTAGTTTCTCCAAACTCTTGGCTCTAAATCAAAACTAAAACCATCAAAGATGATCTTACATGGAAAAATATTGAAGACAAACCGGCTTGATTAGAGGGTAGGGTGACAATTATACGTATGTATGGCTTTACATCACAAAAAAAGTTTTACGGTTGTATGTAGCTGTTTATTTTTTCAAACCAGCTCTCATCAATCTCTTATTGTTTATATTTTTGGCAATTCCCTCATTTTCTATGTTTTTCATATGTTTGTGAATGCGTGCGCTTGGTAGAGGGTTTGTGTGTGTGTGTGTGTGTGTTTTAGGAACAAGCAATAAAGTAAATCAAACAAACAAGAACACAATATTTAACGTGGTTCGATCAATGCGACCTACATGCAAAGGGCATGAAGGATTATCCTTATTCGCGAGCTTGAAAACCGATAGTACAATTGAAACTCTAGTTATATGTCGTATTATGTAGGCCAAGTACAAAAAACATAACCCTAACTAAACTAGGAACAAGCCCGACTATACGATCCATGCAGCTCTATACCAATGGGATAAGCGTTTGTCATGTATGACTTTGGGCCTAATGATGTCCAGTCTACTCCTCAAACACTTTTCCTATTGATTTTAGATGTTGTGTTTCTTTACTTTTCTTGGGAGGGTCAATATCTATTCGGCTTGTCAATTCTCAAGTCATATTTAACTATTTCTAACTTTAACTGAAGTATAATCTAAACTCTAGAAACCAAGAACTCTCACTACCTCCTGTCATTTTGCTTCGAACGAACTTATTTCCTGCAAACATCTATCAAGGCCAAAAAATGCTTGAACTTCTCTGTTGGTAACGCCTTTGTTAACCTATCATAATACAAGATAGGTTTCTCAACAAGGTACTTTAATTATCATAATACAAGATAGGTTTCTCAACCATCAGTAAAGCTTCCAAATCATTAATTTCAACTATATTAACAAATCATTAATTTCAACTATATTAATAGCTTCAATTAACATATCATCAACATATAGTAGTAAATATATGTAAGAACCATCATATAGTTTATTTAAATAGACACAATTATCAAACTGGTTTCGAACATATCCATGAGAAATCATAAACGAATCAAACCTCTTGGAAAATTTTATTGGGGACTGCTTCAAATCATAAAAATATTTCTTTATCAAACGTATGAGATCCTTCTTGGGGTCAAGGATCCTTTTTTCTAGGACATATTAATCATTTTTTGTAGACTGACATAAAAAGATGCAGCTTCGACGTTAGCCTGCCCAAGCTCTAAATTAAGTGTACTCATCATGGCTAATCGAACCCAAATCGTCTTGTGCTTATATATGAGTGAGAAAACCTCGTGATAGTCGACTCATTCCTTCTGCCATAACCCCTTTGCCACCAGCCTTGCTTTGAACGTTGTTGGTTTTAACTCAAGCAATTCCTTCTTTCCATTTGAAAACACATTAGCATCATATTGGTTTTGCTTCTTTTAGTAACCGAAGGAGATCACGGGTTCCATTATTTTGTAATGATTGCATTTCTTCATTAATTTCTACTAACCAGTTTGTTGTATTTTTCCTAGTATATATATATATATATATATATATATATATATATATATATATATATATATATATATATATATATATATATATATATACACACACACACACATACACAAGGCTCATCCATACCAATATCCTCTCTAACTAATAACTCATATGCTACAGAAGCAATGTCACAAGTATTGACATATTTAGCAAATCTTACAACTTTTGAATATTCCACTTCTGGCCTCTTTTAGCTATATATTCAGCTTCACCCTCTTTCCACTCGGCCTTATCATCTCTATACTCTTCTTCCTTGCTTTGTTCTTGAGATTTATCTTGTCTAGAGTGTTCATCATTGAGTTGTTTGTAATTTAATATATTTGTGTTAAGGTTTGAGATTCAAACTACACCTTTCGGCTAGCACTGTGATCATTTTTATGCAATAATTGTAATTTTCCTATTTGGTTACACATAGAAAATTCATGAACAGTAACATCTCTACTAATAATAAAATTTTGAGTCTTTCATTCTTTTATATACCACATTTTGAAGCCTTCTACTCCAATTGCATATCCTGAAATATGCACTTTATAGCCCTAAGCTCCACCTTACCATTCTTACCATAAGCATAAGTATGGCGCCTAAATATATTTAAACCAGAATAATCAGAACGTTTACCGTGCCATATCTCTTAAGGAGTCATTATCTCAATTATAGTCGATGGAGATCTATCGACCAAAAAACAAGTAGTGTTGATTGCTTTTACCCAAAATTGCTTTGATGAAATAGCAAATAAACACATACATCTTGCACACTACATTAATGTTCGGTGCATTCTATTTACAACCCCATTTTACTGTGGTGTGTTTCTTACATCGCGTCGCCACATTATACGTGACAACCTAAAATTTTTATTTATGAAATAAGGATTTAAACTAAGTATCTTGATGTTAAGAGGTTCGATATCCAAACGAATTTAAATGTATACGCAAGGGATTTGCTAAAATGGTATAAAGGGGAAAATGACTGATGTTTTGACATCTAGTCATTCAAGTGAATTTATAAAGAGATAGAAAAAAAGAATGTTATGAAATAACTTGGTAAAAACATATAAACATCATATTTGATCAAAAGTGGGACAAAAAGAGGAAAATTGGCAAATGTGGGTATGAAACTTTTGAAAAGTATGTGTAACCAATGAAATGAAATTGGAGTAATGTTGTGAAGTATTAAGGATGTAATTGAAGTATTATGAATGGAAATCAGTATGTTTTTCAACATTTTCTATTTTTAGAAACTTTTTTGGATTAGTTTTGCCAAAATAGCATAAAAGAGTAAAACGAGAGATGTTTTGACATCTAAGAAATTAGTAGTGTTTTATAACTATGTTTGACTTATAAAGATACTTAAATTACATTTCAAACTCAAGAAATTCACAATTAGTCAAATTTGGGGACAAAAAGGGGTAGAATTGTCCAAAATGATTATTATGTTTTAAGGATCACACCTAATAATTGGAATGGAATTAGATGATGTTAAAAAAGAGTTCATGTATCATTTAACACATATTATGTGTTTAATTGTGTAATTGGTTCTAACATTTAATAAATTAATAGAGGTTGAAAGATGTTGGAAGCAAGTAGAGTCAAGAGCTAGTGGATCTTTGTAGCTAGACATACCTAGCTTCCGAGGTGAGTACATGTGGATTTTTTTGGGTACATAGCAACCAAGTTTTTGCATAAATGATTTACCTAATGAATTCTAGAACTTGCATTGTGAATGATGTGAAATAAGGAAAGAATGTGTTAGAGAAAGATGTCTGGACTAAGACCTTACCCGTAAGAATGAGAGGTCAAAAGACACTATTGGGATGGTACCTTCTGTCGTGAAGTACTTGTCTTGAGCAAGCCCTTATGGATAAATGTGTTCTTTTCCATAATGATATGGATAGAGTTACACAAGCATGCCCTTACAGTTGTATTGGTTTCATTCCGGGAAGGGAAGGTTGTACGGGGGCGTCCGTATAGAGTAGATGTTGATATATGAATTGTGAACTTCCATCGATATTGTTTTGTCAAGAAATTGTTGAACTATGATTGTTTTGTATTACTGTTACTTTAAGACTATTTAAGTTGTGGGTCAAAAACCCATGTTATACATGAATTGCGAATTTCAATCAGACTTGTTTTGTCAAGAAATGGTTTAAACTAAGATTGTTTTAGGCTATTGTTTCTTTATGACTTTATTCAACTTTTGGGTCTAAAACTCATGTTACTCATGAGGCTCTATGTCTCACGTATGTTTTTTTAAATGTTATGTACTCAGGAATAGGATGCTTGCTATCAGATGATAGAAGGAAAGGACTTAAAACCTGTCATGTGGATTGTAGATAGAAAAGATGTTCAGAAGATAGAATTATCTCAAGTGCGGTATAGTTATGTCATGTAATCGAGAGATGTTATGCTTATGGTTTAGAATACCCTTGTAGTTGTATTGTAAAGTTGTGTTATGTCTTGTATTATTTTTTGGTTGTTTTCTTTTTGAGCCAGTATGGATTTGTCCCTATAGTCCAGAGGTCATACTGAATTTTTGGTAGAAATGTTGGTTTAATACGAGAGATAACTTTGAGATGTTTTAAGGCTTTACTATGGTTGTTTTTAATATGAGTTGTAATCCCCAAAATTGTTTAAATACTTTTAAAACTTATTTGTTTTTGTTAGGACCAAAATTTTATTATTTACATGAGAAAAGTTTTTAAAAGAACGAAATTTTTACTTCATAGTGTTTTATAAACTATTACACCAATTAAGGTGGATGAAAGTTTGGGTGTTACATTATACCTTCTATTTTGTAGAAGTCATTAAACTGTGTATTACAAATTTCCAACCCATTATTTATTTAGAGTGTCTTGACCTATTTTCCTATCTGTTTTTTAGACATAGTCTTCCACTTCTTGAATGCCCAAACACTTTCATCTTTTGTCTTCAAAAAATGCAACTAGGCCTTCTTTGAATAGTCATTATGAAAATCATAAAGTTCACCATGTGTTGCTTTCCTTTTACACAAACTTCATCTTTTTTTTCTTCAAAAAATGCAACTATGCCTTCTGAGTGAACATATTCTAGGATTTCCTTGTTTGTGTGTTGACCAAAACTAAACTTCACCATGTGTTGCTTTCCTTTGACACAAACTTCCGAGAATTCTACTTTTCTGATTATTTTTCCACCAAACACTCATTATTTACATGGGATAGACATATATTTCTGGTTCAAGTGGCTCAATCGGCCATATCATAACCCTGGTTTATCATCGTGTCGCTTTAAGGATTTGGATACAGCCACCGTTCATATAACCATACCGCCTTCTGGAAAATAAATTTCTATGTTGTAGCTTTTTCTTCATAATTACAAGAGCACATTTGAAAACCTTAACCTAGTTTTCTAAGCTAGAATATTTCAGCCAAAGTGCCAAGAGAAATTAGGTTCTTCTAAAGATCAAGAACACATCAGCACATGAGTTTCCTGGCCATACCAACATGCATCTTGATCTACACTATGCCACTAACCTTGATACAATTCATCATGTCATCATCCAACTTCACTTCACCAATCTGTTTTTTAGAAGATTCAAATAAATCATGATTATAGGTTATGGTAAAATGCATCATGTCCAAGATCTAGATATCTGCAAAGCTAGTCGTATATAAAGTTAAAACTTCAACTCTTTCCCCTTTATCAGAACTGTCTTGAACAACCGCATTGTCATTATTGTTTGATTCACCCTTGAAATTTCTCTTACTTTGTTGTGCACAATCTCTTCTGCAGTGGAAATTTTCATTGCAGTTGTGACACTTGATCAACGGAAGCTTTAGATTTGGAATGCGGCTTTCCCTTGTTTCCACAATCTCTCTTTACTTTTCTAGTTTCCATCCCCAGTCAACTCAAAGATTTATTGGTTAACTAAGGTTTGTATATTGGGTGCATTGAGAAATGGTTCTTTTGGCATTTTTATATTTGTAGGTTCTGTTTTTAGTACATATTCGATCTCCAAATGCACACATATATTCCTATCTCCACCCCACTTCAAAGTGAAAACTCCTACTCAACTTAAGTTCATAAAAAATTTTGTCCCCGTAATGAGAGTTAGTTGTTGAAGTGTAAAATTTCATATATATAATATTATAAGTTCAAATCCTATCATGGCTAAAAATATTGACAATACTCCGAGATTAATCGAACTGATCTGGTGATGTTTTTTGGTTTAACCTTCTGACCAATTTGATTTCCAGAAAATTTTATGTATTTTTTATTTTCCTACATATATACATATGTATTTATAAAACCAAGAATTTAAAATCAATAAGTTCAAAAAATAAACATAACAACAAGTTGGACAATGAAATTAAATCAAAAGTTGTATCATGTATGAGATTAAGAAGAGCAAGGCAACAATGACGTATATGACATATTTTATTTTTATAGTTGGCTGACTTTAATTATAATAGGTATGAGCATATGGTCCTTAGAACTAAGACCATGCCCAAGAACTGAGGGACCAGACTTGACTTTATGAACCGAGTATATGAATCAGTCTGTTCTTGGTATTACTAATGTGCTTAAATCGGTCTCGATCTAGATCGGGTTCGGGTGGGTCGGTTTCTCGGGTTTCGGGTATGGAACTTGATTAGGAAGTTTGAAAATCAGATTTTTAGTAGATTCCTCATTCCAAAATTACGTGAACTCTTTCTTCCCCCTCAAACACGACTTTGCCTACGCCCCAAGCTACTGTCGAACTCGCATCCCACACCCCTTTCCATTACTCGATTTCTTCTTTGCCAAACTCCAAGATTTATCAAGGTTTGCACAAGATTGAAAGTTGGAAGCAAGTTTCATATTCAATATCAAGAAACAATGTAAAATTAGGTACCGGATGATTCTCAAGTAAGTTTTCAAAATTTTTGATTAATTTTCATTCTTTTACTTGAAATCAATAATAGTTTGCTAATGTTCATTGGAAATCTTATGTTGATTTTCGTTTTCTTGGTTGTATCATGTGGATTTTTGGTTTTGCATGATCATGTGGACTTTCAGTTTGCATAATCAAGGTAGTTTTGATAATGTACCTTTATATTGTACTAGGTTTTTGGTAATGAACTTTTGAGAATCATTGTTTTGCTAATGAACGCTTTACAATGTACCTTTGTATTGTACTAGGTTTTAGTAATGAACTTTTAACAATATACTTTGTAATTATTAGTATGTTTCGGTAATGAACTTTTGACGATGTACTTATTTTGTACAAGATAAAACAATATTGGTTTTGATTAATGTAGTTGATAAATGTAAGTAAGTAATGAACTTATTTGTAATGAACTTTTTGGTTTATGTTTATGTCTTCGAGGCAGAAGATAACTTCATTCCAAATACCCAACAACCATCACAAGCACGGCGAGAAAGGAAAAGAGCAACAAACTCAACAAAAGGAAAAATGTTTTCGATTTATTGACAACATTTTAAGAAAGAGATGGTTGACGTTAGTGGTGTATCGACTAGGTATGTCAAATGCAACTTTTGCTCAACCTTGATCAAGGCCGATACTATAAAAATGGTACATCAAGTTTACAAAAACATTATGTTACTTTTAAAGATAACCCAGAAAACAAGAAAGAGAATAACCAAACCACATTACAATTTAAAAAAGAAGGGCCGATAGGGTAGTTTAAGTTTTTGGAAATACGATGAGAAGAGAATAAAAATGGCATTGTTAAATTTATTTGTTGTTGGTGAATTGTCATTCCAATATGTTGAAAATGAGTCATTCATCGAATAAACGAACACACTTAACGGGAAAGTTGTGTTACCCTCATGATTTACAATTTTCGGGATGTTGCTAATTATTACGTTGAAGAAATAAACAAGTTGGTGGAATTTTTATATAACCCTTTAAATGTAGTTCATTTGACAACCGATACATGGACAAGCTCGTGTTAAATGATTAATTACATGGTTCTCACCGCCCATTTTATTGACGAAAATTGGGTGATGCATACTAGAATAATAAACTTTAGGGCAATAGAAAGTCATAAGGTGAGGATATAGGAAATGAAATGGTTGATTGTATCCAAGGTGGGGTATAAAAATGTAATGACAATTACCGTAGACAACGTTACCTCCAATGACAAGAAGAAAGAATATCTTAGAGAAATGTTACCAGACATGTACGATGACAACGTTAGGTGTATGACTCATATCTTAAAATTATTTGTCTAATATGGACTTAGTGTGTGCCAAAGTAGTGTCTTGTGTATCCAAAAAGCGATTTGGTATATTAGAAATTCGACTCAACGAATTGTGTGATTCAAGGAGTGCATGAAAGATGAAGACTTGAAGTCTAAAAAGTTTTTATGCAACGATTTGCCCACTTGTTGGAACTCAACATATGAGCAACTAAAAAGGGTGGTTGAGTTGGAAGAAGCCTTCACAGCATACTCGGTTTGTGGTAGGTAATTTCATGTTTTATTTATCTATTTTTGCCGCAATTTTATCCGTTTTTAACTGTCTTAACAACTTCATACGAAGTCGAATTAATCTAAATTTTTCCAGCATAAATTCATGCATAGTAGTTGATTTTAGACCCTGAAATCACTAGATTCGGATTTATATTGACTGTTTCACAACCCCTCAAACACAGGATATCAAAGTTGTTTTGTATAGTTTTTTATTTTAGTTTCTTAGATTTCGTTCCGTTTTTGTAATTGTCGTCACGACTTCATACGAAGTTGTATTGATATGAAATTTTTCCAACATAAAGTTCACGAGTAGTAATTGATTTTAGACTCTGGAATCACTGTATTCTGATTCATATTAATTGTTTTACAAGCCCCCAAACACAGAATATCGAAGTTGTTTTGTGCAGTTTTTAATTTAGTTTGCTGCATTTTGTCCCATTTTTGTAACTATCGTCACCACTTCATAGGAAATCGGATTGATCTGAATTTTTTCTAGCATAAATTTTCATGAGTGGTAGTTGATTTTAGACTCTAGAATCACTAGATTTAGGCATATTGACTGTTTTAAAAGCTCCATAAAATGGGGTATCAAAGTCAAAAAAAATTATTAATATTTTTTTATATTGTAGATTCCTTTTATTGACTAGATGTTTTACCTCCCAATTCCAAGAATTTCAAGGTATGTCGAGAGGTGGTGAAATTTTTGTAAAAATTTAAGACCAATACGGATATCGTGTCGGCAAGTACAGAACCGTTGTCAAATCGGTTTATTAGCGAAATATGTGATGTTTACAGACACATCAAGGAGTGGTCATTGAAACCAACATTTTGTTTGATGGGGGAAGAGATGCAAGAAAACTACAACAAATCTTGGGGTGATTTTTGAAAAATTCAACGATTATATATACTTTGCGGTTGTATTGGATCCACAAATGAAGATCGAGTTTTTACGACATGCGTTTGAGAAAATGATCCAACTCAATATAACGAAAAAAATCCTATGTCTAATTCCAACGTTACTTTGAAGGTGTTTTCGTTGATACGTAATGTTGAAAGAAGACTTCAACTTTTTAACAACATGTACAAATAAAGAATAGAGAATACATCATCCAATGTGCCTTCTCAAACTCGTGTAAGTGAAGAGGTACAACATGTTGTTGACGATGACAATATGTTTTTTTGGTGATTTTTTATCCGAAGTGGAGAACTCGTCAGTTTCACCGGAATCAGAGTTAAGTAGATATTTGTATGGAAAAAGAGAGACATACAACAAATCATTTGATATTCTTTCATGGTGGAAACTTAATGCATATCGTTACTCAATACTTGCTCGCATGACCAAAGGTACAATTTTAATATATTTTTATAAATGAGTTAACACATTTTTTTAAAACGGTGGACATGTTTATTTTAACATTTTAGATATATTGGTGATTCAAATCTCAATGGTGGCATCGGAATCAGCTTTTAATATCGGTGGACGAATTCTAGAAACTTACTGAACTAATTTGGCGACACCTATTGTTAAAGATTTGATTTGCATCCAAAATTGGGTGACGAAATCACGAAAACCAATAATTGATAATATTGAACAACTTCTAAAGGACGACAAGTTCGTCAAAAGTAACATTATTTGTTTTGTAAATATTCTTAATTAACATGTTACTAACTATATTTTTTTGTTATACTTTCGTTTTTACTAGAAAGTGAAGACGCAATACGAATAGAATGAGACAAGGAAAAGGGAAAAGTCCTTTAAAGATACCAGATGAGTAGGTTAGTTTTAAACTTTTTATATTGACTTCAATTTTATGATAACCTTAACACTTTATGTTTGGTTAGAAAAGTTGGAATGATGATCAACTTAGCACTTTTGGTTTGGTTTTGTTAAATTGTAATTGATGTTCTCCATTTTGATCATATGTATGGTTTGATTTGGTTTTGTTAAATTGTTTTGTTATTAAATAGTGAAATCTTCAATAAAGTCACGATATTTTGGCTCAGTTTATAAAAAATTTCCAAATTAATTTTTATTAAGAAAAAAGTCCCAAATTAATTTTTATTAACAAAAAGAATAGAAAAACGGCTAATGTTGGGACTTTTCCGTAAACTGTGCGAAACTATTAGGACTTTATTGAAGATACAACATGTAAGTTCTGTCATTTTTTGTTAATAAAAATTAATTTAGAACTTTTTTGTTAATAAAAATTAATTAGAGACTTTTCATAAATTGGGTCAAAATGTTGAGACTTTAATGGAGATTTCCCCATTAAATATAATAGAATGAGAAGTAATACAATATCCATCCCTTATGATACTCAAAATTGGATTTTAGTTTCTTATCATATGCTATATGGATTTCTAGCAAATAACTTATCCTAGATGTGGAAATACGACGTTTTGAAAATAGTATTGGATTCGGGTCTTTTCTTCTCGATCCCAAACCCAAACCCAAGCCGTTTTCTCGGTTCTTCTCGGGTAATAGACCAAACCCGACAATACCATACTCGAACCGAGGACCAAGTGCTCTTATTTGGGCAGTACTCGGTTCCATCTTTTACCTATTCTCAACCTCGGTCTAGCTCGGGTTCATTCTCAACCTCGGTCTAGCTCGGGTTCGGTCATGGTCGAGTCGGTCATTGTCCCAAGCTTACCCGCAATTAAAGTAGTTAATATTTAAGAGTTTTTAGCTCAAACCAAACACAGAAGCCCAACACAAGATCGGTTCATTCCGGTTCAGTACAACCGGTTTTTTTTACCAAAACCGGCCGATCTATTCTAATCAATAAATTATCATAAAACCGGTTTTAATCAAATTGCTATCATCTCCGTTTACCGATTCGCCTGTTCAATTTGAACCGGTTTTTAAAATATTTCTAATAATATGGTTTACTATATATTTCCATTAGACAGTTGACCTGGACACGTGAAGCACACATGACAGGATTACTCTCGTTTTTACATGATCACCATACCGTTGAACTGTTTTCCTTTCCAATGGGATTCCCTTTATTTGACTACAAAAAGGTTTTTTCTCCTTTTTCGTACATGAGTCGAGTTTATATTTTTTTAACCATGAAGGTATTTCATCCATTGAAATTAATAGTCTCCAAAACAATGATTATTTTATTTTATAATATTTTTTAATAATGTATTATTATTATCAATAAGAGAAATATATTTACATTTTTACTCAAAACAAAATATTTTTTTTATTTTTACTATTGTATATAAGGTGTAACATGGATTTTCAAATAAAATAAAATATTTTGGTTGCAATAACGATTATTTTGCACTTTTACATATCTTAACAATGAATTTATAATTTCTTGGTGAGTTTCTGTTGTCTTTCACCTTACGCGGGTTAAAATATGGTGAGTCTTTCTCATTTTGGGTGCTACTAAATACACACCACATATACATATTTTAGCAAAAAGTCAAATCTAATTTTTCCGGAAAATAATGTATTTAAAACCAATAAAGAGAAATTGACTATCATTTAGAGTGTATATCAAATATAAAGTGGGTGTTTATTTAGTCTTTCCCATTTTAAAATGTATTTATCAAATATATGTAAATTATATAGCCCTATAGGGTGTATTGAAATTTGATTTTTTTAACTATTCGATTTTTGTTGTTTTCAGTTTTTTTTTTTTTTTTTTTTTTTTGACTTTTTGCTATTTTTTTTACCAAATAAGTGTGTTTTTTTTAATAGTTTTTTATTACTTTTTTTAATATCTTTTTTCACTTTTTTTAACTTTTTGTTACTAGTATTTATCAAATCTTATACAAACACCATTCTTATCTTTTTATTATGTTTAATTTCATTATAACCAATATTTTTTTAAATGTAAATAAAGGTCCTAGATTATTTATATGATTAATTCTAAATAACAATAATATGCTTAAATTAAATTCAATATCGTAGGTACAATATACTACCTACATAACCAACAACCAATATTGTAGGTACGATGTGTTAAGTACAATAGCAACAATGATTTCTTACAAAAACCAAACCGGAAAAAAAACATTATGAATAGCTTGATTCGATAGACATTATCTGCAAAAAAAATATAAATAAAATAAAAAGTAAGAGATAAAGTCATACCAATGAACAAAATGAAAAATATTGAATTGTCTTCATTTACCTTGGCTTCAGTTGCCTTGAATTTCATTATTTGGAGAATTGATTCCAAATTTAGATCTCTTGCAAAATAAAAAAGGTTGTCTGCACTCAACGAAACTACGAAATGAAATGTACACTAAAAAGCGAAGAAATGCTAACATTTGTGGAATTTGTAAACAAAGTGGTCACAATCGAAAAAATGTATGTCTAAATATTTAACGTTCAGATTTATATCATTTTCAACGATAGGTTTCCATTTCTTGAAGCTGCTGGAAATTTCAGATTTATTTTTGAGAAAATAAACACATACCTTTCCCATGGAAGTATCGATGAAAATAACATAATATTGTGAACCTCCTATTGGAGAAACTGATGCAGGTCGTAAATATCAGCATGAACCAGCTTCAACTTTGTGGCCATAGGTGGTGTTGCATCTCCACATGTGCAACTTTCTTTTGTTTGCCAATAACACATGGTTCACAAAAGTCAAGTGGCACACTCTTCAAATCCGAAAAATTTATTTTTAAAGCCAACATCTGCATCCATTTTTCACTAATATGCTAAGTCTTCGGTGCAATAGAGTAAAAAGAGCTTGTATATCGAGATGTTGTATTTAACCATCTACAGAAACTTCAACCACATACAAGTTCCCTAATTCTGTCATTTGGAAATTACAAGGTTTCCTGTTGTTACTTTTCAATTGCTTTTTCCAAAATCAATATGGTAGCCTTCGTCATCTAACTACCCAACATGTATCAACATCCTCTTCAAGTCACGAATATACTTGACATTTTTCGATGTGTAGTTCGAATGTAAAGTACTCTTGACGACAACATCCCTAACGCCTGTGCTATCAATACTTTTATTATCGGCTAGTCTTATATTCTTACTGTAATGTATAAAATTCTTCATTATTTTGTATAATGCGTGGTGTGAAACGAGGCACCTGAATCCATAATCCATAACTTAATTGGACTTTCAACATAGGAAACGAGGCATCTGAATCCATACGCACTGATTTTTGATATGACCGTTCTCTTTGCAATTCCAACTAGTAACATATTTATTGACTCTTGTTCCTAGATTAACCTCTCTTCCTTGATTTCGATCTTCCCAAAGCATTACCCTTTCTATTAGATGAGAATAATCTTAATGATATTCTCCAAATCTAATTATACTATATTTTGGGTTTTAAATTAAAGTGATCAAAGTTCTAGATTTATTTTAGATAAAACTACAAATTTAATCCTTATGGTTTGCAAAAAATTGCGGGTTTGTTATAAGAAGTTTCCAACTCGCACTATATGTCCAAAATGAGACATTTTTGGCAGATTTAGTCCCTCCCAAACTTGAAAATACTAAATTGCCATTTTTAATTTGGTGTTTACTTTTTCAATATTTACTTTATTATTTTAATAATTAAGTAATAGGAAAAAGGTTCACGACAACCATCCCATGCCATCACACACACACCATACATACACACACACACATACACACACACTCTCTCTCCCTCTCCCTCACTCTTCCTAATTCAACACACACATAATGATCAACTAGATGAAGATCTAGGGATGGACCAAATAAAGATATAGGTTTTGATTCAACACTGACGAACACACAACACATCTCTCTCTCTCTCTCTCTCTCTCTCTATATATATATATATATATATATATATATATATATATATATATATATATATATATATATATATATATATATATATATATATATATATATATATATATATATATATATATATATATATATATATATATATATATATATATATATATATATATATATATCTTCTTTTCCAATAAGACTGGTGCTTTCTTTAACAGCCTCCCACCGTAACCAGTAGAGGTGAGCAAAAACCGAACCGCAACACAAGAAAACCGAAAAAACCGCATTAACCGAACGTGCGGTTTTTATTTTGCAAAAACCGAAAATTTTCGGTGCGGTGTGGTTTTTATTTTTATAAAACCGCAAAAAACCGAACAGCACCGCTTCTAGGAACCGAACCGCAAACCGCAATATAAACCGCACACCACTGCGTATTTAATATTAAAATAATAATTAATTATATATAAATAACTATTATCTAACTATTATTATATTGAAAGTTAATAAAAATTGTGAACTGGGATTACGAATATAAGTTTACGAGTAGTGTTCCAAAAAAATCTTCATTTAGTCGTTACCACTTCTTTTAAAACCGCAAAAAACCGAAGAAAAAAAACGCAAAAAACCGCACCAATAACATACGGTTAATAACCGCAACCGCAACCGCAAAAAAACACAACCGCAAAAAAAAAAACCGCAAAAACGCACCACATTAACAACCGCACCGCACGGTTATTTTGTTGGAAAAACTGCATTTACGGTTTACGGTACGGTTATTGTCAAAAACAGCACCGAACCGCACCATGCTCATTCTTAGAACTAACCACTACTTTCGCATTCTCACTTCTCTCTGTTTTGTGTTAGATAAAGAACCTAAATCAGATCTATGAATCTAGATACGCGTTTAAGAATCTGGGTTTGCTAAATCTAGGTTTCCGGAATTCATGTTATATGAATCTAAGTTTGGAAGAATGATTTTAGATTTGAAATTCAGGGTTTATGTGTTTGATAAATTTGGGTTCGCGGACAAGAGGAAAACGGTTAGAGATGAACTAGAGCCATGGTCGGAGAAGATGAGCTATATGATGGTTCTTGGTAGGGGCTGACCCATGCCAGAGCTGAATTAGATGGTGGTTCATGATGGGGATGGTCTCGTGCATGGAGAGATACTGAGAGAGAGATTAAAATTTTCTGAATCGGTGACGGTGATCCATTTTTTGGACTAACAGTACAGTAAAAAAAGTATTAATCCAAATTCAAAGAAAAAGTACTAAATTTTCGATTTTATCGCTACTTTATTAAATTGATCCGACAATGAGCCGGTGCACGCTATCATTTTCTGATTGGTAACATATATAAACTTTTTCCTTTCACAATTTTGTCTTTATTTATTCAATTGATTCGACGATCCAGAGATGGTACGTAGCACGCTATCATTTCTTGATTGGTAACATATATAAACTTTTTACTGTTATTATATATTTATTTAATTTGGAAACGGATGAAGTGTTATAATACCAGCTTTCTTTAACAGAAAACACACACGCAAACCAGCCCCTTGTATTCACCCCCGCAGCCTCGTTCTCTGTACCTCACAAACAACTCGCCACTATATATACTCCTCCATTCTTTCTCCGATTTCCTCACACTCGATTAAAATCAAACTTTGCAATCAAATATGGATACTAAGATCGGTAATGTGGATGCAGTTACTACTCCCAATGGCAATGTCGGTTGTCCTCCCAAAATCGGCGGTGCTACTTGCGTACAGTCGTCCTCCGTACCATTCAACTCCACCGAAGCCACATTAGGCCGCCACCTTGCTCGCCGCCTGGTCCAGATTGGTGTCTCCGACGTATTTTCTGTTCCAGGTGACTTCAACTTAACATTGCTGGATCATCTCATAGCTGAGCCCGGGCTCAATCTCGTTGGATGCTGCAACGAGCTGAATGCAGGATACGCCGCTGACGGATACGCTAGGTCTCGCGGCGTTGGTGCATGTGTTGTCACCTTCACCGTTGGTGGACTTAGTGTACTAAACGCCATTGCCGGTGCCTACAGTGAGAATCTTCCGATTATCTGTATTGTCGGTGGTCCGAATTCAAACGATTACGGCACTAACAGAATCCTCCATCATACAATTGGATTGCCGGATTTCAGCCAAGAGCTTCGTTGCTTTCAGACAGTCACTTGCTATCAGGTATCAAACCTCGCATTTATAAAAAAAATATACTGATTTTAATTTATTGATCGTGACACGCCACACGCGTTGATCCTCAATGCAAACGTTATACCTGTACCAGTAAAAAAGCTAATAGTTGATTCTTGAGGCTTTCTATAGATTTATTATGATAACAAAATGGGCAAGTATGACATTATACATCTATAGACACAATGACTAGTTAGCGATCGATTTTAGTAATATTATTTATACTACTGCCAAAAGAAGTTTAACCTTTGCCGGAACAGAGGGAACTTTAGGTTGCAATCTGTGAATCAACAGTTATACAATTGATGTATAGCGATGATAGTGATACCTGAAAATATAGAATATCTTGTTTTCTAAACTTGTTATTGTTTTTAAAACGTAGGCTGTGGTGAATAATTTGGAAGATGCACATGAACTCATTGATACCGCCATATCGACTGCTCTAAAAGAAAGCAAGCCTGTTTACATCAGCGTCGGCTGTAATTTATCTGCAATTCCTCATCCAACTTTCAGCCGGGAACCAGTTCCATTTTCTCTATCTCCCAAGTACGTTCCACAAATATCTTTCCAACCTATAAAAATCGTTCCATATGTGATTAATTTGAGCTCATGAGCTTTTCAATTGGTGTAGGTTGAGTAACAAAATGGGATTAGAAGCCGCCGTTGAAGCTGCAGCAATGTTCTTAAACAAGGCGGTGAAGCCTGTAATGGTGGGTGGACCTAAACTCCGTGTGGCACATGCCTGCCAGGCATTTGTTGAATTAGCAGATGCTTCAGGCTATGCTCTTGCGGTAACACCATCAGGAAAAGGGCTTGTTCCCGAGCACCACCCTCACTTCATCGGAACATATTGGGGAGCTGTAAGCACCGCCTTCTGTGCAGAAATTGTGGAATCAGCAGATGCTTACGTGTTTGCTGGACCGATATTCAACGATTACAGCTCTGTCGGTTACTCTCTCCTTCTGAAAAAAGAAAAAGCTCTCATCATACAACCTGATCGGGTCGTCATTGGAAACGGACCCACTTTCGGTTGTGTTTTAATGAAAGATTTCATGGAAGCATTATCCAAAAGGCTTAAAAAGAATACAACCGCATACGAGAATTACCATCGGATTTACGTGCCTGAAGGGCACCCACTACAATGCGTACCTAAAGAGGCATTAAGGGTCAACGTTCTCTTTGAACACATACAGAAGATGTTGTCAAGTGACACGGCTGTGATTGCTGAAACAGGGGATTCTTGGTTCAATTGTCAGAAACTAAAATTGCCACATGGATGCGGGTAAGCATTGAGAAGTGTTTTTCAATTAAGAAATGTTATTCATATTGACCATCAAAATTTGGGGTTTGTAGGTATGAATTTCAAATGCAATATGGATCGATTGGTTGGTCTGTTGGTGCGACCCTTGGCTATGCACAGGCTGCAACCGATAAGAGAGTGATTGCTTGCATTGGTGATGGAAGCTTCCAGGTGACAGCCCAAGATGTGTCCACAATGCTGCGATGTGGGCAAAAAAACATTATATTTCTGATAAATAACGGCGGTTACACCATTGAAGTAGAGATCCATGATGGGCCCTACAATGTGATCAAGAATTGGAATTACACTGGTTTAGTTGACGCAATACATAACGGCCAGGGCAACTGTTGGACCACCAAGGTTAGTTAAAAAAATATTTTGACTTGTTCAACGGCTTAAGGACCGGGCCATAAATGTTACGGTCCGGTTCACCTCTAATTTTTAATGAATGATTAGAAGTTTCTCTGGAAACTAGACCTTTACCTGTGTGTAAAGGTGAGACTTTTTACATAGAATGATTCTGACAACAAAACTGGATGGAATTTGTAGGTGTTTTGCGAAGAGGATCTAATTGATGCGATTGAGACAGCAACGGGGCCAAAGAAGGATTCCTTGTGCTTTATTGAAGTGATGGCCCACAAGGATGATACCAGCAAAGAGTTGTTGGAGTGGGGTTCCAGAGTTTCAGCTGCTAATAGCCGACCTCCAAATCCTCAGTAAAATCTTTGGATACATGCAAAGCTTTTAGTTTGGTATTGGAGTCGTTACATAATGAGGCATTTAGTTTGTTATTGTTGTTATAAGAATGTTTGTTCTATTAATCATATGAGCATTGGAGTGCTTTGTTTCGGTTTATTTGCGAATATATGAAGATGATTTAATGATGAATTTGATTAATGGAGGTCTTTGGTGCGTTGTAATTATAAATTATCATCATATCTCCTTTGTTCGTTTTTACCAATTAGGGATGAGAACGCGTTATGGAACAGAACCGAAAAATGAGGTTTTGAAGAACCGATAACCGAACCGTATTGTGTTGTATGGTACCGGTACCGGTTTTTGGGTGTAGATCTGATCAGAAACGATCATGTAGTGCTGTTTGACATGGTATCCGGTTTTGGTATAGAACCGACCAGAACCAAAATTTCAGGGGGCTGTTTGGAACTTCAATTTATAGCCTTGAAAGTTGGCTGCTATTGAATTGCGGGTGAAATAAAGGTCATTGCCTGTTGAAAACGGTAAAGTACGTTGTTATTTGGTACGAATAGTGCATCTTTATAACTTCCTTTCATATTTTTAAGACATTAGTACTACTAGTAGGTATGGAAGGAATTCGTTTTTTCAATGAAAAGCCCTTTATATTAGTAGGGATGATCAGGAGCCGATGTTGATTAGGGGATCTATTTTCGTGGCCCTTTATATTCTCGGTTTCAGAGGCGTCTGGTGATTTTGAGGGTCATGTGCAAAAAATAAAAGTGGGTCCCTACATATATTCTCGGTTTATATATATGTTTGTTGCTGTTCAAAAAAACTACGAAGAGTAAAAATAGTCCCTAGATTTTTAGCGACGGAATTTTACAAGGTATAGCAACGAAATATTTCAACATAGGATTTTCATTTCAAGAAAGGAAATTCGCATTTTAAATATCTCTGTAAATATTGGTAGTATGAATAAAGAAAAGTATATTATATGACTAATCGTTTAAGACAAGATTCATGTCAAATTGTTACCCACTCTAATTAATGGCTCGTTTTGTTACCACTGCTAAATTATAATATGAATATAGATGTGAAAATAAGAAATAGAAAACAAGATGCCAGTACTTTTCATGCCAAAAACATGGTTTTATTTTAAACCTCTTTGATAGGTGAATACTCATTAAGATTATATACGATAATAGCAAAAAAAAAAAAAAAAAAAAAAAAAAAAAAAAAAAAATCTTTTGACGATAAAACAAAAAATAGAAAAATAAGAATGACAATTAATATTGGTATTGCCAATATTTTTATAATTTAATTTGTTAAAAGTTTAATCTGGTTTATAAACATTTATAATAATTTATGATAATGCATTAAAATACGGAATGTTAAAAAGAAAAGTTGAAGAACAAGAGTTAGAAGTAAGAGTTTTTTATAACCCAAAAATATGTAAAAAAATCCAATCTTATTAAATTATAGATGTAGAACGATGACGGTGACATGCAATCATGAAAACAAAATTGAAATTTCAACACTTTAAGGTTATTTACACGTACAACTCTCACCTCAAACATAAGTTTTTTAAGGTTATTTACACCTCAAACATAAGTAGCAAGAACCCAAAAAAGGTCGCTATGAAGTATCAAGTATTACTAATTATCCGGACAATTTAGAAAGATGTGTCCATTTTTTATAAATAGACCTTGCTTAATAGAATAATTACATAAATGGTTCCTGCATAATAGAATAATTATAAAATGGTCTCTGGCTAATAGAACAATTACAAAAGGCCCTTGCTTAATGGAATAATTACAGAAATGGTCCCTGTATAATAGAACAATTACAAAATGGTCTCTGCCTAATAGAACAATTACAAAAAGGTCACTGTTTAATGGAATAATTACAGAAATGGTTCTTGCCTAATAGCAACTTTACAAAAATGGTCCATGTGTTTCACAAAAATGACCACCTAATTAGAAAATTCCAAACGTGGTATCTGTTTTTCACAAAATTATAAACATGGTATAGCGAAATAATAAAAATGCTTCTGTGTTTCATAAATTTGCAGAAATGGTCTCTGTATAATAACGAATTAATAGAAATGGTCCTTGTGTTTCATAGAAATAACATAAATGGACATTTTTTAAGTGAGCGTTATAAAAATAGTGTAAAAAATATAGAATTAATAAGCCCACTGCAACGCACGGGCCATCCCACTAGTTAAAAATTATACTCCATCCGTCCCAAAATGATAGTCCACTTTCTCATTTTCAAAGTCAAAGCTTGTCAACTTTGACCATCATCATTTTCGTTGTTATTATATAATATTTGATACAAAATATATGAATGGATTTGTGTTGTAAATGTGTTTTCATTGGTATAGTTTTCATCTAATATTATATAGCACAAAAAAATATATTTACGGTCAAACTTGACAAGCTTTGACTTTGAAAATGAGAAACTGGACTATCATTTTGGGACGGAGGGAGTATGTAAAGATGACAACAAGACAGAAGTATTACAGATCTGATTCATAGTCCCGTCTCTTTGTCCCATCTCCGCCCTAAACACATGCACATAAAACCTCATAATTTTAAATTACCAAAAGTTTATAAATAAACAGAGAAACACTAAGGTTGTGTTTGATCGCCTCCTAATCTGAATGATTAAGAGGCTCTGAATGGTTTTGACTGTTTGATACGCAAAAATACCACATCTGAATGAAACAGAATCTCTTAATGGACTCTGAACCATTAAAAGAGAGGAATGAATCTGAATGGGCTCTAAATGGTTCAGACTTCTCAATGATTCAGATATGAATGGTTCAGATGCTACCAAACACGAATAACATTTTATGTCCATTTTCTGTCCAAATTCACAAAATATAAATTGTAAATTAAGTAATTCATGATAGCACAATAGGATTAGTGCTACAAGATAAAAGTAAGATCAAGTGAGATGTTTCGTATCCTTAAATTATATTTGCTATAAAAGTACAATTTCATTAGTAATGGTTTATGAGTTATATTTAATTTTGATCTAGTTTTTGTATTATAAATTTATAATATAAATATATATCTTACAATACTTTTTATATTTTAATATCTATCGGGTTCGGAGCCTACGGACATTTCCATTACCGGCTTTCTTATTCGGGGCTTCCAGGCTGTATCTAAGGTTAACTAAAGCATTTCCTAACTAGCTCGAATATTCGATTTCCATAAACAATGGCTTATTTGGACATTCCGGACGATCCCAGGTTCTATTACACACTTTGACGGTTTTGGTTGACACGGGCACGTGTAGTATGAAAAGATTTTGGTCTTCATACCGTTGAATTGTTTTCCTTTCCAATGGGATTCCCATCCATTTATATGACTACAAATCGTTTCTTCTCCATTTCATACATGATGTCAAAATTTTATATTCTTTTAGCCATAAAGGTTTTCGTCTGTTAAAACTGATACAAACAAAGAAACAATAATTTCTTTTAATATTTAAAATAAATTAATATGTTTTCCTTATATCAATATAAAAATAAATCTATATTCTTATTCAAAAGGATATATTTGCTTTATTTTTACTTATTGAAATAATTGTACCACAAAATTTATGATAAAATAACTTTTGTTGGTTTCTTATAATAATAATTGATGCACACTTAAAACAACGTAATAATGTATGTTAAGGATGTGAAGTAGAGACTAGCATATGAACCAGGAAAGTTTGGTACTATTTGGTTTGAGTCTAATTTAGTTTCGGTCTGTTTCGATTCGGTTTTTAGACCACGCTCAGCCCCACTTCAATTAATATATAACATGAAGAAATCCATTATGACTTCTGAATTTATTCCGGTCTTGAATCGATTTTGAGTTCGAAACCAAAACCGAACTGGGACCATGTGTGTGTGTGGTTATATATATATATATATATATATATATATATATATATATATATATATATATATATATATATATATATATATATATATATATATATATATATATATATATATATATATATATATATATATATATATATATATATATATATATATATATTGGCAGGTTCAACATAGAACCAAATTATAGTAGCTAACCATATAACCACGTGAAAATTGCTTATGTTCACTCATGAACATATGTTCATTTATGAACATGTTCATCTATGAACATGAAAAATTACATATGTTCATAAATGAACATAGTCAATTTTCACGTGGTTTTACGGTTAGCCACTATAATTTGTTCTATGTTAAAACCTATATATATATATATATATATATATATATATATATATATATATATATATATATATATATATATATATATATATATATATATATATATATATATATATATATATACTAGTTGTAACACCTGTGTATTACACGGGATGGCATAAATAAAACGTATTTAACAAAAATATAAATATTAATTATTTTAAAAACCAAATTTTCATAAGATGTGAGAAATATGGTGAAACAACAATTCGAATTCTCATACCCGTAATTTTAGATATTAAAAACAACAATTCAAATTCTCATACCTTAATTTTTGTAAGTCTAATAGATTCTAATAAGTTCAAAATTCGTAATTTTAGTAATTCAATAAATTGTAATAAATTTGAAAAGAAACTGAAACTTTTATACTAATCGTAACTGAAAGAGTAAATCAAGTCAGCACACAATGCATAACAAACTGAAACCGATCTTTTTGGAGTCACCCTTAACTGTCAAACAAATTATTATTTTTTTAAGAATTTCAAAACTATGAGAAAATGACATGTGGCCAAATCAATGTCGTGATGACAAGTGTTCTCTAGATATTTATTTATTAGGATAAGATAAGATTCAAGTTTATATATTCATCTTCTATATCGTATCATATTCTCCGTTATTCAACTTCTGAATAAGAACTTAAGTTATGCTAATAACATAAAAATATTTGTTATACATTATTAAAAAACACACCCATATTTTTAAAAGCAACAATTAATAATTTTTTAAAAATGATTTAAAACAAAGTTTTGAATTTTTTTCCAATATACATACGCATTTGGTTTGCTATGCAAATGCATATAAAAAGTTATTTTTTATATTAATGTGATTATTGATATATTTATTTTTTTGTCATCAATATAAACTATATATTTATTTAAAATGTAAATGGTGAAATATTTAAAAAGTAACTCTACATATGTGGCTACATAAATAAAGGTTCCTAATTTATTGCCTTAGTTATGAATTATTGAATACATACATTAAATACATTCAATTCAAACATTTTTTTAAAAAAATTCAAAATTATGAGAAAATGACATGTGGCAAAATCAAGGAGGAGATGACATGTGGCAAAATCAAGGAGGAGATGACATGTGGCTTTGAGTTACTTATTTATTAGGATATATATATATATATATATATATATATATATATATATATATATATATATATATATATATATATATATATATATATATATATATATATATATATATATATATATATATATATATATATCTTCGGTTTGTAACAAAGTCAAGTTTGGTTTTGGTCTAGTTCTTGAACCACACTCATTCCTAATATGTAGTGTCTAACATCAAGACAAGAATTTGAAAATAAGGGAAACATGATAAAAATGGGGAAGAGTCTAGTGAGAGAAAAATGATATGAGAAAATCTTGTATTTCACATAGCTGTTTTGGTCGATATGTGTTCAACGTTTCTTTAACCATAGATGATACGGCCCCACAACCCAGGCCCACCAGAACCCGTAAGATGTCATCCCATTACTTGAGCTGAAAGGAAATCCCACGACCCAATTGATGCAGGAATAAGTCAACAACAGAAGTCAGTAATTTAGTAATGCATGTTCTAGTAGCAGTAGTCCACGTTTAATTCAGTAATGCATGTTTCAAGTAGCAGTAGTCCACGTTTCCCTCTTTCTTAGTGATACTAACAGTTAATTCAATTAATGTGTATTTAAGTTATCGGGTATTGAGAATGGAAGATGATCAGAAAATTGCTCCAAACTCGCAACTTCTTCCCTTTTAATTCTGGAGACTGACCATCTCGAAAATGTCTTATCAATTGGTGCTTTCATTGCCTCACCATGCCGCCCCGCCGTGAACCACCATCAATGGAAGAATCCATCGCTACCCTTGCGGATAACATATCTCAACTGTTGGCCGCTACGACCAACACAGCCCAACGCCTCGACACCATCGCCGTCCAGATCGCCAAGCAATCCGAAATCACCGCCAATCTAGTGAATGCTCTAGCTAAGCCAGATCCTCCACCCAAGTCAGAACCATCGCCTCCCACACCACCAACCAATGCCAGACCACCAAAAATTCATCTTCCCATGTTCAATGGATCCAATCCTCTTGATTGGATTTTTCAGGCCGAAAATTATTTTACATTCTATGTCGTTCCCCTGCACAAAGACTATCTCTCACAGTCTTCTACTTCACGGGAGACGCCCTTAGCTGGTACAAGCACTTGTCCAATAATAACCTCCTTGGATCCTGGTCAGAGTTTACACGAGCCCTCCAATTACGTTTTGGGCCATCATCTTACGAGAACCATCAAGCAAACCTTTTCAAATTACGCCAAACATCCACAGTAGCAGCATACCAGACTGAGTTCGAACGCACCAGCAACTTGGTCATTGGACTTTCATCAGAGGCATTGCTTAATTGCTTCCTTTCCGGCCTCCGCTCCGACATACAAGCGGAAATGTCCTTGCATCATCCCCAATCCCTTCATCAGGCGTATGGGCTTGCCAAACTGATAGAAGAGAAACTGGCCATGCAACGACCAAGATTTACCCCTAACCCACGACCTTTCAACACGCCGACACCCACCTCACTCCGCTCCTCAAACCAGAACCTTTCCACCACCACTTCCACGACTGGTCCACCGACTCCATTACCGGCGTTGCTACCGTCACCGGCCCAACCAAAACCTAACCCCCAACTTCCTTTCACTCGACTATCGGCAGAAGCATTGCAAAAAAGAAGGCCTGCTGGGCTTTGTTTTCGATGCCCACAAAAGTTTCACCCAAACCACCAATGCAACCCACCCCAATTCTTGTTGATAGTAGACAATGATGAGGAAACCGCTATACCACCTGCCGAGAACGACCTCCACCCAGACACGCTTACTTCCAACACACCCCACAATGACTCAATGCCAGATGAAACATCTCAGTTCCTCGCCTTATCAGCCGCAGCACTGTTGGGACTTGCTTCGCCTCGAGCCTTACGCCTTACAGGACTTATCCACGGAAAACCGGTAACCGTGTTGATCGATTGCGGGGGCACCCACAACATAGTTCAGCCACGGATTACGTCTTTTCTTCAGCTACCCACCACCGCCACACCTTCCTTCTCAGTAATGGTTGGCAATGGAGAATTCCTCAAATGTGGGGGTTTTTGCCCAGAGGTACAACTCAACAAAGCACAATTCACCATTCCTTTCTTTGTTTTTCAAGTAGAAGGCGCCGACATAGTGTTGGGTTTAGCATGACTTAGCACCTTGGGACCCCTCATTGCAAATTTTTCCATTCCCTAAATATCCTTCATCCACCAAAACAAACAATTGACCTTACGTGGGGAACCTGTGACATCACCAGTTTCAACAACAACACTACAATCGCTCATATGTAAAGACGCTATTGCTTCCAAGCATACACTCATTTTTCAGCACCAGTCACAATCAACAACACCAAAACCCACCATACCTCCACACACAGACAACACCATCTCAGCCCTACTAGAAGAGTTTAACACACTCTTTGAGCCACCGAGATCCCTACCGCCCTCACGACCTCATGATCACCATATCCCAACTCATCCATCCACGCCACCGGTTAACGTGAAGCCTTATCGATACCCACACTACCAAAAGCAAATCATGACGTCACTCATCACCGAAATGCTCAAGGACGGCATTATACAACCAAGCCACAGTCCTTACTCATCCCCGGTGCTTCTCGTTCGCAAAAAAGATGGTACGTGGCGATTTTGTGTTGACTACAGAGCCCTAAATGCGGTTACCATTCGAGATCGTTTTCCCATTCCTACTGTCGATGAGCTTCTTGACGAACTACACGGTGCTTCTATATTTTCAAAGATAGACCTCCGAGCAGGGTATCATCAAATCCGCGTTCATCCCAACAATGTACCCAAAACAGCATTTCGAACAATCGACGGCCATTACGAGTTCCTCGTAATGCCCTTCGGGCTTACGAATGCACCATCGACCTTCCAAGCAGCTATGAATGATCTTTTTCGCGCTGTACTACGTCGGTTCGTTCTAGTTTTTTTCGACGATATCCTAATTTACAGCTCATCCTTGGAACACCATTACGACCACCTTCGACACGTGCTACAAACGTTACACCAAAACCAATATCACGCCAAAATAACAAAGTGTATATTCGCCGTTACGGAAATACAGTTCCTAGGGCACACGATTTCAGCGGCTGGAGTATCCGCTGATCACGAAAAAATCCAAACGATACAACAGTGGCCTGCCCCAGTGTCTTTTACCACGCTACAAGCATTCTTGGGCTTAACAGGATATTACCGTCGTTTTGTACGGGACTATGCCAAAATAGCTAGCCCGTTAACGGACTTACTCAAAGAGCCTTGCTTCACGTGGCCCACCACAGCCCAGTCAAGTTTTCAAGCCCTAAAAGCTGCCATGTCATCCCTCATAACCCTAGCCCTTCTAAATTTTTCCTCACCATTCGGCATCACAACTGATGCTTCTGGAATAGCTATTGGTGCCGTCTTATCCCAAAAAGATAAACCAATCGCTTTTTTCAACAAGAAATTGGGACCACAAATGCAAGCAAACTCGACATACGTACGTGAATTATTTGCAATTACAGAAGCTGTAAAAAAATGGCGGCAATACCTTCTGGGACGCAAGTTTAGGATCTTTACAGATCAATGCAGCATAAAGCACCTTTTTTTTTTTTTTTTTTTTTTTTTTTTTTTTTTTTTAGGATCTTTACAGATCAATGCAGCATAAAGCACCTTCTTACCCAGAGCATTCAGACACCGGAACAACATAAGTGGGTTACCAAGCTACTAGGGTATGATTTCGAACTTCACTACAAGCCGGGGAAGGAAAATCGTGTTGCTGACGCCCTTAGTCGCATTGAACAACCGACACTGATAGCGATTTCAACACCAAAAGCCGATTGGATGAACCGTCTCCGAGAATACTTTGCTACTTCACCTGACGGTATAGCAATCATCGACGGTATAACAAAAAAAAGGAATCCCTTGTTGGATATAATGTCCGAGACGGCTTGGTATTCGTAGACACTCGTCTCTATATCCCACACTTCATAGATATTCGAGACCTTCTCCTGCAGGAATTTCACAACTCGCCCTTAGGAGGTTACGCGGGTATCACAGCCACTACCGAATGCATAGCATCGACATTTTTCTGGCCCAACCTTAAACAAGACGTCACTAGATTCATTCAATGTTGCAGTACTTGTCAACAAACCAAGACCCCGACTCACAAACCATACGGGCTATTACAGCCGTTACCGATGCCCGATAAACCTTGGAACGACATCTCAATGGATTTCGTCACGCATCTTCCCCCCATCAGAAGGAAAAACAGCCATCTGGGTTGTAGTCAACCGCCAAATGAAGTTTGCTCATTTCTTGGGTCTACCCACTACATTTACTGCGGTTTCCTTAGCTACAATTTTCCTACGCAACATCTACCGGCTACACGGTATTCCCAAGTCCATCGTCTCGGATCGTGACCCAATTTTTATGAGTGGTTTTTAGAAACAACTCTTCAAACAATTAGGTACCCGTTTACTGCATTCCAGTGCTTATCATCTACAAACGGACGGCCAAACAGAGGTCGTTAACAGATGCTTAGAAGCGTACTTACGAGCATTTACACACGAGGCACCACGTACATGGCACCGGTACCTTTATCTCGCAGAATTTTAGTACAATACGAGCTACCATTCCGCCATCAAAATGACACCCTTTAAAGCTCTGTACGGTCGGGACGTCACAGTCATTCACGACTACATAACCGGTAAGGTTTCCAATGCATCGATCGATTCCTCCCTAGTCGAACACCAACGAATCATAGCCATGTTAAAAGAAGCTCTCACTCACAGTCGTGAGAAAATGGTGAAAAGCGCAAACAAACATCGCCTTGATAAACAGTTTGAAGTTGGTGATATGGTCTACTTACGCCTTAAAGAGTATCGACAACAATCATTGGGAAAACGCGAGAGCCAGAAATTAGCTAAAAGATTCTTTGGACCCTATAAATAATCGAGAAGATTGGTCACGTTGCCTACCGTCTACAGCTGCCACCAGACTCAAAGATTCATTCTGTCTTCCACGTCTCACTACTTCGTCCCTGCGTCGGCAATCAACCACAATCAACAGTTTCGTTACCTCTTTCTCTCCCAGACGAAGCAAACCGACCTGAAGCTATCCTAAATAAACGAACTACAGCCACAGGTGAATCAGAAGTATTAATCAAATGGCAAGGGACAGACTTAACAGAGGCTACATGGGAGAATACCAAAGCAGTTCACACACTCCACCCGGAACTTTTCCTGAATAGGACCTCTAGGGCGAGGTCACTCCTCATGGAGGGGGTATTGATACGGCCCCACAACCCAGGCCCACCAAAACCCGTAAGATGCCATCCCGTTACTTGAGCTGAAAGGAAATCCCACGACCCAATTGATGCAGGAATAAGTCAACAACAGAAGTCAGTAATTTAGTAATGCATGTTCTAGTAGCAGTAGTCCACGTTTAATTCAGTAATGCATGTTTCAAGTAGCAGTAGTCCATGTTTCCCTCTTTCTTAGTGATAGTAACAGTTAATTCATTGAATTTGTATTTAAGTTATCGAGTATTGAGAATGGTAGGTGATCAGAAAATTGCTCCAAACTTGCAACTTCTTCCCTTTTAATTATGGAGACTGACCATCTCGAAAAGGTCTTATCAATAGATCAACCTGAAATTTAGAACGCAAGTTCATATGTCAGTGTTACTTCATTTTCAGTGGTGGAGATCTTGTTTAGACATCTGAAGTGTGAAATATCTTACTCGGGTAAAAACACTATTTTTGGATAATTTGTTTGTCTTTTGATTTCTTAATTGTTAGACTACACAGTATAGTGAATACAAAGTTCATCGGTATCTACATGGCTAAGCGATGTCGCCGGCATCACCGTCCCGTGATGCCGGCATCGGTCTTCAACGGCAAAGGTATGCCTTCGAAATTAGCCGTTGGAATGGTTTTTTGTTTACTTTTTTTTTTCAAAAATTATATATTTTACACACTATAAATACCATATAACTTAACCATTTTACATACACGATTTCACTACAATTCACTAAACATTCCTCCATATTTTACACACACGATGTCTCAAAATTCAACTTCATCCAACACACCAAACCCCAATTTTTTTGGGTACGGTCCTTCATCACCACCACCTTACCGACCACAATTCGACGCTCAAAACCCATTACCAATGTCACCACAAGAAATGTTTCCACATCAAATGATGCAGCAAAACTTCAAACCGTTTGCACAATTCAATCCTCAAACTCAATTCCAATCACCGTCTCCAAAAACTCAATTTCAATCACCGTCTTCACAAATGCCAAACGTCCCTCTACTCGACGATGAACCCGAATCCGAACCCGAGGAGGTCCTTCTACAATGAAAAAAGGGGAAAGGGAAAAGGAAAGAGATACTGAAAGAGAAACCGGAAGGGAGGGCGAAAAACAATTTTAATCTCTTGCGGAAGAGGTGGAATTGGCATGGTCGTGGCTCGACATATCCGAGGACACGACTACCGGGAAGGACGAAGGTCGGGACAAATTTTGGTTACGAGTTACTAGTCGGTTTCGGCTTGGAATGCAAAAAGGCAATGACTATCGGACTAGCGACCAACTCAACACCAAATAGGCAAACATGAACAAGGAAGTGATGCACTTCAACTGGCTCGTCAAAAATTTGACGAGCCAATGGGCTAGCGAGGCGACGATTTTGGAACGAGCAAGCTACATGTTTCAAGATGATTGAGCAAAACCGTTCAAATGTTTGCATGTTTGCAAAATACTAAAGGATAAACAAAAATGGAAGGGTGGTAAAAAATCGAGCAAACGAAGCAAAATGAGTGACGCGATGTCGTATTACGATATGTCAGATGCACATGTTGGAGTGGATCTAAGTGACGACGACGACATAGTTGAGGTCGAACGACCAACTTGTCCGATGGGGCGAGACCAAGCAAAACGGAAAGGAAAAGCAAAAGCGACATCGTCACACTTGTCGGTTACCGGTCGCTCCAACGAGATTCAAGAAATTAGGACGGAGTTCTCTAGTTTGTATACTACTTTGGAAGAACAGATGTAATACTCGAAGAAAAAGGATTGTGAATCCGCATGACTCACGAAAATCAATTGCTTTTCGCCGACGTTAGTCATTTGTCGAGTGACATGTACGACGTGATCATGGAAGTGAAACGCAAGATTAAGGAAAAATATAATTCGTAGGTTTTATATTTTCTAATTTTCTAGGTTATTTTTTTTAGTAATTTATTTAAGTTTATCTAATAGTGTGTTTTTCTTATTTAAAATTTAATGAAATGTTTGGTTTTGTTTTTTAAATTTAAATTAAAAAATTAGAAATATTTCGTACGCATCCACACCCTACTATAGACATTCAAATGTGAAATTTCGTAGGCATTTATATGGCGCCTACATGGCACCGATTGTAGAGATTTCGTAGACATTCATACCGCTTAACTTACATTATTGACAACTGTCGTTTATATAGGTAATAATTATTGCTACTAGACTGGTTGATAGGTTGTCATGATGTGTGAAGCTATCGTTAGATTAAAAAAATTTTAAAAATTATGATATCTGAGAAGCGGTCTTCTTAAATGAAGTCCTCGATTCGAGTCGGTGATTGTAAGATTAGCACAGATCAGAACTAAAGCAGTTCTATGAGATCAGACAGAAGTTAATAAGACAGAGCAGAAGTGAAAGAGGGACTCGACGAAGAACTTGGTCCGGTCAATGCCTTCTCACATACGGTTCCCCGAGAAGGGAGTGGCTACCTACTGGAGCTTCGACCAATCACCACCGGCCCTATAAGAGTTAGAAAAGGGTGAAGAAACAAATTTGGCTTAAAGTCTCCTGAGGAGTACGTGATATATATATATATATATATATATATATATATATATATATATATATATATATATATATATATATATATATATATATATATACTAGCTGCGTACCCGCGCAATGCAGCGGTAGCATATTGTTTCGTTTCGGCGACTACTAGTTAGGTTTTGGGTTTCAGATTTGCCGCACGGGGGGTGGGGGTTTAAGGAAGTATGAAAGTTCTTTTTTTGTATGAGAGCATGAGGTGTTGTATGAAAGTTTAAACTGTTTGAAGGGAAAACAAGTCCACGGTCAAACAACATGAATATAGAAACATTTGAATTCAAGAGGGACATATGGGATAATTTAACTAAAATGAAGTTATTCTCAAAGCAGCCAAATTAAGCAATCAACTTTAATATACCTGCAAAATACAATAAATGAATGATAGATACATTTTTTAATACAGAATATTCTGTACCGGTGCAATTTTGTTTTTGGTGAAATTTATTGTTCTTGTTCGTACTCTCAATCAGATGTTCGCGTGCTGTAATTCTCTCCGGTGGTAATATTTCTTTGAAGAGATCTTCCATGGGTTTTCAGTCGGTGGTTTTGATGTTGGTTTTTGGTGCTATTCCGGATTTGGACGAAAATACCCCTTTGATATTTTCAGCTTGTTAGCTTGGATTCAATTCTTATCTTTTTTCAAAGTTGCTGGCTTGTGGCTGTTGGAAGTATAGTTTTGCATCACATTTCCTTTAGTTTGGTTAGTTTGTTGCTATTGTTGATCTAGTTTTGTTAGTTGGTGGATGTTGGAAGTATAGTTTTGCATCACATTTTCTAGGTGCATACCCGCGCAATGCAGCGGGCGGTGATTAATTTCATTTACGTGAACACTTTCCTCGCAGGGATTAATTTACTTTCATCAAATACGAAAAACTTGGGCATGAGATAAGTTTCAAAATTTTCAAAGTTTTCAAATTTTGAAAATCCGAAAAACTTGGACGGGAGCCAAGTTTCAAAAATTTCAAAGTTTCAAATTTTGAAAATCCGAAAACTTAGGCGGGAGCTATGTTTCAAAATTTTCTATGTTTTCAAACTATGAAAATCCGAAAAATTGGGCGGGAGCTAAGTTTCAAAATTTTCAAAGTTTTCAAATTTTGAAAATCCGAAAAGCTTAGGCGGGAGCCAAGTTTCAAAAATTTCAAATTTCGAAAATCCGAAAAGCTTGGGCGGGAGCTAAGTTTCAAAAATTTCAAAGTTTTCAAATTTTGAAAATCCGAAAAACTTGGACTTCAAAGCTAGGACATACATATGGTTTTGAGAAATAAGCCTACATACAATGAAAAAGTGTCAATTACTGCATAACAGGTTACAAATTAAAGTTTATATATAACTTTTGAAAGTCAAATAAATTTCTTTTTCAATGATATGTTTTAAGTACATATATGCTTTTGAGCAATAAGCCTACACACAAGAATGAGACCTTAAAAGACAATGTATGTTGCTTTAATATTTCTTCTTTAACATGCAAATCCAACAAAGGAATCAGACCTTGAAATACGTTGCTATTGGCAGAACACAAAGAGAAAGCATGTTGCTATATTTGACAAAAGCCAAATGTATATTGCTATGAAAATAAAATTAAAACAGAAAAATTGGATCATATACCAAACTAATAAAAATTGGAATACTTATTTTTGCTGTAGAGAAATTTCTATGAATCCATGCCATCTCAAACAAATTTCTTTAAAGTCAAAGCTTTCTTAATCCAGTTTTTCATGTTTAAATTTAAAAACCAATTAGGACTTACTAAGATCGATTAGGGTCAAAAATGTAAAGGAAAGTGATCTGGCAGTGAGCCTCACAGCTTGTCAATAAAATTAATGGATCCCACCACAAGATTTAGATGTAAATTACATTCAAGCAAACCCCTGTTTAATTATCATCAAATGTACACCCATGTTTAATAATCTTTTTCATGATCTAGGTGTTTAATTTAGATGTAAATTCCATAAGTTCTTTGAATAAACACCATGGATTTGTTTGTTTTTTCGAGTTTTAAAAAAGTGAAAGTGAAAAGAACGATATGATTAATTACCTGACAGCCTTGTGCTTGTTTGCTAGGAGCAAAAGGATGCATATCTGCAAAAGCTGGCCATGTCACGGCCATCATCTCTGTAGTTGCATTATATAGATAATGTTAACCTGTAAATTATAAAGAAAAATGTTTAAAGTATGATGCTATTACATTTCTGACAACTTTGGTCCCGATGCTATTACCTTTCTGACCACTTTGAGAACAGATGGCTGAAAACTTGATTATAGAACCAAAATTGAAAACCTATATTACCATTAGCATTTGATTTAAAAAACATAGTAATGAAGCTTAACCCCAAAAGATTGATCATGAGGCTTCTTTACATCAAAAAACACACAAAGATACATGCCCTCTTACCTTCTTTACCCAAAAAAACTCTGATCTTGAAGCTTTCCTGCATAACAAAATCATAGTATTAAACATCAGTCAAAATCTAACTGAAAATAGGACTTTAATATCATTTTAATGCACGAGGTAATTACCACTTCAAGATAAGCAATTAATGGTAAATTGTAAACATACTCTCTTTACCGTAGGTTCCTGGAAAAAGAAAAGGATACACAGTAATATGATAAGAAACATTGATATTAGGACCAAAACTGAAAAAGTTTTCAATTTTATAATAAATAAATAAAACAACAGCAACATACTGCGTAGTTTAAAATTTCCCAAACCACTAAACATAAAAAGAGAAACAACATAATCAGTCTACAGCAAATTGAAATTTCTACCTGCAAAAGCTGTATTGGAGTTGCAATTTGAAACATGGTTATGTAATCGATGTTTGTAAGCAAGATTCGTATTAATCAGGAAACAATCAAAAACAAAATAAATATTTTTTTGCAAAACCGAAACTAAAGCTAACAAAACCGAAATGAGATACTTACATTCCCTGTTTAGATCCATTCCAAGTTTAGACTGCTTAAATCAGCAAGCCTAACTTCTGCATCAGAAAGAAGAGACAAAATTAACCATCCGAATGAAGCTTTGCAAATCTCAAGATCATTGTGCTCTACAAACCCCAAAACACAATGTTATTCACTAAAGGAAATCAGTCAACATTAAAGAAGTAAAAATCCCTAATTCCATACTAAAATAACCCTAATTACATACTAAAAAGACGGACAGAATTTGTGACGATTCAAAGGGTTGAAGACTGGAGATTCAATGTTTGTCGACCCATTATTCCGCTATAGCGTGAGTTGTGTAATGAGAGATTGCACTGTCTTAATTTTAAGACTGCGGACCCAGATCCCACCAAGGGAAAAAACGATCAACCTTCCACCCAACTCCAAAAATACTAAAACTGTCAACACCATATGAATCCGAAATTGATTAGCATACAAGATGAACATGGAAAAAAATAATAAAGAACCAGTAATGGATTTGTATCTTTTACCCTTAACAACCCATCTAAGCATAAGAGACTTTGTTTTTTTTTTACCAGAAAGAAAGAGGTCACTGATTTCTTTCATCTTTTTTATCAGTCACTGATGATGGAGAAAGATAAATGCCCACATGTAGAGATTGAACCTGCAATAGAGAGTGAACAAAGGAAATACCAACTTACCTCGAGAAACTTAAACCTGCAATAGAAAGTGACCAAAGGAAACGTGAGAGGCTATTTTAAGGATTTGAAATTGATTATTAGTAGAAAAATGAATGCGAATCTGGGCATAGAGAGTTGGTTGGGGTTATTTGAAGCCGGATGATGTTATTTGTATGGATCTACGGTCTAAACCCATAAAGAAATACAAACAAAAATGAGGAAAATATCACCAAAGAACTTCATGATGATGGAGACGACAGTGAGACGGTGCTGCGATTAGGGTTTCTAACGGTTGGAACTGATGTGGTGGTATGCAGTTTGTGATGTGCCCAACTGTGATAGGGAACCTGAATCGGCGGTGTTGATGGAGGAGATAGTGGAAGGTGGGGACGGCAGTGGTCTGTTGGAGGTGCTTCGATGGTAGTGTCGTTGTAAATCGGTGGTCTCAATGGTTTCATGGTTGTAGCTCGCGGCGGTGACGATCGTTTTTTAGGGAAATACAGAAAGGGAGGAATGAGAGAGAGAGGGTGATGGTGTTGTGGAAACGAAATGACGGACGGGACGGGTCTGCTTTTTAGGTTTCAAATTTTGAACAGAAGCTCCAAAATTTTGAACAGCCCGCTCATTTTAGAGAATGCCGTGTAATTTTTTCATGCATTGAAGTGCTTGTACAAAATGTCTTAAATTTAAGACTTTATGCATTAAGATACTTGTAAGTTATATATGGTTTATATATGGTATAGATATAGATATATATATATATATATATATATATATATATATATATATATATATATATAACAAATACAATTGTGAGATCCATAAGGATCGGATCTGGTAAATCAAATACAACAACTTTTGGATAAATACAATTGATCTAATATAGTTATCTATTATTTGAACTTCGTGGATAACCCTTCTGTTTACATTCCCCCTCAATCTTGACCACGCCAAGGTTAAGATTGTGCTTCATATGCTCCAGCATGTCACGGGTAACCGAATTGGTAAATCCATAAGCTATCTGATCCTTTGAGGAAATAAAACGAACATCCAATGCTCCCATAGCCACCTTCTCTCTAACAAAATGAAAATCTACTTCAATGTGTTTTGTTCTTGCATGGAAAACTGGATTCGCTGTTAAGTACGTGGCTCCTAAATTATCACACCATAGAACAGGCGGTCTTGGTTGATGAACTCCAAGTTCCTTAAGTAATGATTGTACCCATATCACTTCAGCTGTACCGTTTGCCAGCGCTTTGTATTCAGCCTTGGTACTCAAACGAGACACTGTAGGTTGTTTGTGAGAACTCCATGATATTACATTTGGACCTAGAAACACAGCAAATCCACCGGTAGACCTGCGATAGTCTAAACAGCCAGCCCATTCTGCATCTGTAAAAACACTAAGAAGTGTAGAGTTTGACTTTCTAATCCTTAATCCCGTGTTAACCATGCCCTTTATATACCTGAGTATACGTTTCACAGCTTCCCAATGCATGTTAGTCGGTTTGGAGAGATATTGACAAACCTTATTTACTGCAAACGAGATGTCGGGTCGAGTCAAGGTAAGGTATTGTAGACCTCCAACTATGCTTCTATATTTGAAAGCATCATCATCACTTAGTAGTTTTCCATAATCTTTTCCAAGTTTCTCCGTAACCGACATGGGGGTTGAGACACTCTTACAATTCTCCATGTGAGCCCGATGTATAAGATCAGACGCGTACTTTTGCTGGAAAAGGATAATTCCCCTGAATTGTGAGTGACCTCAATCCCAAGGAAATAATTGAGGCGACCAAGGTCCTTAATTGGAAATGAGGAAGAAAGATTATGTAGTAGTTGGTCAACAAGTGATTTAGATGAGTCGGCAATCACAATGTCGTCAACATAGACTAGCATGTAGACGGTATGTTTTCCTTGTTGAAGCACAAACAAGGAAGTGTCAGCCTTAGACGCACGAAATCCAAGCTGATGTAACTTTTCACTGCGACGAGAAAACCAAGCACGTAGAGATTGTTTAAGACCATAAATAGCTTTCCGAAGTTTACAAACATAGTGTGGATGTTGAATGTCTTTAAACCCTGGTGGCTGTTTCATATATACCTCCTCATTCAAGAAACCGTGTAGAAACGCATTGTTGACATCAATTTGGCCGAGATGCCAGCCTTGAGAGACAGCAAGTGAAAGAACTAGGCGAACCGTGGCTGGTTTTACGACTGGGATAAAGGTATCTTGATAATGATGCCGTATTGTTGGGTGAACCCACGGGCTACCAGGCAGGCTTTGCATTTATCCAGAGAGCCATGCGGATTAAGTTTGGTTTTAAAAACCCATTTACACCCAATGATGTTTGCGCCAGCTGGTTTGGGTACTAAGGACCAGGTGTGATTTTCCTGTAAAGCATTGAACTCATCTGTCATAGCAGGGCGCCACTGAGGATCAGATAAAGCTTGCTGATGGGACAATGGTTCAGCAAAGAAGGCTCGGCGATTATGATTGTAAAGAATGGTTCCATCAGAAAAACGCTTGGGAAAGTACTTCCCAGCTTGGCCTCGCATGGTAATACCTGATGGAGCAGCCGGCGGCGGTGTACTGGTCGAAGCTGGAGATGTCGGCGCACTGTTGGCAGGAGGGGTACTGGTGGCGTCATGCGATGTACCAGTAGAGGCGGGCTCTTGTGGAGGTACAGCAGCAGGCGTAGCGGGTGGAGGAATGGGAGCAGTGGCAGTGATTGTAGAAGTTGACAGAACCAGTGGTGAAATCGTCGGAATAGGCAGCACAGGTGTGTGTGGACCGATGGAAATGCTGTTCAACATAGGAGCTGTAGCTGCATTCACAGGATTAGCTAATAATAAAGACATATCATATTTTCCCATGTGGTCATTCATAACGTTTGGCTTGGTTTGAGGAAATGAAACACTTGGAGAATATGGTGGAGAAACATTAGACACTGGAGTTGCAAAAGGAAACCGAGATTCATCAAAAACGACATCACGAGAAATGTAAACTCTACCCGTTCGTTTATCTAGACACTTGTACCCTTTGTGAAAAGAACTGTAACCCAAGAAAACGTATAAGGTGGACTGAAAAGCAAGCTTATGAGTGTTATATTTTCGCAGGCTTGGCCAGCAAGCACACCCAAAAGCTCAAAAAAGTGTAATCGGGAATGATGTTCAACAGGCGTGTGATCGCTGTAGAGTTTTGGATGGTTTTACTGGGCATACGGTTGATTAGGTAGCAAGCGGTGAGAAAAGCTTCATCCCAATAGCGAAGGGGAAGAGAGGAGCGGGCTAATAAAGCCAAGCCAGTCTCAACAATATAGCGATGTTTTTGTTCCGCCATGCCATTTTGTTGGGATGTATGGGGGCAGGAGATACGGTGAGAGATACCACATTGTTGGAAGTATTTATGAAGTTTTTGATATTCACCCCCAATCAGACTGTACAATACGGATTTTTGCATTTAACAGGCGTTTAACATGATTTTGAAAATTGTAGAAAACTTGTTCGACATCAGATTTTTGTTTAATGCAATAAATCCAAGTATAACGACTAAAATCATCCAAGAAACTCACATAATATCGAAAACCACCACTAGACACTTGAGCTGGTCCCAAACATCAGTGTGAATCAGTTCAATTGGTGATGAAGTAACATGAACAAAATTATTATAAGGAAGTTGATGACTCTTTGCACGTTGACACACATCACAAACTAAAGACTCATTACTAGATAAAGAACCTAACTTATTAGACTTCAAAATAGACTCGACAATTGCAGGACTAGGATGACCAAGACGGTGATGCCAATGAGAAGACGAAACTTTGATGCTTGATCCAACATAATGAGAAGCATGGCGGATAGGCACCGGGAAAAGACCTCTTCTACTCTTACCGATTAGAAGTGTTTTCTTCGTGTGTATGTCCTTAACAAAGAAAACATTAGGGTAAAGTTCAATGAACACATGATTATCAGTAACAAGTTTATTAGCAGAGAGAAGATGTTTGGTAATATGTGGGACACGTAAAACGTTTTTGAGTATAAGAGGTCGACCGATACTTGGAATTTTAGAATGACCAACATGAGAGATATGCAAACCTGTGCCATTAGCTACTTGGACTTGATCTTTTCCATGGTAGCGCTCGGGTATGGACAGGCGATCAAGGTCACTTGTAAGATGATCCGTTGCTCCGGTGTCGAGGTACCAATTTGGATCATGTATATAGCCGCCAAACGTGGCGCTGTTGCCACTTCAATGCTCCTCGCTTTGATAAGCATGGTTGAATCGGTTTCGAAAATTAAATGCTATGTGCCCTGGTATGCCACATACTTGGCATCTAGGGCCTCCACCGTTATGTCTTCCTCTGCCACGCCCTCGACCACAGTAACCATTGTTGCGATTGTTGCGTTGGTTGCTACTGTTGTTGGAGTTATTGTACCCTTGGTTGTTACCTTGTGATTTTCGAGGGTTATTTGATTCCTGTCTTGTAACTGAATTGGCAGAGGATGTAAAGTCTGCTGATCCATTCATGGAGGTTGTATGGGCTTCATGTGTAATAAGGTAAGAATAGAACTCTAAGAGTTTAACCTCCTGGTTGTTGCTAAGAACAGTGATTGCTGTAAACAGGTCTCCATGCCCCGGGCCCAATCCGGCTAGAATGTAACCGATGACCTCCTCATCAGTCATAGGGTGCCCGATATTGGCCATAGTATCGGCCAATGATGCCATCTTCTGGTAATATTCGGAGGCGCTCAAATCTCCTTTCTTTGTAGTAGCGAGTTGGGTACGTATTTGGATAGAGTTACCTTTGTGCTGAGCCGAAAATATAGTTTGAAGAGAGGTCCATAGTTGGTTTATGTTTCTGTGTAGCAGGTAAGTTGAGAGAGAACCTCTTCAGTCATGGAAGCTAACAAGCCGCCAAGTATAACTTGATCTTGGGTAAACCATGCCTCATATGCTGGGTTGTCGATTTCTCTTGCTGCTTCTCCTGTACCAACCTTAATCTTCACTTCTCGGGTGAGTGTAGTACCATCGAGATAACAGAAAAGCTTGACACCTCGTAAGATAGGTATCACCTGTGCTTTCCACACTAAGAAGTTTGTGCGAGTCAGTTTGCACGTTATTGCAGTAGCAATTTTTGAGGAGTTTATTGGTGTGTCTGTCATGGTGACCGATAGTCGAAGAAGGGTTGAAAAAGACGAATAATTTTTCAGAGAAACCCTACGGATCTTGGCTCTGATACCAAGTTAGAAAATGGTGAATAAACAAATTTGGCTTAAAGTCTCTTGAGGAGTACGTGTGATATATATATATATATATATATATATATATATATATATATATATATATATATATATATATATATATATATAGGGTTTGGATCATGAAGGAACCCCTAAAATACTAAGAACCTGAGAACCCATTAAAAAAAAAGCCCCAGCCCACTAAAAACGCGTCCATACCCGGAAGTAAGCGGAAGGTTAAAAGCGTCATTTCAAAATAACACATATCCGGACGCTAAAGAAAAGCTGCGAAAAGAACAGTCTGAAATTTCAATTCAAATCCAAAGATTTGATTCGATTCTCTCAAAATTTTCTCCCGTAAAATCTACGATTCTCTCAAAATTTTCAAAGAAACCCTAAGTTTCAAAGAAACCCTAACCTTTTCTCGAACAGATCGTTCAAATCCTTGTTCGAAATCAAGACGGTTCGCACAAGATCGTTCAAATCGAGGTATATTTCTACGATTTTTGGAAGTGATTGAAATTTAAGCTTACTTAGAGTCATATTGTACGTTTTATGCTTAAATCATCAAATAAAACCTGGGGAGGTAGCACTCTCCACTCATTTTCTTCAATTTTGTCTTCTAGGTTTAGCATTCTCCACAAATCCACAATTCCATGGTAATTTGCTCTTTATATGAAAGTTTTGTTAGGATTCTATGTTTAATTCATGAGTCTAATAACATTATCACGTGATTTTGCTTGAATTCTAGTTTACAGTGTTCTCTTGGAGCTCGTAAATCAAAATTCTATGAGTAAAGAATTGAAGTTTTAAAAAATCAAATCAAATGATATTTTAGCTTATAATTGTGTTTTCAAATCTTAATTTCGGTTGATGGTTTCAAATCATAAGGTTAGTGTTCTCTTACCTAATGGATCACTATTTGATATATCTAAATTCGAAGTTGATTCTTTAATTGATGGATTAGTTGTGTTAATGGTGTTAATCATGTTCTGTTTTAGTGTTAGGATACACATTGAATTTCAATTGGTCATTAGAAGTTGAATTAGATGTCTTAGATTGTTTTCGAAAGTGATTCATGTTTATTAATAACTGTTATTTCGATTGTTACAGGTTATATAAAGTTACTTCTTTCAAAAAGTTATGAGAAAAAAAAGTGAAAGGATTATGAAAAAAAGCTTGAGGAAGTTCAAAAATGATAAAGATGATCCGGTCTTAATAGAAGATGATGATACTTCTGATACACAAGAAGAAGAAACTCAGAAAACTGAAGACTCTGAACCCAGAACACAAGAATGTAAGGACCAAAACTGTAATTCAGTTGAAAAATATCTAATCAGAAGGACCAAAACATATACATATAAATATGCATATGCATATTTATATGAACATTAAAGACGCAATGTTAAAAAAGGATATGCATATGAAATACAAAAATCAATCTTTACAACATGCATATGCATATCCATATAAATATTCTTTGTACTGACATTGTTAAGTATATCAACATGCAGGTACTCCCAACATGCTTATGCATAATGCATATAAATATTGAAAAATATTTAAATTACAGTTTTCATCCCTGTGTTTTAAATTTAGATTAAATCACAAGGACCAAAACTGTAATTAACTTGAAATAAATTTGTATCAACATGCATATTTTTTTAAATTTAAAAATATGTAATCAGAAGGACCAAAACTCTAATTTACTTTAAAAATAGAGTAAACTACAGTTTTGATCCTTGTGTTTTACATTAACTTACATTTTTTCTCCTTTATACAAGATTTTTTTACTTTGAAAAATATGTAATTACAAGGAACGAAACATATGCATATAAATATGCATATGCATATGCAATATGCATACACATATTTATATGCATATATTTTATCTGTACATATATTCAGTTGTGGTCGTGTCGACCTTCTTGTTTAAATTAATTTACAATTTTGGTCCTAATCTTATAAACTATAATTTGTGATCACTGTGTTTATATTAATTTACATTTTTTCTCCTTTTTACAATATTTTTTTTTCTTTAAAAATATTTAATCACAAGGACTGAAACTCTAATTAATTTAAAAATATCTGATCACACGGACTAAAACATATGCATATAAATATGCATATGAATATGCATAAATATGCATATGCATATTTAAATGCATATATATTTGATTATCTATACACATATTCACTTGTGCTCTTTGTGGTCCTTGTGGTTAAAATTAATTTACAATTTTGGTCCTAATGTGATATTTTTAAAAACAGTCATTTAATCTATAAAATATTTATCTATGTATAAATATTCTGATATATGTTTTGAAAATATATTGTAGGGTCCAAAACAACAAAGACAACTATTATATCAAAAGAAAAAAAAACAAGAAAATCAAAAAGAAAAACAGATTCGAAGAAACAGAAGATTGTTTTCGAAGAAACTAAACAAAGACTTGAAAAAAAATCAGATGACATTATTCATACAAGGACAACACCAACACAGTTTTTAAGTGTAATTGAAAAATTAAACAAAAAACAAAAAGAAGCAGTAACAAGTATGGGTTTTGGTTCTCTATTAGATATGAAACTGGATGTTATACCATCAAAACTAGGGTATAATCTAGTTGATATTTTTGATGATGAAAAACTTTTGCTTAAAACATCCGAGGGTGTCATAAAAATTAGTATAGATTTAATATACGATTTATTGAGAATTCCAAAAGGAGATGTAAATTTAGAAGATTTAGAAGAACACCCTGATGCACATCCAGTACTTCAGAAGTTCCAGAAACAATTCAAAGATTTCAAAAAGATAAGCAAAAAAGATGTTGCAGAGAAGATAATGAGCACAGGAGATCATGGAATTTTATTCAAATTAAATTTTATTGTTTTATTCACAAATAGTCTTTGCAAATCTCAAAAAAGCGGGATTTGCCTAACAAAAGTTGTTAACAAGTTAGTTGGAAAAGTTGACATTTCAAAAGTCAACTGGTGCAACTTTGTTTTGGAGGCTTTGAGAGGGTCGAAAAAGTATTGGAAGAAAAAAAATGATAACAGTTTTTATGCAGGACCGGTAGCAGTTTTACTTGTAAGTATTTTTAAATCTATTAAACTGTTTTAATCTATTGAAAATAATTAACAAAAATTATTTTGGTGCAGCTTGCTTATATTCAAACAGTAACATCAGCAGATGATGGATCTAACAAAACAAATCTGAAAAAAGTTCCAGCAATAAACTTCTGGAACAAAGATGAGATGAAAAGAAAAAATTTTTATGAACCAGTAAAGGTGAAGAAAGTGAGAGAAGGTAAATTGGAAGAAGAAGAGATTCCTTCAACAAAAAAACATAAATTGGAACCAACTGTTGAGGTATATTTATATTCATATACATACATCTTTACAAATTTTAAAATTTATTTTAATATATGTTTTTTTCTTTCAAAGGTGAAGAAAGGAAAAGAAGATAATTTGGAAGAACAAGAGATCCCAACAAAAAAGCGTAAATTAGAACCTACAATTGAGGTATATATGTATATCCATATTAATATGCATACTTTAATGTACTGATTAAAAAATATTTATATTTAATAAGTATATGGAAACATATTTTTATTTATATGCATATTGTTATTTATATGCATATGCACATGCATTTTATAACATATTTATATGCATATTCTTATTTATATATATATGCATACATATATGCATATAAATTTATATATGTGAATATTTACATGCATATGTATATGCATATAAATATGCATATTTATATATATATATGTATATGCATACATGATATATATATATATATATATATATATATATATATATATATATATATATATATATATATATATATATATATATATATATATATATATATAATTATCCTGCGCATTTTGACAAATAGTTATTAAAAATTAATATATACATTTGCATTTTCTATAAATTGAAAATGGGGTTATACATCTCTTATAATCAATATTTGTTGGGTTTCAAAGATTGAGGTAAATTTTAATATTTATTTTAATATATCTTTTTTTCATGCAATAATGATATGTTTTAATATTTCATGACTAAGTGTTATTTGAGTGGGCTATAATTTGTATGAAAACCTATGTTGGAATGAATATATCTTATTTAAAAATTAAAGTGATATCTGAATGCAGGAAATTTATGATTATTGTTTCCTTTTTATTATTATTATGTCCGTGGAAAACAATTATATAAGAATCTAATTCAGATACCTCTTCATAAGTTTTTAAATATTTTTGATGTATCTAATTCAACTAGGTTTTCATATAAATTATAGCTCACTCACATATCACTTGTTTAATGAGTGTTTAGATATATAATTTAAGCATGATATGAAAAATATATTCATAGAAATGTTAAAATTGCATTTTTTATTTGAAAACTGATAGATATTGATTTAAACAAATGATAACCCCATTTTCCATTTATCAAAATGTAAATACCAAGTAGATTCTTCTGTCTATAAATACATATGTACACATATACTCTTTAAAAAAATATTTACAACATGCATATACATAAAAATATGCATATGTATATAAATGGTCTTTTGTACAGATCTTGTTATCTATAACAACATTCATGTGCATATCTACATAAATATGCATATAACAAATTATGTACATATAACTTCTAAATACCCATATGTATATACATATGTATATGATCTGTATATGCATACATATATGCATATAAATTTATATGTGTGAATATTTACATGCATATGTATATGCATATAAATATGCATATTTATATATATATATATATATATATATAATTATCCTGTGCATTTTGACAAATAGTTATTAAAAATTAATATATACATTTGCATTTTCTATAAATTGAAAATGGGGTTATACATCTCTTATAATCAATATTTGTTGGGTTTCAAAGATTGAGGTAAATTTTAATATTTATTTTAATATATCTTTTTTTCATGCAATAATGATATGTTTTAATATTTCATGACTAAGTGTTATTTGAGTGGGCTATAATTTGTATGAAAACCTATGTTGGAATGAATATATCTTATTTAAAAATTAAAGTGATATCTGAATGCAGGAAATTTATGATTGTTTTTTATGATGACATTAATTTGAATAAAAAGGAAGCAAACTTCATGATGTGATTAAGAAGCTCAAAACCAAAATGCATGTTATTTTGTTAGGAAATCTTAAAAGTATTGTTTTATCATTTATACTTATATATTACGATGTTTTTTGGTTTTGAGCTTCTTAAACATGTTATGATATTTGTTTCCTTTTTATTATTATTATGTCCGTGGAAAACAATTATATAAGAATCTAATTCAGATACCTCTTCATAAGTTTTTAAATATTTTTGATGTATCTAATTCAACTAGGTTTTCATATAAATTATAGCTCACTCACATATCACTTGTTTAATGAGTGTTTAGATATATAATTTAAGCATGATATGAAAAATATATTCATAGAAATGTTAAAATTGCATCTTTTATTTGAAAACTGATAGATATTGATTTAAACAAATGATAACCCCATTTTCCATTTATCAAAATGTAAATACCAAGTAGATTCTTCTGTCTATAAATACATATGTACACATATACTCTTTAAAAAAATATTTACAACATGCATATACATAAAAATATGCATATGTATATAAATGGTCTTTTCTACAGATCTTCTTATCTATATCAACATTCATGTGCATATCTACATAAATATGCATATAACAAATTATGTACATATAACTTGTATACCCATATGCATGTACATATGTATATGATCTGTATATGCATACATATATACATATAAATTTATATATGTGAATATTTACATGCATATGTATATGCATATAAATATGCATATTTATATATATATATGTATATGCATACATGTGTATATATATATATATATATATATATATATATATATATATATATATATATATATATATATATATATAATTAGCCTGTGCATTTTGACAAATAGTTATTAAAAATTAATATATACATTTTCATTTTACATATGGATACGTATATGTATATGATCTGTATATGCATACATATATGCATATAAGTTTATACATATGAATATTTACATGCATATTTATATGCATATAAATATGCATATTTATATACATATGTAGATGCATACATGGATATATATATAATTATTTGTATGCATATATTTGATTATAGATATGAATTTAAATGTATATCTATATAATATTTTTAAAAACTGTAATTTATTATACAGATGCACATTCAAATACATATATGAATAACTTTCTTTTATGTACAAAACATTTACAGGAACAAATTGAAGGCATTAGCGTAAAGATTTCAAGAATACGCAAATGGAAAACAGATGTAGAAATTATGCTAAGTTACTGTTTGGAAAACCACCCAAACAGAAACGAATTCAATAATCTCAAAAAGGAATTTGATGAATTATTTGAAGTTAAGAAAAAAACTGGTGATGTTGAAACATTTGAAAAAGAAGACATTGAAGAAAAACAAGATGAAGTGGATGAAGAAAAAGAAAAAGATAAAGTTGATGAAGAAAAAGAAAAAGAAAAAGAAGGTGAAAAAGAAGGTGTTGAAGTAGATGAAGGATTTCAGAATGTTGAAGAAGATGAAGTACTTGAAGAATCTGAGCACAATGCTGAAAAAGATGAAAGAAATGTTCCTGAAGTTGAAGACAATATTCAACAAAATGCTGAAAAGAATGTTGAAGAGAGTATTGAAGAAATTGAAAAGAATTTTGAAGTTGAAGAAGTTGAAGAAACATTGAAAGACCCTGCATCAGAATTTGATTTTCAAACACCTGAAAAGCAAATCATTGAATTTGAAGAAACTTCACCAATATCTCCGTACTTGTTGCAGGTAATACAAGATATTGAAAACACTTATTTACATAGCGACAACGATAACAAAAAAACAATTGATCATGATATTCCTAATTTTGATCTGGGAATATCCCAGGAATTTCCGACATTTGTTGTTCAAAAACAACATACTAAAGAGAAAGGTGATGCTATTGATCCAATGCCGTTGTCTATATCAATTGAAGATCCACATAAAAGACAAACAAAAGCATCAGCGTACCTCTGCTCACCATACAAAAAACGAGCAGTTGCAATTGGTGAAGAATACTCAACAATTGAAATTAAAGTGACGGATCGTGTATTTGCTCTATTTGGGGATACAAAGTAAGATTAACTGTATAAGAAAAATACTATTATACAAATATAAATTTCTAATGAATATTTAATTTTTCAGGTTTCCCATTTTCAAAACCGAAAATGGAAACTTTACAACTAGAACTGTTCTGGAGAGTTTCATACCTGAAACTTGGGTGGCAGCAGATTGTATTAATGCTTGGGCAATGGTATTGAATTATGGAGAAAAATGGAGAGCACCAAGTTCACCATCAAGATTTTTCTTTAATATTGGAATATTTGTAAGTAAACATATATCTATACATCTATATAATTATTTGGTAATCAATATATTCATATATATACATATGCATTTCTAAAATATTGATATGCATATTTTCTGTATTTGCATTTGTATATGTATATGCATATACATATGCATTTCTAAAACCTGGATATTAATATTTTGTGTATACACATATGTATAGACATATGATATGCATACGCATATCCATATGCATATGTCTATCCATATTTGCTAACTGGTATAGTTACATATTCATATATAGGCATATGATCTGTATATGCATATGTATATGCATATGATATACATATGAATAATCATATGCATATGTCTATGCATATTAACTTATGTACTTATATGAATATGTATATGCATATAAATTTTTTTACTTTTCTGTTCTGTCTCTTTTCTGTGAACTGATCTACAGCAATGTATTTAATTTGTGTTTTTCATTTATTATTCTTTTCAATATGTGACTTAGATTAATCTTTTAATTTATATTATTTTTCTATTTTTTATCTTTTATGTCAATTGAGGTATCACTCTTATTTGCAGTAGATTTAGATCGCTCACCTTTAATATATTCAATTATCTTGAGTTTCATGGTATTTCCTACATAGTTTGTAGAAAATCATGTTTCTGTATGATAGCAGACACTGTTTACTATCTTCAAAATATTTAGCGAATATTTATGGAATTCAAGATAAATAATATGATGAAGGCGAGTAATCTAGATCTACTGAAAATAAGAGTAATATTTCAAATGATTTTCTATGTTTTCTACCAATGAAAAATTATATGTATATATGCATATTTTTATGAACATGAATATATGCATATCCATATTTATTTATATGTATGATACTTACATTAATAAAAATTTTGTTTGCATTTTATTTATATTTAGACCGAGCAAATGTTGAAATCAAATGCCGAAAATGTTGATCTTTATCTAGAGTTCACAAGTAACTTACATGAATATGTCAGTAACACAGATGCTGGAAATTTAAGATACATTGATTTGGTATGTACTTTCCTTTTGAATTACTTAGTGTTTTCTTTATACACATTACCTAATTTTTCAAATATATGAACAGGTATTTTTTCCTGTCTTTAGAAATAACCACTACTATGTAGTGGTTATTGATACCACAATTCCATCGATAGTAGTTTTGGATAACATGAAGGACCATACAGAAGAATACTATGATGATGTACCAAAAAAAATTGTAAGATTTTCATAATTATTACTTTTTATTAAATTTATAACATTTTATTTATATAATAAAATTTAAATTTAATTTCTTTATTGCAGGCTTCTTTTTACTATCGTTATTTGTTCGACATTCTACATCCAAAAGCGTCTAAGTTGAAGAAAAAAGAACCCAAATATGTGAAGATGAAATGCCAGACAAATCTTAATGAGAATGACTGTGCAATTTTTGTTATGAGACATATGGAAACATTCATGGGTGGACAGCCTTCCAAATACAATTGTAATCTAACATATGAGTCTCATGCACAGCAAAAAGAATTGTGGGAGCTACGGAAGAAGTATTTAGCAAAAATACTACTTTGTGATTTTAATGTCAACAAATATGTGGTTATACAAGAAGCTAATGAATTTTCAAAGTTGCCTAAAGAAAGGAGAGAACATATCAAATATGAAGCTTGGCTTAGAAGAGAAGATAGGTTGAAAGAGATGTGAAAGTCTTGAATTTTATGTTTGAAAATGTGAACATTATATTGGTCTTGTAAACTTACATATTCAGCCAACGTTTTACTGACACTGTATGGTAGATGTGAAAGTCTTGATTATTATGATTGAATCTAATTGGATGCCATCTGTTATTGTATGATAAATTACCTGTATGTCAAAAATGTATATTTATATTTAAAAGGTATCTTTATGCATAATTTTGAGTTTTTTTTAATAAAAAACATGGTGAGTGGATTGGTCAAAGCTGCACATGTGACACCCCTCGCTAGGGTTTACTAATTGAAACATTTGTTTTCTAAAATAACTTCATTAATTTCAAAAGAAGTTTCATCATCGCGGAATTTGGTCCCAAAACATCAAAACAGTGTTTAATAATGTATAGCGAGGAGGTATCATAATTCAAGTACAAAAACAAGGTTTAAATGGCCACACATCTCGTGGTCTTCTAGAATTCCCGCCTTGCCTTAAACTCCTAGCTTTAACCTGAGTACACATCAAAACAGTTAGGCAATGGATTTGCCTAGTGAGTTACCCGAGATTATCTTACTATGAGTGAAGGGAAACTCCTTAGCACTCGACGTAATCTCCAAAAATACTGATTTTATACATAATTAAACTTATTAAAACATCTTGATAGTTTACACAAATGGATAGTTATGATATGCAGCATGATGCATGAATGCAACTATTCCAACCCATGTCGATCTCTTAGCAGTCCAACTCACCACAGTGGCACCTACCTAAGTTCACGAATAACACGCACGGAGCATGTCATCCGATCCCCGTATAGGCTAAACTAGAACTAGTGGCCACCACACTAGTCCCATGAGGGTTAGCAAATCCCTCATGCAGTTTCCTATTGTCGGAAACATTTTCCCTAAATCCGGGACAACAACTCATTTGGGTATTAACCCGTGATTTCCCTAAATCCGGGACAATCATTTCATCTTTGTCAACGGTTCACACGGTCCACCCCTCCTATATGAAATGCATGGAGGAATGATTCAAAACATCTTTTAAAACTATAGTATTATTTTCCTTGTAAAAGAGAAACATCTTTGAAATAACTCTTTGAATGCCATGAACACAAAGATATGCAACAATTAGCACATAAAGATATGCATGAAATGAGATAAAACATACAAGAGTTGAAAGAGGGATGTGTACTCCCGGTAACTCACCTCTCTTACGTCCCAAAGTAGGATGTTACTCTTTGCTTCACTTTGATTACTCCTCTCCTACAAGAAATAATATTCAATATTACTAATAGCTCTAGACTAGTTAAACTTTACTAATTAAGAGTAAAATCTTAGTTAAACATTGTCTAATAGTTAACTTGATCATTAGAATCAACATCCCAACCTTTAAAGCTCAAAACACAACTAATCTGGACTGTACAGACTGACACGGGTCGTGTGAATCTGGCACGGGTCGTGTGAATTTGATCCGTGAGCCCAGACTAAATCACACGGGTCGTGTGGATCTGGCACGGGTCGTGTACAGTGCCCAGCAGCCCGATTTTTGGTCCTTTTCTCTCATTTTCATCCAGTTCAAGGTCCAACCCTTCTCCAAACTCATAACCATTGAAATAACATTATTCTAACTCAAAGTAATACATTAATACACCCTTTTTAACCATCCAATATCATCTCCATTGAATCAAATCCATATTATCATTCCAATTTCCTTCATAAGCTTATATCAAAGGAATATTTAATTCCATTCAACAATTTGGTCAATAACTAGAGGGATTCCTTCTTCCACTAATTAGAATCATTAGGAACTCACTTAGCTCTTCATAGAATTCATTTAAGATGTAAGTTGATCCAAATTATCAAGGTTCCACTCATAGGTGGGTTTTTCCCAAAAATTAGGGTTCATGAGTATCAACCAACATTCAAATGATTCTCCAAGCATGAAACCATTGAATTGAAAAGAGATATTCATTAGAATTCATATGCTAAACCTTTGGGATCATAGAGTTCATCTCCCCCAACCATAAAACCCGAATTTGAACTCAATCCTCCCAACATAGTGGGTTTCCAACATGGAGATGAGATTTCTTACCTTAAATCTTCAATGAACTGATGAAATCCACTTAGATCTTGCTAGAATCAAGCTCTTCCTCTTGAAACCCTGAAAATCGCCCTCCCTTCTTGCTCTCCTCTCCAAAATCGCGAACCACAAAGGGAATGGGGTTTTTACCCTAATTTAAATTCCAGCTTTCTTATTTTCAAGTCTAGTCCTTCTAGAACTTAATTTATAACATATTTGCACTAAAAGTCTTTCCCCATCACTTCTAAATTACTTATTACAATCTAGGTCCTAATTCTAAAACTTCATGTGAGGAAATTTCCCTTATTAAATCATTTTAAACTAGTTATTTCCTCATCTTCTCATTTTAATAAATTTTACTTTTAAATAATTATTATATGTATTGGATTCATCATTTATATTCATCAAATTATTTACCCTAAATAGAGGATGTTACAATTACCTTCCCCTTAAGAAGATTCCGTCCTCGGAATCTCGGCTTCTCCAAAAAGCTGTGGATATCTCTTCCGCATTTCCTCATCCGTCTCCCACGTGAGATTTGCTCCCGACGAATGCTTCCATTTGACAAGAACCAAGTCAATCATTTTCTTCCTTAGCTTTTTAACCTTCCTATCCAAAATCTCCTCCGGTTCTTCTATAAGTCTCTTGTTTTCATCCACCCGAATTTCATCTAAAGGTAGGAAGTCGACCTTATCCCCAAGCCACTTCCTAAGATAACACACGTGGAAAACATTATGAATTCCATACAACTCCGGTGGCAACTCAAGTCTATAAGCTTGTTTCCCAATCTTCTCCAACACATTCAATGGTCCAATGTACCTTGGATTAAGCTTTCCTCTTTTCCCAAAACGTATTATACCCCTCCAAGGTGACACCTTGAGTAAAACTTGATCTCCCACTTGAAATGTCATGGGTCGATTCTTCAAATTGGCATAACTCTTCTGTCTACTTTGGGCCGCCTTCATCCGTTCCCTAATCACCTCCACTTTTTCCGCGGTTTCTTGAATCAAACTAGGCCCCACCAACACCTTTTCTCCCACTTGTAACCAACATGAAGGTGATCTACACTTTCTTCCATATAAAGCTTCATACGGGGCCATCTTTATGGTTGAATGGTAACTATTGTTGTAAGAAAACTCAATCAAAGGAAGATGTCTATCCCAACTTCCCCCAAAATCCAACACACACGCACGTAGCATATCTTCAAGTGTTTGAATCGTCCTCTCACTTTGCCCATCGGTTTGAGGATGATAAGCCGTACTCAAACATAACTTGGTTCCCAATACCTCTTGCATGCTTTTCCAGAAATGTGATGTAAACCGACTGTCCCGATCCGACACAATTGATAATGGCACTCCGTGCCTCCGAATGACTTCATCCTTATATAGTTCCGCAAACTTATCAACAGGCCATGTTTCTCTCGCCGCAAGAAATAATGCACTTTTAGTCAACCGGTCCACAATGACCCAAATCATATCATGACCACTTCTTGTTCGCGGTAATTTGGTAACAAAATCCATAGTGATCTTTTCCCACTTCCATTCCGGGACCTCCAATGGCTCGAGATCCCCATAAGGTCTTTGATGCTCGGTTTTCACTAAGGAACACGTTAAACACTTGTTGACATACTTTGCAATATCCACTTTCATGGTCGGCCACCAATACAAAGGCTTCAAATCCATATACATTTTTGTGCATCCGGGATGAATGGAATATTTGGTCTTATGAGCCTCATCAAGAATCAATTCTCTTTTTCCACCATACAATGGTACCCAAACACGACTTTGAAATGTTTTCAATCCGTGAGAATTTTCCTCAAAAATCACTGACTTGCCAAGTCTTTCTTCTTTAATGTTACCCTTTTCTTGAGCTCTTTCTTGAACACTCTTCAACATGTCAACTAGTGTGGATACCACTTCAATTCTTAATGCTTTAACTCTTCTTTTCTCACTAATTTCTTTTCTACTCAACGCATCCGCCACAATGTTCGCTTTACCCGGGTGGTAAAGGATTTCACAATCATAATCCTTGAACACTTCAATCCATCGCCTTTGCCTCGCATTCAAGTCCTTTTGACTAAATAAATATTGCAAACTTTGATGATCCGTGAAGAGTTTGCATTGAGTGCCATAAAGGTAATGCCTCCAAATTTTCAATGCATGAATCACCGCCGCCAACTCCTTATCATGCGTGGGATAATTCAACTCGTGCTCCTTTAATTGACGTGACGCATACGCGATAACCTTTCCTTTCTGAGTAAGAACACATCCGATGCCCAAACCCGACGCGTCACTATAAACCGCAAAATCTTCGGTGCCCTCCGGAAGGGACAAAATAGGAGCTTCACACAATTTATTCTTCAACAACTCGAATGCCTTATCTTGTTTGTCGGTCCATACAAACTTCTCATTCTTCTTGGTCAACGAAGTCAACGGACATGCAATCTTGGAAAAACCTTCTATAAACCGTCTATAATATCCCGCCAATCCAAGAAAGCTTCTTATTTCGGTTGGATTCTTCGGTTTCTCCCAATTCATTACCGCTTCAACCTTTGCCGGGTCCACTTTAATTCCATCTTTATTCACTACGTGCCCAAGAAATTGGACTTCCCCGATCCAAAACTCGCACTTTGAAAACTTTGCATACAACTTCTCTCTTTTTAGAGTTTCAAGTACCATCTTCAAATGTTCTTTATGCTCTGCCTCTGACTTTGAGTAAATGAGGATGTCATCAATAAACACAATCACAAACTTGTCAAGGAACGGTTTACACACTCGATTCATGAGATCCATGAAAGCTGCGGGTGCATTTGTTAGCCCGAAAGGCATTACAAGAAACTCGAAATGCCCATATCTTGTTCGAAAGGCCGTTTTCTCTACGTCTTCATCTCTTACTTTCAATTGATGATAACCCGACCGAAGATCGATTTTTGAAAAGTAACCCGCACCTTGCAATTGATCGAATAAATCGTCAATACGAGGTAGAGGATACCGGTTCTTGATAGTCACTTTGTTGAGATCCCGGTAGTCAATACACATTCTCATGGAGCCATCCTTTTTCTTCACAAATAAGATCGGAGCTCCCCAAGGGGAAGAGCTAGGCCTAATGAAACCTTTGTCAAGAAGCTCTTGTAATTGAGTCATCAACTCCTTCAATTCCGCGGGTGCTAAACGATATGGAGCTTTGGCTAAAGGCGCAGTTCCGGGTACCAAGTCGATACGAAATTCCACTTGACGATCCGGTGGCAAGCCGGGTAGATCATCGGGAAAAACCTCGGGATAATCTCGTACGACTTCAATATCTTCCAAAGTCTTCTTTTCCTTTACGGTGTCTACCACATACGCTAAGTAAGCTTGACAACCCTTCCTCAAACATCTTTTTGCTTTCATCACGTTGATCACACTAGTGGGTACTCTTCTTTTGTCTCCATAAATAAGAATGGGTTCGCCTTTTGGTGTCTTCACTCTCACCATCTTCTTTCCACATAAAATTTCAGCATCATACTTTGCAAGCCAATCCATTCCGAGTACGACATCAAATCCACCAACATCCAAAAGTATGAGATCGACCCAAAATTCCGCCCCACTACACTCCACCTTTACATGCGATATCTCTTTACTCACAATTTTGCTTGCACCACCCGCTACATCTATCACTAGCTCATACTCAAGTTTATGCAAAGGTAATTGTAGTCTTTTTGCAAAATTAGGGGACACATGAGAATAAGTAGCCCCCGAATCAAATAACATAGAAGCGGGTAAAGAGTTCACAAGAAATATACCTGACACCACATTTGCCTTTTCTCTAGCCTCTTCCTCGGTCATTTGAAAAGCCCTTCCTCTAGTTCTAGGTACCTCCTTTCTTCCGCTTCCACCGCCCCCCTTCTCTTTTGAAGTACACTCACTTGCTTTGTGGCCAACATCCCCACAATTATAACACTTGAAACCCTTGGGACAAGCATTAGCAAAGTGACCCTTATCACCACATTTAAAGCACACTACTTCATCCTTGTTCTTGTTTTGTGTTTCTCCGCTCTTGCTTCTTCCTTCAAATTTTGGTTTCTTTTGGTCGGTTGTACCCTTTCCTCGCAAGTCGTGTCCTTCCTTCCTCTTGTGCGCAAATGGAGGTTTCTCTTTGTCCCGTTCTTCCAATGTTTTCTCAATCTTTCTTGCCTTTCTCATGGCAACTTCAAGAGTAGCAGCTTCAAAGTTAAGTCGGTAGTTCCAAGGCAAACCTCCCACATATTGATCCACTTTAGTGGCCTCATCCGGGGCCAATCTTCTAGCAAAGCTCAAAAGTTTCCTGAATTTAGCGTTGTATTCCGTGATTGTCATTTTGTCTTTCTTCAAGTCAAGAAATTTTCTTTCAAGATCACGGATCTCTTCTTTAGTACAAAACCTCTCCTTCATCCTTTCCAAGAATACATCCCAAGTTAAGCTTTCCAACACATGCAACTCCATCATTTCTTTAGTCTCCAACCACCACTCAAGAGCCGTTTCCTTGAGAGTAGTGATTGCGAAGTTCACGCGTTGATCATCACCGCATTGACAAGCATAAAAGGCCATTTCGATCTCAATTACCCAATTATGGAGTACAACCGGGTCTAGAGTCCCATTGTAAGTAGGTGGCTTGCAAGAGTTGAAGTCCTTGAAACTACACCTTTTCCTTGATGTTACCATGTCTTGGGACACAGTGTTACTAGGTGGTCCATGTTGCATACTATCGTACGAGCTACTTGTATCATGCCCACCCGAAGCGGTGTTATCCCCAAACAAATTCTTCACTTCGTTTCTCAATCGCACTTCTTGATCCTCCACTAACTCTTTCATCTTATCAATCATCTTCACTTCTTGCTTGGCCATTAGATCAAGCATCATCTTCTCAATGCTTGCAAGGGAAATGGGTTGTGATTGAGCCTCATCACCTGCCCCACTTCCTTGAACTTCACCCGACGGAACCATGCTACGAGTGTTCACCATTCTGAGAAAGATAAACATTAATCTTGTGGTACATAATTAGTTAACTAATACATAACCCTCACTCATGAGCACCTTAAGTTTAAGTCTAAGTACTAATCCTAGTACCTAATTCACTTAAACCAATGCTCTGATACCAAATTGTGACACCCCTCGCTAGGGTTTACTAATTGAAACATTTGTTTTCTAAAATAACTTCATTAATTTCAAAAGAAGTTTCATCATCGCGGAATTTGGTCCCAAAACATCAAAACAGTGTTTAATAATGTATAGCGAGGAGGTATCATAATTCAAGTACAAAAACAAGGTTTAAATGGCCACACATCTCGTGGTCTTCTAGAATTCCCGCCTTGCCTTAAACTCCTAGCTTTAACCTGAGTACACATCAAAACAGTTAGGCAATGGATTTGCCTAGTGAGTTACCCGAGATTATCTTACTATGAGTGAAGGGAAACTCCTTAGCACTCGACGTAATCTCCAAAAATACTGATTTTATACATAATTAAACTTATTAAAACATCTTGATAGTTTACACAAATGGATAGTTATGATATGCAGCATGATGCATGAATGCAACTATTCCAACCCATGTCGATCTCTTAGCAGTCCAACTCACCACAGTGGCACCTACCTAAGTTCACGAATAACACGCACGGAGCATGTCATCCGATCCCCGTATAGGCTAAACTAGAACTAGTGGCCACCACACTAGTCCCATGAGGGTTAGCAAATCCCTCATGCAGTTTCCTATTGTCGGAAACATTTTCCCTAAATCCGGGACAACAACTCATTTGGGTATTAACCCGTGATTTCCCTAAATCCGGGACAATCATTTCATCTTTGTCAACGGTTCACACGGTCCACCCCTCCTATATGAAATGCATGGAGGAATGATTCAAAACATCTTTTAAAACTATAGTATTATTTTCCTTGTAAAAGAGAAACATCTTTGAAATAACTCTTTGAATGCCATGAACACAAAGATATGCAACAATTAGCACATAAAGATATGCATGAAATGAGATAAAACATACAAGAGTTGAAAGAGGGATGTGTACTCCCGGTAACTCACCTCTCTTACGTCCCAAAGTAGGATGTTACTCTTTGCTTCACTTTGATTACTCCTCTCCTACAAGAAATAATATTCAATATTACTAATAGCTCTAGACTAGTTAAACTTTACTAATTAAGAGTAAAATCTTAGTTAAACATTGTCTAATAGTTAACTTGATCATTAGAATCAACATCCCAACCTTTAAAGCTCAAAACACAACTAATCTGGACTGTACAGACTGACACGGGTCGTGTGAATCTGGCACGGGTCGTGTGAATTTGATCCGTGAGCCCAGACTAAATCACACGGGTCGTGTGGATCTGGCACGGGTCGTGTACAGTGCCCAGCAGCCCGATTTTTGGTCCTTTTCTCTCATTTTCATCCAGTTCAAGGTCCAACCCTTCTCCAAACTCATAACCATTGAAATAACATTATTCTAACTCAAAGTAATACATTAATACACCCTTTTTAACCATCCAATATCATCTCCATTGAATCAAATCCATATTATCATTCCAATTTCCTTCATAAGCTTATATCAAAGGAATATTTAATTCCATTCAACAATTTGGTCAATAACTAGAGGGATTCCTTCTTCCACTAATTAGAATCATTAGGAACTCACTTAGCTCTTCATAGAATTCATTTAAGATGTAAGTTGATCCAAATTATCAAGGTTCCACTCATAGGTGGGTTTTTCCCAAAAATTAGGGTTCATGAGTATCAACCAACATTCAAATGATTCTCCAAGCATGAAACCATTGAATTGAAAAGAGATATTCATTAGAATTCATATGCTAAACCTTTGGGATCATAGAGTTCATCTCCCCCAACCATAAAACCCGAATTTGAACTCAATCCTCCCAACATAGTGGGTTTCCAACATGGAGATGAGATTTCTTACCTTAAATCTTCAATGAACTGATGAAATCCACTTAGATCTTGCTAGAATCAAGCTCTTCCTCTTGAAACCCTGAAAATCGCCCTCCCTTCTTGCTCTCCTCTCCAAAATCGCGAACCACAAAGGGAATGGGGTTTTTACCCTAATTTAAATTCCAGCTTTCTTATTTTCAAGTCTAGTCCTTCTAGAACTTAATTTATAACATATTTGCACTAAAAGTCTTTCCCCATCACTTCTAAATTACTTATTACAATCTAGGTCCTAATTCTAAAACTTCATGTGAGGAAATTTCCCTTATTAAATCATTTTAAACTAGTTATTTCCTCATCTTCTCATTTTAATAAATTTTACTTTTAAATAATTATTATATGTATTGGATTCATCATTTATATTCATCAAATTATTTACCCTAAATAGAGGATGTTACAGCACATGTGATCCTTTTAACTCTTTCTCTGAAGCCATAAATTTTTTGAGATGCATGCTTCCACTTTTCTCTCGTGAATGGATCAGTCAAACTAGCATGTGTGCATGCTTCCACTTTTCTCTCTGAAGCATAACTTTTTTTGTGATGTTGTAACTTTTTCTTTGAAGCCTTGACTTTTTCATCTATAAAATCTTTCATTCTCTCAAATTTTTCAAAGAAACAAATTCAAATAAACCTTAACTTTCTCTTACATAAATTGTCAAATCTTTGTTCGATTCATACAAATCCTTAAAATCAAGGTATATTTCTTATTTACCAAATATGTTAAACATTCATACAAATTTTTGATTCTACAATTTTTGGGTTTTGGGAAACTGTTTTACATATGAATATCCAATATAGTGTTCCTAAATATTTGATGCTTTTGCAGGAGTAAATGGCAGACAATGTTGAGAAAGGTGCTAAAGTGGAGGTTATGGGTGTAGATCCTGGTTTTGAAAACTCTTACTACACAGCTAAATGCCTTGAAATTTATGAAGAGTCATGCCAGGTTAGATATGAAACTCTTCATGATAATGAAAACAAAAAATTGATTGAGCAGGTACCTTTGTCAAGGGTTCGTCCGTTTCCTCCACATTATAAGTTCAGTGAATTTTTTGAGCAAGATATTGTAGATGCATATGCACGTGGAGGTTGGTGGAAAGGCAGGGTCGTACGAAAAAATAACAGAGGCCATTACATTGTCAAATTTGATAATGAAGAAGAACTTACCTTACCAAAGGCGCTTATTAGGGTTCATCAAACCTGGAGTCCTTTTAGTGATGAAACATGGTGGTACCATAAAATCATGGATTCTGGTTGGCCATATGCAAGCAGAGATGGTGGTAGTGGTTCAAGCAGTCGTGGAGCAGGTGGTACTTAAGCACGTGCAGTGGGCGTTAGTGGTATAGGAATTAAGGAAAATTGGTTTGAAGGGTCATATTTGTTTTAACTGTTTGTCTTTTGAATCTATGTTTAAAATTTTCATGTTTCGGATTTTACAGCTGTTTATGTTTAAACTATGACTACTTTGTGATTTTATTAACAGTTTCTAAATCCTTAAAAATTTAAGTACTAATTTCTGAATAGTAAGAAGAAAATTAACATGAACTGCATATGCAATTATGCATATGTATATGAATATGCATATGCATATGCATATGCATATGCATATGAATGTATATGCATATTTATATACAAACAACATTTTGACTAAATTGTGATTTTATTAACAATACGTAAATCCTTAAAAATTTTAGTTCTAATTCATTAATAGTAAGAAGAAATGAATTACATTAACATGAACTGTTACATATTTATATGCATATGCATATATAAATATATATGCATATTTATAAGACAAACCTGCGATTATATAATACTCTGATTAACATGATGTGAAAACTTATTTTATTAACAGATGGAAATACACAATTGTTATTTTCAAAATATTATAAAAAATAAAAAAAAAACATCTATTTAAGAATGAACAAATCAACTGCTATTTTTTAGTAACAATGTTTCTTCTTTTTCTGTTTTTTTCTTCAACGCTTCTGCTTCCAACTTCTTTTTGTTCAATGCTTCTGCTTCCAACTTCTTTTTTAAAGGACAATTCCTTGCATCATGTTTCTCTGATGGTAAAATCTTCTTTTTGCAGAAATTACAAAATCTTGGCTCCTTTTCAACATTCTGCATCGCAATCTCCTTTTGTCCCTTCAATCTTTTATTTGACCCACAACCTTTATTTTTTACATTTTCGGGGTTCAAAATCTCGATTACATCTGGTTTTTTGATGCCAAACAATGACTCAAATTGTTGACTTTTAGATCGTAAATCTTTATTTGGTGGATTGGCAACTATCTTATTCCTTATATCTCTAATTAGAAGAGACAATGATTTAACTGCTTCAGGATCATGTGCTGTCAAGCTTATACATTCTCCAAGCATGGAATATATTTCTTGGACATTCTTCTCGCACCCACTTGAACTTTCTCCAGATGAATAACTTCTTTTCAAATCTTCAGGATTGATAATATCTTTTTGCCATCTTCTTATTAAATACTTTCCGGGAATTTCTTCAATGAATCTTGACCTTAAAATGCATAATATATGCCTGCATAATAATCCAAAATGCTCGAAGACCATACAACTACACATGAACATTTCTTCTTTTTGATTTATTTCTACCTGAAATAAATAGCCAAAACTAATTTTAAAAAATAAAATAAGAGATATGATACTCCAGAAACTATATTCATATTTATATGTATATCCCAGTAAATATGCATATACATATTTATATGTATATTGCTTTAAAAATGCTTATATGCATATGTATATGTATATTCATATACATATGTGTAATATTATGTGTCCCAGTAAATATGCATATACATATTTATATGCATATTGCTGTAAAAATGCTTATATGCATATCTATATGCATATCAATATTACAATGTAGACATATGCATATATGTACATAAATTTATATAAAACAAATAAACCATACCTGATATTTAAATTTTTTATTTGTAATGGAATTGTCATTGTTTGCTCGCCGAAATACAAAAGAGCTTCGCCCTTTTGTTATTTCACCAAACGGATTTTCAATCACAGTACATATTTCATTTCCATTTGTTGTGATAATAACACCGGGAGCAGGCGCACAAGTCCACACCGAATCGTATATTTCATCTTGGACAACTTTGAAAACATTCAATGTGTAATGCTTAGATGCTTGCAGTTCAAATGATACAGGAGTTAATGCTTTGACTGTAGTTGACAGATTTGCCACTACTGAATTGTAATCATTTGTAACTTGCCTGTTTCTTTGTTTGTCCATAGCAGCATCAAACTTCATCACCAATACCATTAATGTTGATTTCTTATTTAAAAATTTCTGGAAGAAAAAATTTTGGCTTTCTGATAAAGATGTTGTCCTCATTAATCCTGAAAGATTAACACCTTTGAAAAACGCAGGAATCCATCTATCACGTATTTTAAACATCTCTTTAAGCCATTTATTTTCCCCAAGATTAAATTCTTCAATAAGACGAATCCATTTCTCTTCAAAAACATCATAATCAATACACGGATTCCATACTAGATTTTGCAGCCTCTGTCTGAAATCAGTACCAAAAATTATATTTGGACAAACCTGCAATAAACAACAAAAAAAATACCTTTTAAATATAAATATGCATACAGATTTAGAAATACTAATAGCATACAAATATTCGTACAGATCATATTCATATACAGATTTAGAAATACTAATAGCAATTCATATGCATATGCATATTATATGTATATCCATATGCATACAAATATTCGTACAGATCATATTCATATACAGATTTAGAAATACTAATAGCAATTCATATGCATATGCATATTATATGTATATCAATATGCATACAAATATGCGTACAGATCATATTAATATACAGATTTACAAATACTCATAGCAATTCATATGAATACAGATCATATGCATATTGTATGGATATCCTTATGCATATTTATATCTATATGCATATCTATGAATACACAGATTAGCAAAATAATGTTGTATTTTCAAATAACATATAATGCATGTTCTGATATATTTTTTACATAAAATACAAAAATAATTAAAATTACCTTATCTGTTAACTTTTTTCCAATATGCCACATACAAAGACGATGAATTGATTTCGTAAATACAGCTTTCACAGCTTTGGCAAGTGCAGCATCTTGGTCTGTGACTACAATCTTTGGTTGTTTACCAAATGCACTAAGAAAACATTTCAAAAGCCATATGTATAGATCAGCCGTCTCGTTTCCAAGTAAAGCAGCACCAAACGTCACAGATTTCTTATGATTGTCAATCCCGGTGAATGGAACAAAAATCATGTTATATCTGTTAAAAATTAAACAATAAAAGATGAAACATAAGAAGCTTGAAAGATAAATATGCACTAAATATAAAGAAAACATAAGAAATAACTTACTTGTTTGTTCGAAAAGTGGCATCAAATGATATAACATCAGAAAATTCAATGTAATTCCTTTTTGCAATTCCATCAGCCCAAAAACATCCAAGAAGATGATTATCTTTACAAATGTACTCAAATGAAAATTGCGGGAGCAATTTTTTACGCTCCATCATCAAATTCACCAACATATTTGCATCACTATCGCCTATAAAACAACTTAAATCTCTTGACCAGTTCTTATAATCCACATATGTAGGTCCTTGATTCTCATATCCACCCTTCAATCCAGTCATTATAGTATGAGTTTTTGTTGCACCGATATTATTTATACCCAAGTTGTATAAAGCACTTTGATCATAATAGTCCAACTTTCGTTTATCTTTTGACATGTGCACGGTATCATTTGTGTACAATTCATGATTATGTGTATCAATGAATTTGCTTACTAAAAATCTTCCACTTTGATCGATTTGCTTAAAACAAATCAATGCTTCGCAATTTGTCCTTTTACTTACTGTCTTCCGATTTTGAACACCATTATCACCATTTAATGTGTCTAATGTACGCTTTGATGTTTGCCCTTCCCTATTACAGTACATATATTTGTATGTTATCACTCTATTAACTCTTTTTGTAGAACCCAATTTGCAATCAAATCCACCTCTTTTTGCATAAGTTGTATACATATCAATAGCTTTTTCCAATGTATCAAACTCCATTTTAAGAGAAGGCACCACTGATTCATCAACAATAGGGGTAAAATATGACTTTCCACCAATTTTTGTTTCTATGTTGCTAAGTGTATACTTTCCTTTTGTATTACCTGATTTAAAACAATAAAAAAAACATTAAACTGTTAAAATATATTACTTCCACAAAGAATGATATAAATATGCATATTCATATGTATATTCATCAAAACAGATAAATGGGTTCTTAGGTTCCTAGCGTTTTTTAGGTTCTCAGATAAATATGCATATTCATATGTATATTCATCATCAAATTCACCAACATATGCATCCTTTGAATATGCATATACATATGCATATACATATGCATACACATATGCATATACATATGCATATAAAATATACATGGAAAATGTTACAATATACAAAGATAATTAACAAAATACCTTCCAAATATGTCATATTTTCAACTACATTATCTTCAGTTATATCACGATAATACACATCATCAACTTCAGTATTATAATTGTAACAATGAAAATCTGCAATAAACCAAAAAACAACATTAACAATAATTAAGTAATAACAAATGCATACATACAAAAAAAGCTATATTACCAGTAAAATTGCTATCTTCAATTTCAACATCTTCATTCAAAAATTTAGGATTCATATTTGCACTTTCAGAATCCATTGATTGAAATGATGATTCACCAATCATGGAACTACCTAAAATAGATAATTAACATCAACTTAAATAGATTCAATAATAATAATAACCAAAAACAAAAGAATCTACAAACCTGCATCATTAGGATGATATAACTCCATATCAGGTTAAAAAATAATGTCACTACAGTATATTGATGCTTCTGATCAATGGAACCTAAAAAAAAATTCACATTTTAGTATTATTTTCACTAATAAATTAAATACATTTCTGGATGTTAAACTACAATAATAGACATTATAAAAAAATAGAATCTTTGCAAGCTACAAAACTAAATTTGTACAGAGCAACATATAATAAAGAGACATTACAATTATAAATTTGAAAAAAACAAATTTAGACATCTGTAAGCTAAAAACATTCACTTAATAAACGAGTGTGAAGCCTTAAATTATGAATAATGCACCTCAGTTGTGATTTCAAGGGTTTCTTAAACAAAATGCACTATCATTCTAAAGGGATCATCACATATTGGCTGATGTTTCCAGTTGTAGGAAACAAAACAAAACTTGAATATCATAATATACGACAGTATAACACTTCATTAACAAATCAATGTTTTTCAGAACTTTTTATTATTCAAGAAAGGTGATGAAACTTACTTGCTCATATCACTTGAATAACATAATACCTACCAAAGGCTATTAGGTGTTTATTGATACAATTAGGTGCATTTTCAAAGTAGGATGCTTCAATAAACAATTTAACGAAAGTACATTGCTATTTATTGCATTCAATCCTAAATCTTTTATGCAATTTCCAGTCGGAAAAAAGACCTCTGTCTTTGACAACCCAACATTGAAGATTCAAGAATTAACAGGTGTCATCAAACAAGACATAACTGCACTTAATGCAGCTGTAGTGGATTTGCAGATAGTTTGCAATTCACAAAACGAAAGCCAAAACATTTCAAGTGACACAAATACCAATTCAACAACGGTTGTTGATAATCTCAAAAATCGTCTCATCTCAAAAATACCAAAGCTTATCATCATAAGATACATTGCAGACTAGAATAATAAGATACAGCAATTAAAAGAATTTGAAGATAGGTGCCATAATTAGAAGGAACAATTCTCATCAAAATAAGGAAATCTTATTCAGATACATCGTAAAAAGACCAAATCGACAAAATATATAATCAAATCGAAAATACAACTTACTGTCAATTCAAGGCGCTGAACTGAAGTGGCGATCCAATGTCACTCAATCAAAAACCCTAAAAATCAACTTGATTGAGATTGCGTACAGATGGAAAAAGGAAGAACTAATTCAAGGCGCTGAACTGAAGTGGCGATCCAATGTCACTCAATCAAAAACCCTAAAAATCAACTTGATTCAGATTGAGTACAGATGGAAAACGGAAGAACTAATTCGAAATCGATGGAAGAAGCAAATCGTAAGCGATGGAAGAACTAAAGAAGGAATCTTTACATGAAAGAAGGAAACTTTACAAAGAACGTCGTACGTGATTGAACGAAGACGACGGACAGAAGCTAAAATTCCGGAATTACCCTTACTAAGCGCGTAATCAATTTAAACGGGTTCTTAGGTTCCTACCTTTTTTTGAGTTCCTAATAGAACTTTACCCTATATATATATATATATATATATATATATATATATATAGATAACAAATACAATTGTGAGATCTATAAGGATCGGATTTGGTAAATCAAATACAACTTTTGGTAAATACAATTGATCTAATCTAGTTATCTATTATTTGAACTTCGTCGATAACCCTTCTGTTTACAATAAGTATAAGAGAAAGCCGCGCAACCAAAGTTCCCCTTACTATACAAGGGGGATCTATATTAATTTTATTATAGTGAAGCTAATTCTTGGTGTGGACGACCTGTGATTTTTCCCTTTTCGAGTCTTTGTATGGATTTTTCATGTTAAAAGCCAAGGTGCATTATTTTATTTGTATTGCTTTTATATATATATATATATATATATATATATATATATATATATATATATATATATATATATATATATATATATATATATATATATATATATATATATATATATATATATATATATATATATATATATATATATATATATATATATAGGGTTAGGTTCATATGAGACCATTATATTTCGTGAGACCGGGAGATGTATTCTTAGCCACTCATTTTGGGTATAAAACAAAAAAAAATTAAAAAATGCAAAATAAATGAAAAAATTTGAAAAAAATATATTTATTTATTATTTTCGTCATTTTTTATTCAAAAAAAAATTAAAAAAATTAAAAAAAATAAAATAAAAAATAAAAAAAAATTAGCGTTTTTGCATATTCTAGTAGAATATTACACTAGTTAGTGTAATATTCTATTAGAATATGCAACATCCAGCAACATTCTAATAGAATTTTTTTTTTATTTTTCCAGGTTTTTTTTGAATTTTTTTTGAATTTTTTTTAGATTGTATAAGTAGCGAAATTAAGTAGATTTTTTTTTTTTAATTCTCATTATTTTAGCCTATTTTAATTTTTTTAATTTTTTGATCTCTAAAATGAGTGGCTAGGATTGAGTCTCCCGGTCTCACAAAATTTACATGGTCTCATTTGAACTTCTATATATATATATATATATATATATATATATATATATATATATATATATATATATATATATATATATATATATATATATATATATATATATATATATATATATATATATATATATATATATATATATATATATATATATATATATATATATATATATATATATATATATATATATATATATATATATATATATATATATATATATATATATATATATATATATATATATATATATATATATATATATATATATATATATATATATATATATATATATATCTTACTTTGATATTGTTCCTAATAGATCCTTGCAAGTTTGGGGACTTTGTTTCTGGTTTCCTCCAATAAAGTGGTATCAGAATATCATTTGAAGTATTGTACTTCCTTAGATACTGGAGGCAAATACAAAGATAATTAACTTGAATGGTAGTAATTATCACCTCTAGAAGGAAAAGATGAACGATTTTTTTGTGAAATTTTTTCACATTAATTGTGTTTGGAGCCGATAATTTGGAGTCACTTGTCGGTAACCTTCCTTTGAATAATTAAATACAATTAGGAGAATTATTATATTAAAAAACTAAACCCGTCGACACATAATAAATAAGTATTTGGGAAAAGCTAAACACCACATACGACTATGAAAATTTGATAGTTCATAAATCCACTGATTAGAGATGTCGGTAACCTTCCTTCGAATAATAATGCCATCGACATGTATTTCGATAGTAACGGATTTCTAAAAATATCATATTTAAATATTAGGATTAATATTTTATCCATTTTGATTTCAATTAGGGATATACGAATATATATTTGCGCATTTTAAATCATCAAAATTTCTTAACTCGTAGAATAATAATATAAATGATCACATTTTTATTTAACGTTTTAGTTATTTTTTATTCAGATAGTTTAATTGATCGATTGAGTTTTTTTATAACAAACAAAATACATATTCGGAAAAATTACAAACTTTGCATGTTCGTTGAAACGTTGATCTAAATTGTTCTTTAATTAGTTTATAAGCCGGTTTTGAGTTTACATACATCACAACCTACGTGTACCCAGGGCCGGTCCAAAATCTTTTGGGGCCCGGGACGAGAGGAGAAACAAATGCCCATAAAAAAATTTAGCAAAACCATTTATAAAAAAAATATTTTCTAGCATTTTCATAATGATGGTTTTAAAGATATATATATATATATATATATATATATATATATATATATATATATATATATATATATATATATATATATATATATATATATATATATATATATATATATATATATATATATATATATATATATAACAATTACAAGTAGTCGTTTTTTAATATCTTGGTGTTTTCTTTCAATATTTGGAACTATTGTCATAACCTTGATTCCTTATATAACTCGTATTAAGATGTAACAATTTCAGTGCATCTAATAATTCATTATTGCTTTTAAAAGTTATATAAGTATTTAACAACTTGTATTTGTTTAAAGACAAATATATACATATATATATAATATAGGAGATACAATTTTTGGGCCCCCTAAGACGATGGGCCCTGGGCGGTCACCCGTGTTAACCACCATCAGGAACGGGCCTGCGTGCACCCAGCATAACCTTAGTAATATTCTCAAAGTTTAATGGGTTAATCACGCGGCAATAAACATTATTCAGTATACATATTTAGTCACATATGTTTTTATGTTTTTTTGTGTATAAAACTATAAATGAACATTACTATTGCTTATCTTGTTTACAAAATATCATTATGACCGGTTATTATAGGTTTAGTGGTTATATATATATATATATATATATATATATATATATATATATATATATATATATATATATATATATATATATATATATATATATATATATATATATATATATAATCAACTTATTAAAACAAGCAACATTTATTTATGAGTAATTGTATTGATTACAACATTTTATTCCTATCTATATTCTTACCCATATAAATTATGACAAATGTCATATTTAATATTATGACAAATGTCATATTTAATAAAACTAATAATAATATTTTAATACATACGGTTACAATTTAAATTTAAATTGAATAGAAAAAATTAATAGGATATTTATTCGATTGATCCGACAATTTAGAGATAGTGTCCAGCTATCATTGTTTGATTGGTAACATATATAAACTAGGGGTGGAATTGGTACGGTACCGGGGTATTTTCTTGTATACCATGTACCGTACCAACTATAATTGGTACAAAAATTCAATTACCAGTACCGTACCAAATATACTTAGTACCAACTTATTTGGCTACCAACAAGTTTGGTTAGTACATATTGGTATTGGTATATACCAAAAACTTTTACTTTTAGGATTGTTTGCCCTAATTGACCGTCGCTTATTTGTGGGTTACTTGTGTTATTAGTTTGATAATAATATCTATTGTTGTTTGAAAAGAAATTGGTATTAAGAGTTGTTTTAGTAATTCATTTCCTAGTGTGACTTGTTAGTTATTGCTCCTAATTAAAACATAAAAATATGATAATTGAAATTGATATATATATATATATATATATATATATATATATATATATATATATATATATATATATATATATATATATATATATATATATATATATATATATATATATATATATATATATTGGTTGGTACGGTACAACAATGGTATTCAAAATTTTATACCGTTACCGTACCAAGACTGCTTAATTGGTGTGGTACTACCAGCCAAACATATTGGCTATCAAACATGTTGGCTACCGACATTATTGGTACGGTTGGTAATGTGTTGGTTGGTTCTCTATGGTACATTTTTGCGAGCCCTAATATAAACATGTTACTGTTTAATGTAAAACCAGCTTCCTTTTATAGAAAACACACACGCAAACCAGCCCCTTGTATTCACCCCGCCATCTCCTTCTCTGTACCTCACAAACATCTCATCAGTATATATACTCCTTCATTCTTTCTCTGTTTTCCTCACACTCAATCGAAATCAAACTTGCAATCAAATATGGATACTAAGATCGGTAATGTAGATGTAGTTACTACTCCCAATGGCAATGTCGGTTGTCCTCCCAAAATCGGCGGTGCTACTTGCGTACAGTCCTCCTCCGTACCATTCAACTCCACCGAAGCCACATTAGGCCGCCACCTTGCTCGCCGCCTGGTCCAGATTGGTGTCTCCGACGTATTTTCTGTTCCAGGTGACTTCAACTTAACTTTGCTGGATCATCTCGTAGCTGAGCCCGGGCTCAATCTCGTTGGATGCTGCAACGAGCTAAATGCCGGATATGCTGCAGACGGATACGCTAGGTCTCGCGGCGTTGGTGCATGTGTTGTCACCTTCACCGTTGGTGGACTTAGTGTACTCAACGCCATTGCCGGTGCCTACAGTGAGAATCTTCCGATTATCTGTATTGTCGGTGGTCCGAATTCAAACGATTACGGCACTAACAGAATCCTCCATCATACAATTGGATTGCCTGATTTCAGCCAAGAGCTTCGTTGCTTTCAGACAGTCACTTGCTTTCAGGTATCAAACCTCGCATTTATAAGAAAAATATGATACTGGTTTTAATTTATTGATCGTGAAACGCTTTGATCTTCAATGCAAACGTCATACCTGTACCGGTAAAAAAGCCAAGTTGATTCCAGAAGTTCTCTATAGATTTGTTACGATAACAAAATTCTCAATCTATAGACAAAATGACTAATTAGAGATCGACGTTAGCAGTATTATTTAGCAAACTGATCCGTTTATACTACTGCCAAAATAAGTTCAACCTTTGCCGAAATAGGGGGAACTTTAGGTCGCAATTTGTGTATCAACAGTTATACAATTGATGTATAGCGATGATAGTGATCATACCTGAAATAGAGAATATCTTATTTTCTATACTTATGATTGTTTCTGAAACGTAGGCTGTGGTGAATAATTTGGAAGATGCGCATGAACTCATTGATACCGCCATATCGACTGCTCTAAAAGAAAGCAAGCCTGTTTACATCAGCGTTGGCTGTAATTTATCTGCAATTCCTCATCCAACTTTCAGCCGGGAACCAGTTCCATTTTCTCTATCCCCCAAGTACGTTCCACAAATATCGTTCAAATTAATAAACATCATTTCATATTGCTTTAAGCTCATGAGGTTTTCCAATGCTCTAGGTTGAGTAACAAAATGGGTCTAGAAGCCGCTGTTGAAGCTGCAGCAATGTTCTTAAACAAGGCGGTGAAGCCTGTAATGGTGGGCGGACCTAAACTCCGAGTCGCACATGCCTGCCAGGCGTTTGTCGAATTAGCAGATGCTTCAGGCTATGCTGTTGCGGTAACACCATCAGGAAAAGGGCTTGTTCCCGAGCACCACCCTCACTTCATCGGAACATATTGGGGAGCTGTAAGCACCGCCTTCTGTGCAGAAATTGTGGAATCAGCAGATGCTTACGTGTTTGCTGGACCTATATTCAACGATTACAGCTCTGTCGGTTACTCTCTCCTTCTCAAGAAAGAGAAAGCACTGATCGTGCAACCTGATCGCGTCCTGATTGGAAATGGACCCACTTTCGGTTGTATCCTTATGAAAGATTTCTTGGAAGCACTTGCTAAGAGGCTTAAAAAGAATACAACCGCATACGAGAATTACCATCGGATTTACGTTCCTGAAGGGCACCCACTACAATGCGTACCTAAAGAGGCATTAAGGGTGAACGTTCTCTTTGAACACATACAGAAGATGTTGTCAAGTGACACGGCTGTGATTGCTGAAACAGGGGATTCCTGGTTCAATTGTCAGAAACTAAAATTGCCACAAGGATGCGGGTAAGGATTAAAGAGTGTTTTTCAATGAACAAATGTTATTTATATTGACCATCAAAATTGGGTTTTGTAGGTATGAATTCCAGATGCAATACGGGTCGATTGGTTGGTCTGTTGGTGCGACTCTTGGCTATGCACAGGCTGCAACCGATAAGAGAGTGATTGCTTGCATTGGTGATGGAAGCTTCCAGGTGACAGCCCAAGATGTGTCCACAATGCTGCGATGTGGCCAAAAAAACATTATATTTCTGATAAATAACGGCGGTTACACCATTGAAGTAGAGATCCATGATGGGCCCTACAATGTAATCAAGAATTGGAACTACACTGGTTTAGTTGACGCAATACATAACGGCCAGGGCAACTGTTGGACCACCAAGGTTAGCTATTTCAATCAAACCGATATTGTCTGACCGGTCCAAAAATTTGGACCAGTTCAATCTCCGGACCGGACCATGAATGTCATTGCTTGGTCCAGTTTGTCCATTTGTGCACCTCTATTATTGACCATGAAACTGGATGAATTTGTAGGTGTTTTGTGAAGAGGATCTAATTGAAGCAATTGAGACGGCAACAGGGGCAAAGAAAGATTGTTTGTGCTTTATTGAAGTGATGGCCCACAAGGATGATACCAGCAAAGAGTTGTTGGAGTGGGGTTCGAGGGTTTCAGCTGCTAACAGCCGACCTCCGAACCCTCAGTAAAAGCTTTTGGATAAAGCTTTTGGTTTGGTATTGGAGTTGTTACATAATGAGGCATTTAGTTTGGTACTTTGTTGTAAGAATGTTTGTTGTATTAATCATAAAAGCATATAGACTGCTTTGCTTCGTTTATTTGCAAATATATGAGCATTAGTTGACGATGAATTTGATTAATGGAGGTCTTTGGTGCATTGCAATCATAGATTTTCATAAATTTTATTTTGTTCGTTTCTACCAGTTAGATTGCTTATTTATATATCTCAAAAAATAACCAAATATCTACTGAAAGATATTAGATATATAAATTTAATTTGGGAAAAGAAATTGGCTTTTGATAAAAGTTAAGCAAGGTACCATAACATGTGGAAAGGACGTACGTGATGGTTGAAAAAAATATCATGCGTCGGTGAATGAATTGATCTTAACTCTGAAGTGTTATTGGTCGTCAAGGATTCTTTGAATATTGTTCCCGACAAAATCATTCAACTTGGTGTAATTTATTCTTAAATGGACTTTAAATTTCATTTTTTTGTCAGATTTGATCAAATTCGATGCACCAAAAACGTAGCTTAATATTCATGATTTCTATAAATTTTATTTCTTAAACCATTTCAAGCATTTTTAACTTTCTTTCCAAAAACATACATGTTAAACTGGAAGAATTCTTTTACAATCTTCACATTTTTGTTTCTATTTATAACAATGTACTTAGGTCATATACAATACATTAAATTCTATAAAGTTCAATAGATTGCTACATAATCATTATATTTTTCATAATTATCATTTTTCCTATAATACGTTAAATTCTACAAAAAAATTCAGTGAAACACTTATTCTAAATTTAAAAAGTTTCATTTTTTCTTTTTGAAAAAAACATAAACCAAAAAAAAAAAAAAAAACAAACCAAATGCTTTTGGTTTTTGAAAAAGCCGAACTTTTGGGTTTAGGTTTGGGTATATATATATATATATATATATATATATATATATATATATATATATATATATATATATATATATATATATATATATATATATATATATATATATATATATATATATATATATATATATATATATATATATATATATATATATATATAGGGCTAGGTTATAAAAAGAATGACAATTATTGTGTTGCCTTGTAACCAAATCCTGACCATTAGATTTCATTCTCGTAACAATGAAAAAAACACATTCTTAACAGAATAAGTTTTTGACATAATGAGTTCTAACCATTCTTAAAAGAATGAACTAAATTTTGTACATTCTTAAAAGAATGTGTTTTAAATGAGTGGTCCAGATTAAGTTTCAAGGTTACACAATACTTGTATGGATATATTTGATCCTATCCCAATATATATATATATATATATATATATATATATATATATATATATATATATATATATATATATATATATATATATATATATATATATATATATATATATATATATATATATATATATATATATATATATATATATATATATATATATATATATATATATATATATATATATATAGGGAGAGGTTCAAACGAGGACAATTCTGGACCAATCATTTCACAAGGGTATAATAGTAATCTTAGTATATCTATATTAATGAATAAAATCAAGATAATTATAAGTTACCTAAAATAATAGGATTTGTTATAAATATTTCATTGAATATAGCTTTTTTGAATTTTCGTAGGTTTTTTTTCTTTTTTTTTTTAATTTTCGTGGGTTTTTTCTTATTAATTTTTTTTTTAATTTCCGTCACTGAATTTAGTGTATAACTAGTCGACATTGGCAGTGAAGTAAAATTCATCAACGAATATTCGTACAGGGATATGTAACATGACCAATTCGATGTAATTCATTAATGAATATACGTAAATAATATTGGCATTACAGTGAATATTCGTCACTGAATTTAGGAATAAGCATTCGACATTGGCATTACAGTAAAATTCATCAATAAACATTCGTACAGGGGATATGTAGCATGACAATTCGATGAAATTCATACATGAATATACGTGAAACAGGTTACAAGTTTGCTCTCAATTTTGGTATTCGTCAATGAATACAATGATTTATTATACCGATGAATGCAAAATCAACAAGTAAGCTGATTATTCATCAATGAATACAATGTTTGGATATACTAAACCACTAAATTCATCAATGAATGATGTAAAATCAACAAGAAATATGTGTCATCTTCATGAAAAGCCATATAACGCATCAGATTCAAAGCAGTCGCGCCACTTTCAAACAACAATACCCAGAAAATGTGTCGTCTTCATGCCTAGATTACAAGTATTCATCAATGAATACAATTATTCATCAACGAAAACAAGTATTCATCAATGAGAGAGGAAGAGAGACGGAGAACTAGGGCATCGCATTGTCAAAGATCTAATTTTGATTTGATTTCTCAATTTCCCAAAATTAAAAAACGTAAATTTAGGAATGATTAGTTAAATATATTAGTAGAATACCTATTATACCCTTATCAGACTTTTATATTTGCACAATGATCCCTTAAAATTTTTATATTTACATAAACGGCACAATCATTTTAACCATTGATATTATAATTTAAATGGCTGAGATATGTCCTCGCGTTCTCAACCTTTTAATTGTCCTCAAATGAACCTACCTCTATACATACATACATATATATATATATATATATATATATATATATATATATATATATATATATATATATATATATATATATATATATATATATATATATATATATATATATATATATATATATATATATATATATATAGTCAAAAGTTCAACAAAGGACTAATATAAACCATGATACTAATAGACTAATCTCATCCACACGATTATACATTTTACGGTAGACGTGGATCTACCGGATTATAAATAAAAACTAACTTTTTTTTTTAATTTTAGGGCTTATTTTTATCGAAAAAAAATCCGAATATATAGAAATTTATAATTTTTTATCCCCTACAATAGACATCCATATTGATATACAAAAAATGATTTTTTTTTCAAAATTTCTGCTAGTTGAGATTCACATATGAATCTGAACTGTTATTTTGTTATTCACTGTTGTCATTCACAATGGCATATGATATTGTCATGTGAATCTGAATAAATTTTTGTGTGCATGTGAATGAAATTAACTTATGAATCATAGTATATTCATTATAAATTATTAAAATGTTGAAGTGTTAAAATTTTTCTAACTAAATTAATCATATTCATATTTTAGATTATATTTAAAATATCATATGCTATTGATATTTGAATCTGAGTAAATTGTTGTGTAAATGTAAATAATTTATATTGTGAATCTGAGTAAAATCATTATAAATGGTTAAAACGTTAAAGTAGTAAAAAACTTGTAAGTAAATTCTCAATAATATATGATTTTGATATGTAAATATGAGTAAGTTTTCATGTAAATATGAGTAAATCCACTTATGAATCAAATATATTATTTATAAATGATTATAATATTGAAGTAGTAAAAGTTTTAAAAATAAAATAATTACTTATATTTAAATTTTTTACAGTTCAGATTTACATTATGAATCCAGACGAGCTGTATTTATAAAAAAAATTATTTTTATACATCAATATGGATGTCTATTTGTAGAGGACAAAAAATTATGAATTTTGATATATTTGGTTTTTATTTTTGAAAAAGAATAATGTCGAAAATTTAAAAAAAAAAAAAGTGAAGTGAGTTTTTTTGTTATAATCCTCTACATGTGCGTCGATGTAAGAAATGTACAACCTTCTTTTTAGCCGTTGATGATTTTGATTCCGACAATCGAGATTAATCCATTGGTACCATGGATAATTTTAGTCACTTATGGAACTCAACCCTCTCTCTCTATGTGTGTGTGTGTGTGTGTGTGTATATATATATATATATATATATATATATATATATATATATATATATATATATATATATATATATATATATATATATATATATATATATATATATATATATATATAAACCAACAATTATTGTGTGGTCGTAAGACCCAATCTGGTACTTTGGATTTAAAAATTTAATGGCTAAGATTAAAATGACATTATTGTAATTTCAACAAAAAAAAATTCAATGATTTATATTTAAATCCGTTCCAAGGGTATAAATGGACTTTTAACATTGCTAAATTTTAGGCAACATATTATTCACATCCCTTCGTTTAGGAAGACCCGAATTTTCTACAACAAATCATACACCTTCCTTTATTTTTCGCCCAGATGCTTTTACGAATTCCTTGAAACGGGATTCTAAAAGTGATAATATACATTATGTCAGAACGGTTTTCTGTGATGATGTAATTCTAGGAGAACGTATATTCTGTGAGACCGAAGATGAAAAGATAAAGATATTTGATTTTAGAATGTTTGCAATTTATAAGAAATTAAGAATTAACAATTTTTACGCATTGCTTGTAATATGATAAAATGATCATATATGCATGTAAACATATTTGGAAGGAATATTTTACTTTTCATGGTGATATTTTGAAAATAATGAGATGTCTTAGAATTAAACATTCTGATAGAATTAAAGAAGAAATTTCTAGAATCTGACTTACAAGTATGAGTCCCATATTGTAGTATCCATTCTTAAACTATAATCCAATGCTATTATTATATACATTCTCAAAGAATTTATCAGAAAAAATATACATTATGAAATATCTATTCTTAACAAAATGACATCCAAAATACAATATTCTTGCAAATGTCGTATAGAAAAAGAACATCTTACAAACTAAACTACATAATAAATAACATTCTACAATACAATTCAAAGTCATTCTGACATAATACAATTATTACATAATACAAATTCTAACAATAGTAGTTCATCAAAACATGGTAGGATAAATCTGAATAAGTTGCAATTGAGATGTGTTCCAATAGAAACAAATTCTGAATAAGATGCAAGAATCGGTATCCATACTTGTAATGTATCCAAACCAAAATTCTAAAGAGATGTATTCTAATAGAATTAGAATCAATATATTCAAATCAGAATCCAAAACAATCGTTAACTCTTGAATCAAAATCATTACATTCTTAAATAATATGTAACTATCACTGCAATAAGATCAATTTGATAATCGCAAAAATCATAATAGACATTACTACTGGCTTTGGAGTTCTTACGATGCTGATCACAAAATTCAAGTCTCCCTTCATAAGATCAAATTGATAGTCACAAAATTAGAATAAGACTCAACGTCATCTTCCTCCATGGTGAACGATATTCAAGTATTCCCTCATGGTGCGGATTTGGCTGCTGCTTTATTATTGATCGAAGATGCTCTTGGTGGTTGATACTCGGCAGATGTTGGTGATGGGTCTACGGTGATCCGTGATCGGCAGCAACAATAACAGGGTTTCAATTGTGAGTCGTATAAGTAGAAATGAGAGAGAGAGAGAGAGAGAGAGAGAATAGGGTTAAGAAGTCAAACTTCCCTAAATAAATGGACACAATTAAAATGCAATTAATTAATTGTTATGTTGATTTACTATTATACGCTTGACTGCTTCTAAATTATGGTTGGTTCTTACGTCCACACAATAACTATAGATCTTAATATATCCTAAATCAATATATATATATATATATATATATATATATATATATATATATATATATATATATATATATATATATATATATATATATATATATATATATATATATAGTAAATTACAATAATGGTCCATATGCTTTGGACCAACTTTCAATAAGAGTCCAACTTTTGAAAAATCACTTTATGGGTCCTCAAGGTTTGATTTTTCTTCCAATAAAAGTCCAAATGCCAATAAAATGACAAATTTACCCTTTTTAATTTCTTTTAATGTATTATTATTAAATGAATTAAAACAAACAAATACAACCCCATCCCCCCCCCCCCACGATATTTATTTTTAGAAGTGAGTTGATGAAGGAAACGAGTAGGATTGGAAAAAAAAAGGAGTTTAACAAGTCGTTGAGGTTTGATCAATTGTCGAAAACTATGATACATACACGAACCACATCTTGAAATTTTTAGCGAAAGATGAGATTGTTCGAATGCTATACCCAAAGACCAAAGATGATGATGAATTAAGACAACTAAGAATGAGAAGTGTGTAAGAGCTTTATTATTCTACATCTAAAATGTATGCAGAAGGCATTCTTTTTGAAGAAGCAATAAAAGTGAAAAGTGGAAAGAAACAATAAATGAAGAAATTAATGCAATTGAGAGGAATAAACATGGAAAATGGTTGGTTTACTAAAAGGTTATTAACTTCAAGAAAAGGATGCATGTCGGGGATAGATCCAAAGGTATAAAGCAATACTCATGGCAAAATGGTACTTTGAAAAGGCAAATGTTGATTATGATGAGATTTTCACTTTGGTTGCAAGGATGGAAATGATCATATTACTCATTCACAAGTTGCACAAAATCAAGGGAAATCTATCAATCGACTATTCTAAATGTTGCACTTGAAGAATAAATTTGTGTTGTATAGTCGCTCGGATATGTAAATTTGGACATGAAGCAAAGGTTATGAAGTTGAACAAAGAATATATGGATTGAAGTAGGCACCTCAAGCTTGGAACACTCATATTCGTTCTTTTATGAAAGAATGGGGTATTTACAATGTCCTTATGAACATGTTTAATATGTGAAACAGATTAAAGGAAAAGTATTACTAGTTGCTTTATACGTAGATGATATGATATTTACAAGTAACGACGAGAATATAATCGATCAATTAAGGTGTCAATGACTCAAGAATTTGAAATGGCTGACTTGAGGCTCATGAAGTACTCTCTCAATTTGGTAGTAAAGCATCAAATTTATGGTACTTTTGTATCTCAAGAAGCATATGCAAAGCAGATTTTTGAAAAAAAACCTAAGATGGAAACATGTAACTAGGCAACGATACATATGGAATTGGGTACCAAACTTTCAAATTTTGAGGAAAGTTTAGTCGAGTATTTACGGTACTTAACTTGCACCAGACATGACATTTCATATAGTGTCAGGGTTGTAACGGAAAATATGAAGTATACACTTTGGAAGACATTAAAGAGGAATTGTAATATTTGAAAAGACCCCTAAACATGGGTTCTTTTATTCTAAGTCATCATAATACAAGCTTAAGGGTTATTCGAACAGTGATTGGCTCAGAGATGTAGATGACCAGAAAAGCGCTTCTAGTTATGTATATTCTTTGAGGAAGTATTTTTCACATGGGCTTCAAATAAACAATGGATAGTTGCATTGCCAACTTGTGAAGTCGGGTGTGTAGCAGCATTATTGATGGTGTGTCATGCTATTTGGCTTAGGAATTTGCTTTGAGAATTAAAGAACCAACAAGAAGAGCCTATAGATATAAAGTTGGCAATAGTTTGCAATGGAGTTGGTAAAGAATCATGTGCATCATGAGAGAAATAAACACATCTATGTAGGTTTTCATTTTTTTTTGGAACAAATAAAGAAAAAGGAAATGGAACTAAATCATGTATCGTGATCAAGTTGCCGTTATTTTCATGAAAGTACTACCAACAAAATTGTTTAGGCAGAGTTTGGTATATGGACATGATTGAATTGAATAGGACAGAACTGGATTGGATGTGACTAAATTAGTTCTTATTTGTAGTCTGTAGTGTTTGGCCGCACTACGACAAGACACAAAATTGCATTAAAAGTACTAGTTTGTCATCCATTTGTAAATTGATTATAATATCTATTACAATATTATAATTATAAATAAACAACCTCCCCCGTGTGTGTGTATGGTTGGGTGGGTTGAGGTTGCGGGTGTGGGTGTGGGGTGGGGTTTATGGGTATGGCGTAGGGGTTAAGGGGTGGGGTAGGGTTGAGGTGTGGGTGTGGGGATAAGGGTGGGGGTGGGTGGGTATAGGTGTAGGGGTTGAGATTGGGGTAGGGATGGGGGTATAGGTGTGGGGTATGGGTATAAGGGTAGGGTGGGGTGGTGGGGTTAAAGTGGGGGTGGATGTTGAGGTGTGTGTGGGTAACGATGGTGTGTAGATGATAGATGGGTAAAAGGACTTTTTTTCATTTGGTTTCCCGTTCCACGTTATTCCACCCTTTTGGATGAGACTTAAATTTAACAAATTAGTCTCATTTAACCTGGTCATTGTTCAATTCTCGTCTACGCCAAACGTAACTTCAAAGTGATTTGTTATGTTTTATTCCATCTAATATTACGTACCAAACGTTATCTTAATGTTTGTAAGTAGAAAATGGGAAGGACTGGTGCAAGAGATCTGAGCTTAAGGGAGGAATTTGTTGGATCAAAACTTAGATGATTTGCCATTTGAGTGGAGATAAAATAGGAGCAGTTACATGTCTATGTGTTATGGTTAAGTATGCTAGTAGTTATTTTCTATTTAAGTTTTTTTTTTTCATGTTTTTAGAAGCCTATTAGTTATGTATGTTGAAGATGTTAATTATGTATGTTGAAGATGGTCTAAACCAACCTTGCATGGGATTTATGTTTAGCGACATTTTATAGAAAGTGTCGATAAAGGCCATTGCTATATTTGCCGCAATTTCCTTATTCCCCAAGGCTACGTTTTCTATTTGGGTTTTCTATTTTTAAGTTTAAAAGTTTTACTCTATTTGGATTATTTATTTCTAAGTTTTAAAGTTTATTAGGAGTCTTATTTAGTCTCCAATATACAACGATCGATAGATGGAGTTTTTAGTCATCTCCTTCTTCCTGTTTCTACACCATCGTTTGTAACTCTTTGATAAACATTAATTAATATAGTGTTCTTCATAGTAACTTTCTCCCATTCAGTGTATTCCACTATATATCGTGCTGTTCGTTGTGATTGTGGTTCGTGTTCTTGATCGTATAACAAGTTGTGTTCTATACTTCTATATCAACATTACAAGTTGTTCATTTGTGTTTGTTCCGCATTTATATTATTTTAGCATTATTCCTCTTTGAAACCTTTCTTTTTATTTGGTTCTTTGTAGGCGTGTACTAATAAAATGTAGAAACCGTGTGAAAGAAGGTTGATCATGTTTTTTAAGCCTCAAAAAGGTCTCCCTGTTTTCCTCTGTTTTGTACGTATACACTCTGAAAATTTTCAGTCAAATCTAGGAGGATTGGTCCTCAAGGCGGTTATGTCACTCTGTCGTTGTCAAAATAAGAAAATCACCCTGCTTAAGCGTGATTATAGAAACAATATTCTATTGAGATACGTAAAAGTGGCAAAATTAAAGATTCAGGTGCGCATATATTTAAATTGGTCTAAAAGAAGTCTGGACAAATTGTTTACAAGCTATTACAAGTATGAGTGGTTTCTTGGTTACATGTCTCGAACTCAAGCAAGCAATATACAATCAAATTGAAGTTCAATAGGAAAAGCCCGACAAACTCATTCAAATTACCAACAAACAACTCTAGATACAAACAATGCAAAAACTAAACTAAAAAATGCATAAACTTACACAATATAATAAAAACAGCAATTGAAAACACTAATAACAATTTTCCGGCAAAAGCATGATGTCGATTCTCAAGTAACCGAGACTATAGCAAGAACCCCCAAACTTAGCGCGGATTGTTTAAGATTCCCATTTGGTAGAACTATATGGGATTAACGGGGCACCATAAGATCAGATTCTTCACCTTCTACGATTAAGCTTCTAGATTCTTCAGGTGTTTGTTGTTGAAGCCAATGATGAGTAGTAAACGTCCTCAAGCCCTCTAGCTCCATTGCCACCTCTCTCATAGTAGGTCTATTTTCTCCAGCTAAGTTAAGGCATCTTTTTACTAGCTCAGCTACTGCTTGTAACTGCTCATGACTAGCTTCTTGTAATACTCGTGGTTCAACAATCTGTAAAAGATTGTTTCCTTCCATTTACATGACAAAGTAGATAGCCAAATTCTTCTCCTCATTGGTTCTAACTGCAGAAAGTGGTGTTTTACCGGTAATGAGTTCCGCAAGGACTACCCCAAAGCTATATACATCACTCTTGTCGGTTAATTGGCTCGTGTTAAAGTACTCAGGATCCAAGTACCCAAGTGTGCCCTTAACAAGAGTAGTGACTTGATCGTGATCTAAAGGGACCAACCTTGAAGCACCAAAATCTGATACTTTAGTGGTGTAGTTTTCATCTAATAATATGTTGGCAGACTTGACATCTCTATGTATGATAGGCATAGTAGCTTGTGAATGAAGGTATGCAAGTGCAGCTGCAGCTTCAGCTGCAATTCTTAACCGATTCTCCCATGATAACCAAGCCATTCCACCCGACTCATTATGAATATGATAGAAAAGTGTGTTGTTCGAAATGAACTCATAAACTAGTATTGGTACCTCCTCTTCTAAACAACAGCCTAACAGTCTAACCACATTTCTATGGATGACTTGTGTAAGGATCAACACCTCATTGATGAATTGTTCTGCTTGAGTTCTATCCACTAATATAGACTTCTTTATTGCAACCAGGGCCGGCCCAAGGGGGGGCCAGCTGGGCCATGGCCCAGGGCATCATTGGACCTAGGGGCAGCAAAATTCTAGAAGTCCTTTTATATATATATATATATATATATATATATATATATATATATATATATATATATATATATATATATATATATATATATATATATATATATATATATATATATATATATATATATATATATATATATATATATATATATATATATATATATATATATATATATATATATATCTATTACTATTGGGCCAATGCAGAGTAGCCCAAATCAGGGAATTAGGCGCAGGCGGGAGGAATGGGATCCGGAAGGAAGGCGGAAACTTTTTGTGCTAAAATTGGAATTGCTTTTCTACCGCTTATCGTATCCCACAATCAAGGCGAAAATCGAGGAGTCGCCTAATGAAATCACGCCTAATCGAGGAATGTTATCGTTGATTATTGGAATTGCCTTTCGTATATCTTCTTTTTGATTTCCGATCTCATCCCTGATCCCACATTCCCAGTTTCCCACGAATCTTGGTGCTCGACTGCTCTACTTCACGACTTGGTGCTCGACTTCCTTCCCCACTCAGAATTTCGATTCCATTGTTCTTGAATTCCATTGTTCTTGAATATCGGATATTTGGATTCCAGTTACAAAACTTCCCAACGTATCTCTAATCTCTTCAAGAATTCCCACGAGCCACGATTTCTGATTTCCATTCAAGGCATCGACTTCCCCACTCAGAATTTCGATTTCAGTTTCAAAACATCAATTTCTGATTTCCACTCAAGGCATCAACGATTCAACATCAAGGTCCGATTCCTACACAGAGGTAAGTCCTAAGTCCTAAACATTCTATTTTATAAATTAATTCAGTAATTCTACATAAAGCTTGAATTTGATTTCCGATTCAGTAATTGATTTTTGCGTGTTTGATGAATTTGTCCAGAATTACAAAGGCTTCAACTTGATTTTGACTTTGATTGTGGATTTTTCTAATCCGTTCTATAGAAACAGTGGTAAGAATAGCGGAGTCAAACCCATTTTCTCTATAAATTTCAAAATATTTAATTAATCCTTCTAAATTTTTTATTGCAACATCAAGAAGCATATCTTTTGATTGCAACTTTTTACTTACCAAATTAATTCTAAATAAAACTTCATGCCATATGACTAAACTTAAAATAAATTCAAAACTAGAAAATTCACCATTTATTAATGATTCAGCATCTCTACAAACTTTTCCATCATCACTCGTTTTAGCCAACTTTTTTAAAGCTTTTTTTATTTTAGGAAGTTGAGTTTTTATTGCTTTAACACTTTCAATGTGACTTTCCCAACGAGTAGCGGACAATGATTTTAATGTTAATTCATCAATATGCTCAAGTAAAACACTCCATCTTTTAGTGGAACTAGAAAAAATGTTATATATTGTTTGACAAGTACCAAAAAAAGTTTTTGCCTTATAACAAGAGTTTGCCATATCACACAAAACTAAGTTAAGACTATGACATCCACAAGGCATGTAAAAAGCTCTAGGGTTTATGTCAAGCAATCTTTTTTGTACACCTTGGTGTTTACCTTTCATATTTGCTCCATTATCGTATCATTGTCCTCGGATACAATTAATGTCCAAGTCAAGAGATTTCAAAGCATCTTGCAAAACATTTAAAAGTCCTAATCCACTTGTATCTTCTACAATTAAGAATTCTAGAAAAAACTCTTCTATTTTTATAGGAACACTTGCAACATCAACACATCTTATAATCAATGTCATTTGTTCTATGCGACTTGCATCCGGAGTGCAATCAAGGATTATAGAAAAATATTTTGCTTTTTTGATTTTTTCAATAATTGCACTTCTTACTTCGGATGCCAAAGTTTGAATTAATTCATTTTGAATTTTATGACTAAGATAATGATTATGAGTTTTTTTATCTTGAATAAGTCGAAAATGTTGTTTCATTACGGGATCAAACTCAGCAATCGCTTGAAGTACACGTAAAAAATTACCATTAGAATCTTCATATATTTTTTCATTTTTACCACGAAAAGCTATGTTATTTTCAGCTAAACATTTCACAACAGCAATAATTCTTACCATAACTTCTTTCCAATGTTCGGTATCTTTTTTTATCATTTCTTGTAGCTCTTTATCAATTGTTTCATTTTTACTTAACCTAAATCGTGTTTCCGTCCAAGTTTTTAAATTAATCATATGCTCGGAACTATTTTCATGCTCATTTAATTTTTCACCAAGATGTTTCCAATCTTTTATTCCATCGGATGCCAAATTACTTCTAGATCGGGCGGTTTTAAATATTTTGCAACAAAAACAAAACACTTTATCAAGTTCTTTGGAATACACCAACCATTTTCTATCACAAGAATCACCATTCCTTAATTTATGAACAAAAAAATCATAAGAAAAATGTCTACCAAGTGCATCTTTTGGAAAACTTTGGTTTCTTTCAGTTTCTCTAATAGGCCATTTTTCTATAAGCACATCTTTCATTTTAAAATCCAAGACATCCCACACTCTTGGATCAAAAATATTAAAATCACTTGGTTTTTCAACAAAATCATTTTCAAAATCATTAGAATTATCAATTGGATCGTTAGAATTATCAACGGGATCCGGATTTGAATTATCAACATGATCATTAGAACAATCAATGGGGTCATCATTAGAATTAGTTTCTTTATCATCTTCAACAACATTAGTTTTTTAGAAAAATATTTTTTTAATGATCCTTGCAAAGAATTAACAAGTGCTTCTTCCTTTTTTTTTCGTTTTCTATTTTGAGCACCCGACGGTTGTGAACGTGGAAACATACTTAGTTACTTAAACAACTAACTTTAGCAATACAACAAATAACAGTTAAACAAAGAGAGATACAACCTGAAGGAAGCTGAATATGAAGCTAAATGAATTGGAAACTTGTTTGCAGCCTTTGCTTCAGAAAAAATGTATATTGATCAAGCCACTGTTGCTTCACAAAACAATAAAACATAATCACTATCGAACGGATTAGAAAAATCCACAATCAAATCAGAGGGTTAAACTGATAAAATCTAAAAACTCATAATCAAATTTAAGTATTCTTACCACTGTTTCTATAGAACGGATTAGAAAAATCCACAATCAAAGTCAAAATCAAGTTGAAGCCTTTGTAATTCTGGACAAATTCATCAAACACGCAAAAATCAATTACTGAATCGGAAATCAAATTCAAGCTTTATGTAGAATTACTGAATTAATTTATAAAATAGAATGTTTAGGACTTAGGACTTACCTCTGTGTAGGAATCGGACCTTGATGTTGAATCGTTGATGCCTTGAGTGGAAATCAGAAATTGATGTTTTGAAACTGAAATCGAAATTCTGAGTGGGGAAGTCGATGCCTTGAATGGAAATCAGAAATCGTGGCTCGTGGGAATTCTTGAAGAGATTAGAGATACGTTGGGAAGTTTTGTAACTGGAATCCAAATATCCAATATTCAAGAACAATGGAATTCAAGAACAATGGAATCGAAATTCTGAGTGGGGAAGGAAGTCGAGCACCAAGTCGTGAAGTAGAGCAGTCGAGCACCAAGATTCGTGGGAAACTGGGAATGTGGGATCAGGGATGAGATCGAAAATCAAAAAGAAAAGATACGAAAGGCAATTCCAATAATCAACAATAACATTCCTCGATTAGGCGTGATTTCATTAGGCGACTCCTCGATTTTCGCCTTGATTGTGGGATACGATAAGCGGTAGAAAAGCAATTCCAATTTTAGCACAAAAAGTTTCCGCCTTCCTTCCGGATCCCATTCCTCCCGCCTGCGCCTAATTCCCTGATTTGGGCTACTCTGCATTGGCCCAATAGTAATATATATATATATATATATATATATATATATATATATATATATATATATATATATATATATATATATATATATATATATATATATATATATATAAGGACTTCTAGAATTTTGCTGCCCCTAGGTCCAATGATGCCCTGGGCCATGGCCCAGCTGGCCCCCCCTTGGGCCGGCCCTGGGCCCAGGGCAGCATATAAAGGGGGCATCACAAGTTTTAAGTCCATTTATACCTCTATGTACCTAAAGCCCAAAATCCTAAAATCCAATAGTCCAAGAACCGGTGATGATGTCTGATTTCGTGTGATTTTTTTTTTTAGAACGGCAAATCTATCCTATTCCTAAATTACTCCTGGTTATGTTAGTGTCAGGATTTGAACCCTGAACCTCCATGTTAGTAACACTCCTTGTTAGCCAAGCTGATTTCGAGTGATTGAAAGCGAGAACAAAAATTGCACCGGGAATACTAGCATGGAAACTAATCGACGCCTTGGAATTCGGAAGTAATTAAACCAAAAGATCAAATCGAGGTAATCAATGATTTGGCTCAAACGGTTCCTTCCTGATTTTTCTCTCCTTCCCTCTTTCTCTGATTTCGCTTAAAGCCTCAAACGGAACTCGTTTCAATCGGAACTCAAACGTAACTCAAATGGTGTTCTTTTGCTACTCGATCAATCACTCAATCAGATAATCATTATTCAACTGATTCAAGTTTCAATTGGAAATCACGGTTTTGAAGACAGAAGTCGCAGGAAGAAGGGCACGTTTTCAAGTTTCAATCTGATTTCGCCTCTTCTGCTCTTCACGGTTTGGAACTCATTCTAACTCCAGGTAATTATTTGATTTTCGGTATGCTGTTTTTCTTATTTGAATTTTCTCCGAACTCAATCTTTGTATATAGTTTCTGATTTCTGCTATGATTTTTTCGGTATGTCTCTTCTGCTGTTTTTCTGATTTTCTCGATTCTCAAATCAGTGATCACTAAATCAGATTATATATGCCTCTTTAAGTTTTGGTTTGCTGTTTGCAGGAGCCTGGCTGAATTGATTTGAGATTTCAATTTCACTCTAGGTCGACTCCAGCTTCCAGGTATTTCTGAATTGAAGTCCACTGGTTTTTAGAGCTTTAGACTTTTAGTTTGTTTCTCGGTTTCTAACTTTTAGTTTGTTTATGATGTATTTTGTCTATTGTATAAGGGCATCAAATTGTTATTTCGCCCAGGGCAGTAAAACTTATTGGACCGGCCCTGAGGGTATGGAACTGTCAAGTTTCCGCATTGTGTTCGGCAGCCTGGCTTTGCTATGTTGTTCATGGCTGTAGGGGTGGCACCTACAAAATTGCCCTCAGGCAACGGAATCGAGGTTAATCTTAAAGCAAGTATCACAAGTGTAAAAAGAAAAAGCATTTTTCTATTTTCTTGGTTTTTTGTTTCAGAGACCTTCTCTGCGTGTCTTTGGTTATAGTTCAATGGAGCATCTGCAAAGGAGTATATTATTAGTTACATTTTTTTGTGGAAACACCCATCGATTTTAATCGTAATTACGTACCGTGCCTTTTACAAAAATAAAAGTAATGGCGACAAAAGTTGAACAGTACTAGGCCCCACCTTTTGGTATTATAGGCTCCTCCTGTTTGCACTACAAATCAGTGTGAAACGTAATCATACAAGCACAGTAATAAATTTTAACATAAGACGTTCCATCAAATGTAGTCTTTTCATTTATATATACGTATAAGCTTTAAGGCTTTCATATTTGAAGGGAGCTGCTCATCATATTCCCGCTATGAAATATAAACATTAAAATATGCAATTGTCTTTCACTCCTCCTTTCAATGTCACATCCTTTTCATTGTGAGAAAACATTAAAAACATTAAGGGTTTTCAATGTCACATCCTTTTCATTGTGAGAAAACATTAAAAACATTAAGGGTTTATGTCATAAAAGCCTTTAAGTTTGTCAGAAATGTTCGGGTTTACCCTTTTATGTATTTTTTGTTCATAAAAGCCCTTAAATTTATGTAAGTTTCATTAAAACCCTTAAGTTTGGCAGGAATATTCGGTTTTACCATTGTGTCCTGTTATAGAACCCGATAAACTTAATGGTAAAACCAAACATTCATGCCAAACTTTAGGGTTTTAATGAACCAAAATAAATTTAAGGGCATTTATGAACAAAAGATACATAAAAGGGTAAACTCGAACATTTCTTACAAACCTAATGGCTTTTATGACAATAACCCAAACATTAAAGAGCAATTCTAACTTTTTAGTATATAATCTATATCTATATAATTATTATAATAGAGGTCATTCAAATGAATCTGGTTAAAGATATGGCTCTATGTTGCACCATATAAATTTGAAACTCCCTAAACTCTTCAAGTTATTCTACTTAATGATTTAATTAAATGAGATGCTTTGGATATATAAGAACATCATTCTCCATGCTTGGTTACTCTTAATTCCTTTTCGTTTCTTTTCTTCTCTTTCGAATTTCTTTTTGTAGAGTGCATGAAAAATTTAGTACAAGTTTGTAGTCATCTCATTTGTAAATAAAATGTTCAATGATGAAATATGTTGAGATATATGATCTTCTTTGGCTATATCAAAGATTTGAATAGTCGAACTGTTTGATTGATTTAAAACATTGTGATACGTCTCTATAAATGTCTCACTGCCATTTTTGAATAATTTGCATTAAAGAAAGGAACCAAGTTAACATGCTTAGAGAATTTGAGTATTTCAAACATAAATAAGAATCTTATTTTCCATTCTTAGTAAGTCTCATTTGTTTTTCTTATCTTTCCAATTTTTATATAGAGTGGGTGAAAATATAGGAGTTTGTAGCCGTATGATGTGTAAAAGAAAATGTTATTATGAAATATTTAGAGGGATACGATCTTTAGCTCTATCAAATATTTAAACGATAAAACTATTCGTTTGATGTAAAATACGATGATGTTTTGCATTACAAGTAAATTGATTTTCGTTGTATTATTTCTTCACTAAGACAATGACACAATTGATCACATAATTTTGTTATTAATATTGTAAGTTTTGTCATTCATTTATAATTATTTTTAGATAAATCGCTATAGAAAGCCATTAAATTTAAGATAGTAGGAAAATGTTGTCACTAATGTTTCTGTTAAATCGTTATGGAATGACACGTGTCATGTTTCTAATATTTCTGAGTACAATTAACAATTGCTTTAAAGTGAAGCTTGCTTTTGATTGTTTTAGGTTTTATGACGTTAATAATTATTTTAGGAATGTGAAACTCAAAACAACATAGATATACATCATTTACAAAAATGATAATAAGAAATGTTAAATTAGACGTCATACAAACAACTATAATTTTTTCCAAATTTCCAAAAATAACAATTTCTTATTTATAATATAAATTAAATTGTATATTTAGAACATCTACATGATTAATTATGAAGATAAAGAAGGAAACAAGTAAAGAAGTGAATATGTTTAGTTTTTTCATTGAATTTATTTTCACACAATTTAAATAATATTATATTTTTATTAAACAGAGATCGTTTCAATATCAATTTTAAAATATTTAAAAAATTGTTCAAACGAAACCATAGGTATCATATTATTTTCAGTCTCATTTGATATCATTTTTTAAAGTTTGAATCTATGTGTCTTTATTAAATGAATTTGTAATGTTAACGTATAAAATAAATCGTCTAAAAGAAAGAGGGTGACAAATTAGAGATTGACAAAAGTGTAAAGATTTTGTGGCAATTGCAAATGTTATTTCAATTAAAAGAAATTACTTAAATCGATTAAGTAAATTAATTTAAGTCTTGTAAGCATATATTAAGTGTGATAAGTAAAAGAAAAACATTTTGAGTTATAATGGTATAATGATATATAACTCTTATATGGAATTTGGGTAGTTATAGTATTTAAATAAAATTTTAATGCAATTAACTAAGTTTTATGAGATTCATGTGCTCAAATATTTGGACGTGGTTGACTTAAAATTTTATATTGGCATTATTTGGGTAAACGAACTTTAAATATTTCAATCATATTTAATTGATTATCATAAATATCAATTAAGTACGGGTGATATTTGTTTAATGTTATATAACCATTACTAAGAATTTTAAGAGTTATAATATTAATATAAATATTCAATACAATTAACCAACTTTTATTACATTAATTTCAAAATATAATATCTATATTGAACAATACGTATTTGAAAGTTTCAACTCTTCAACTTCCTACTATTACCCACTCCATTAATTTATTTTAATACTACATCTCCTCACCCCTCAACTAATTAAAACTACAACCTAAAAGTTTGTGAACTTATGATATTTAATTGCTACTTATGACACATTGGTTAATATAAAGATATATAGTTCACATAGGTAGATATTTAAGTTTATTACTATATATTTCACTTTGTTATATAATCACAAAGTGGTACGAAATATTAACACCAAAGTCATTTTTAGGTGTTTGAATCTTGTCAATATTTAATAGATTGGGCTCAAAAATTAGGACGTTCTCTTAGATATATTATTATTATCAAAACAAGAAAGGTAAGAGCAAGTACGCTATTAACAAAAGTTTTGCTTATGTATGATGGTGGTGGTATTTACAAAAGTAATAAAATTTTTGGTAGACATACTGGGAAGCATGTGACTTTAATTTGGCTCAACTTGAAACAATGTTTATCGAATATAAAGGTATTGCTATCATATTCTTAATATATTCAATAATACTTATAGTTTAAATTGTAATAAATATTGACTTACTTTTAAGGGGTTATGGATTATTTGAACAACGTATAGCTAAAATCATACAAGCATATGTTCGCATATGTTTGGACCTATAGATTTCTTAATTTTGGAAATCACACAACCAACAGGGTTGAAAGTCAACATTCCAAGTTAAAAAATAATACTTGGATACAACACAGTCAGATTTATGGATGTATGCAACTTTTATAAAAGCAAGCTTGCAACAAAGCAAAACCATCATCAAACATAGATTCCACATACCACACTTCCAACTATTATGGGGATCTGTTTCGATTCATGCTTTAGACATCATTTTCAATGAACTTAAGCGATGCAATGTCAGTGTCTTGGTCTTCCTGAAAATGATTGGCCTAGAATTCAAGCTGATTTATTGGAGGAGTTAGACACGCACTAGACATAATATAATGATATGTTTGGGGGTCAATTTCGATTTGAACTCTTCAACTCCTTAAATTCTTTCGTTTGGATATAGCTGCACTAACTGAGAATTGGTTGATTTTACCTGAGACAGGTATCCTCATTGCTTCAAGGTATAATGTCATATTACATTCTATAAGCAATGCTATCAGTACAACATACTTTCCGCTTTGGTCTACTCCACCACCAATACATGAACATGTTGCTATTGCAATTGGGTTCGTAAATAACAACCATTACGTCAGAGTGGTATTGAGAGAAGAATATCCGATGCCTCCTGGTTTTTTACAATGGAATTATTATAAAAGACCATGTGCTGCTGCCTGGATCACACCATACATAGATCGAATAAATTTGTATGCACAATATTTAAATTCTATTCGTAATTTTTATAATTCCGAAGATGTAATAGATGTTTGATTGATCATTGTAGAACGTATTTTTTTCAAAGTTAGTATTATCATTTTTATAATTTCAGTGTTCATTTTATTAGTGTTTAGATAAATAACACATTTCGAAAGCTTTATTCATGCTAAACAACATTTAATATAGATAGAGTTATTGTCATAATGGCCCAACGAACTTTTGCTATTTATTTTAAATGGTCACTGATGTTTTTTGTGCCTTCTAGGTCCTTAAAATAGCAAAATCTATGTCAAAAATACCATTTTATGAGATTTGACCTGGTCATTCGGTTAACACGCCTACGTGGCATGTCATGTCTCATATTGGTCAACAAAGCATCTCCACATGGCGCTGTGTAACACCCGGCTTTTAAAACAAAAACACCCCTGAAAAATTTTCATTTAAAACATAGGTTTTAGTACTTAAAACCATAAACAAAGGGGTATATTTTAATAAAAACGGGTACAAGCGTATCAAGGAGTATATAAATATAATAACCTCCTTATAAGCCGGGCTGCTACTGACAGCATCTACAAGTCCTCTCCTTGAGTCACGGACTTTATCCTTACCCTTACCAGGGTTATGCTAACCTGCAGGGACATTTAACAAACGGTATGAGCTACAAAGCTCAGTGAGTAATCATTTATGCAAATAACACGTATAAAAATACAATCATATATCTGTCTGGATATCAAATCCAAACTCCTAGCCTTACTGGCTGACCACATATTCCTTAGGATTTCACATCCTAATCTGTAGCCTTACAGGCTGAATCATGATAACCTGCAATTATCAAGTCACGTCAGTTATTTGCACATATAATCATGTCTAACCATTTCTGTCCCCTGTTTCTTAGTCACAATGGACTGCACTGTATATCATGGCTATTTAAGCCGCACCCTGTGTCATAGCTATACAAGCTGCACCAAAACATTTTCAATATATATATCATAGCCCTCAGGCCGCACCAATTGGTTTCAATAACCTAATATCATAGCCAAAAAGGCCGCACCATGTTCCTGTAACAAATCATAGCCAAAAGGCCGCACCATGTACCTGTAACAATATCATAGCCGTATAGGCCGCACCAGTTGGATATAGCATCCAATATCATAGCCATATAGGCCGCACCAAACATCATTTCATTTTAATAATCATTTATGGCTCACGGCTCCGTTCTTATCATTTCATTGACTCACGGCTTATCCGGTATTGCCTTTTCAAGGTTTGACTCACAGCTCCGTTCTTGTCTATCGTAGACTCACGGCTTATCTGGTATTGTCATATTATTTCTGTTATTGACTCACAGCTCCGTTCTTGTCTATCATAGACTCACGGCTTATCTGGTATTGTCGTATAATTTATTTATTTATTGACTCACAGCTCCGTTCTTGTCTTTATCAGACTCACGGCTTATCTGGTATTGTCATATCATTGCGTCTGTAAACTGTCAAGTTTCGTCCCCTGAATCTGTTTCAATCTGCAACAGTTCAATCAACACATATCATATGTGATATCAGTGAGATTACTCACCTGGATGCTAGCTGCATTTAATTCCCGGTTGTTTCTTGCCTTTGCGTGCACCACAACCATTTTGTCCCATACCTATTTATCCATTTCATATCAAATGATAATAGGTTAATAATCATCTAAATTGGCTCTAATACATAAGAGTCCAATATTATGCAACTATAAACAATGCCTAGATAATAAACTTTACATTTACTATCTTTTTATGAATTTTACTATTCACCGAGGCATTCGAATCGATCTACAGTGCCCCCGAGTGGTTGGAAACTCAATATAAAAATTTTCCCAAACTTTTCAGACCATAACGAGCCTATGGTTCAAGTTTGAGCTAAATCGGACAAGCCAAACAAAAGTTAGCGTTTTAAAGTCCCTGTCTGGTGGGCGCACCGCGCCAGGAGTGGGGCGCACTGCGCCTGGGCGCACCCCGCCAGGACCCTGGGCGCACCCCGCCAAGACCCTGGGCGCACCGCGCCCTGCGCCTGGGCAGACTCCTGATCAGTCGCGATTTGTGCACTGTAGCACGCAGTTTTGGCCCATTAAGTCCTTAATCCAGTTCTTAATCGTATGGGGTTTGTTCCTAGGCTAAAACCTTCTATTAAGACAAGGTTTTCAACCATTAAAACCCACTCAATCAATCAAGGAAGAATTAGGGTTCTTAGTTCCAAAAACCCCAAAACTTCAAATTCATCAATAATAGCAACCTACTTCCATATTCTTGAATTAAGTCTTTTTAGCATGACTTATTGGAAGTAGTAAACCATTATAAACTACAATTCATGACTGAAATTTCAGTCATCATGTTCATTTCATCAAGAACACTCAAGAACTTAGGTTAAAATTCAATTTACTAACTTTATATGCTTAGAAATCTTCAATTCCAAGCTAGGATTCCAACTTTCCACTTCAATTCTTCAAGAACCTGCTGAAATCGTGCTCCAAAAACTCTCCCGATCATCACAAATGTTCTGCACATTTGAGGGGAGTTTTCAACATTTTATGTTTTCCAAATTTTACAAATTTGGTCCCTAAGTTCCATTTCTTGAACTTTTACCACAATAATCAAGTTTTATTACATAAAACTTTCATTTCTTATATTTTTGCCACAAGCAAACAATATTTTACATATTTGGTCCTTCACTTAGTCAAATGACCAAATTACCCTTTTGTGGTAAAATGACCAAAAATCAGTTTTTATAACATTTTAAGTTCAAAACTCAAAATATTATTTCAAACCAAATTCTTTTCTGTCCAAAAGACCAAATTACCCTTCTAAGGTAAAATGACCAATTTTACCCTTTTTATTATATTTACATAAAAAGAGTGTCTCGGCGTTACACGCTGACATGGCGTCTACATTGTATTTTTTTAGATTAACTATATATTTTCCTAAACAAATTAATAAAATCACCCAAATAGAGGCTATGATCCAGCTTGATTCCTTGTAGACAACCCAAGCCTAAGATTACCAGAATACAAACACATGAGTCCAACTGATTCAAAATTTTAAGAAGAAAAAAAAAAGAAGTGCAGACATCATACCGCTATAATCGCAATATGTATGTAGAAATCTATCAGTAATGCTGCCATCCACCTGCAAGAGAGATGACAACCAATTCATTAAAATGGGAAAGTCAAGTGTATCTCCATTTTCGGTGATCGAAGCATCAATTGATGGACTAATGCTACAAAAAGTGTATTTATTACCACCGGGTACTAGAATTAGAGACAAAACAACGAAAATCTACCACCAATTTCGACAAATGTTTATGTTATTTAAGCTTCTGATTTACCTTGTGAGTAGCTCCGTATGAAAAGGGAGGCCATCCGTGGCGATTGTATAAACAAGCACCGCTACCATCAAACATCCCAATACGCTCAACAACGTTCTCACTACGACTCCAACCGGCACCGCCATTATTGCTCTGACGTCTCTGTGTTTGCGTTTGGAAGAAGGAGAGAAAAACAAAAAGACAATAATGGTGGAAAAGAGACAAACGTTACATTGAATTGAAGACCTAACCGAATCAACGCTATGACATATTCCATTGTCGCCTCCTCCAAAAACACTCGTTTCCCGAACTGCTCAGTAGAAAGAGACAAAGACAGAAGTAAGCCACGATCTTACATAACAATCCTGCTATTGGAAATCGCATTGGGGACGGCGTATTTCTTAGGGTTAAAGAGGACATACAGGCTTGCTCTTCACATTAAACGTCGTCTTGTTAGCTCTAAATCCCCCAGGATCCGTCAATTCCTCCACAGGACTCTCATCTCATATAGGTTTTCATCTGATTTCACAAATTCCATCGACGCTTTTAATTTTAGGTTTTGCGGCTAATTTCGATTTCCCGTAGCACCAAAAACCCTCGCCTCCTCCAAAAACCCTCGTTTCCGGTAGCAGCGTGAAGAGCACCAAAACGTAGGTAACCAAATCCGCATATAGATAGTTCCACCGACGGTTTTCGTCAGAAGATGCATAGTGATCGGAAGAGAAAGAGCCACTGACCGTTTATATGGATTTATATTTTTATTCTTTACAAATCTTTATATTTAAATACATGTGGTAAATACATTGCTATCTCAAAGCCAAGTCAGCATGCACCCAATATTTTTTAATCGGTAAAACCTGAAAAAGATACATCCACTCGTCTTTTTAGCAGGTCAAGATCAACTTTAAGGATCTATAACGCACAAAAAAACATTTCAGTGGCCATTTAAAATAAATGGCAAAAGTTCGTTGGGCCATTATATATATATATATATATATATATATATATATATATATATATATATATATATATATATATATATATATATAGAGAGAGAGAGAGAGAGAAAGAGAGAGAGAGTTAGGATCAAATGTGGATCACAAATATTGTGTGATCGTGTGACCAATTTTAAACCATTAGATGAAAATAATGAATGGTTAAGATGATGATGGCATGATCGTAATTAATTGAAAAAAATAAATATTTTAATTAAATTAAATCAAAAAAGATAAATTGGACATTTTGTTGAAAAATATATAAGGAAATTTCGGAATTTTAGGATATATAAACCAAATTTCAGGAAAATTTTGAAATCAAAGTTTAAAATTTAAAGTTTATATTTTTGAAATTCATATTTGATGTCAATTTCCTTGACATTAATTTGAACATTTTTCATTTACCATTTTCATTCTTGAAGAATTAGACATGAATTTGAACTCTTTTCAGGGATAAATTTCAAATTTCATAATTACCATTTTCATTCTCAAAGAATTATAAATGAATTTCAATTGCAAAACTGATATTGTTGAAGAATAATTCTTAAAAAATAACAAAATACACAACATTCTATACTATATAACATTCTTTACTAAAACACAATATTATATCCAAAATTCTTGAAGAATATACATAGCATTCTTAAAGAATGTGTGAAGAAGAAAATATATCAGGATGTCTGCACATATTCTTAAAGAATATGAACGTATGACTGCAAAGAAAACCGAACACCAATCCTTTAATTCTGCTTCTTCAATGCTAATTGCATCTGGCTTCTTATCATTCTCCCCTGCAGAATACAAAACAACATCCATAAAAAAGAAATCATCTATATTAGCCAAGAATATGTATATACTAAATTTTTGCTTTTGAGTATGAAAGGATGGCAGGTCCAGTGTAGCAAAAGCAAAGTCAAACCGTACAAAATATGATGACAAAATGTACATAACAATCAAAAATGCAAACTAAGGAAAGAAGTGAAGCAGAAGTTCATAAATTACTATACCTAATTATAGTTTATAAAATCATTAAATGGAAAGAATGATTACCATGACAAAGGATAGGAAGACGAAAGTGAATACAGTCTCACTAACATATGCTCTTTCCTTCTGAAGTTCCTAAAAACTATAATTGTAAATATGCTCATTAGAAATAATAGACGTATGTATGCTCCTGCACACATTAGAATTCCATTTGGAACCCTAAAACCTATACATTGTAGGCACAAGAAAGTATACAAACGACACATTAATTTATAATATGAATAGATATATGTGGAAAACACGTACCTCTTTTTTATTATAGATAACAAGAAAACAACATCAGAAGCTCCTCTAAGCTTTCATTCTATATCTAGTACTCTAAAATCCTAGGAGATTTATTTCGTTGCAGAACTATGAACAAAGTGTATATTATTATAAACAAAAACAACAGAAAATTTCATTGCATTTAAGCACGTAGGAAACTAAATTCAACATGTTAGAAACAAGCAAAAAGTATACCACCACACCGAAATATATATTTTAAACAGGAAATGATTTAAATAGCAAAATATTGTTATAGTACCAATCGAAGTTGTAGTGGGTGATTAACACAGGATCACTAAATCTAGAAGAAATCGCTAAATCGTGAACGCAATAGGAGATAGTTGATGAGCATTAACTGGAGTTGGAATCACTGAATCAAGAACGAAATTGAGAACGGAAGGATATTTGAAAGTGGAAGGATCTGAGAAAACAACAACGTCGAAGCCACAAGGCCGGCCGGTAGTCTTAAGTGTTCGTCGGTGGTGGGTTATCCTCCGTCTCTATCGCGTCATCCATCTGATCGTCGGCTGAAGTCCCACTGCCAGAAAACGACACGGCGGCGACGGGAAAGAAGGAAACGGCGGTGGGAACGCTTCCAAGATCGGGAGAGAGCCGAGAGAGAAAAGGGATAGAAAGAGAAAGTAGAGAAGGGTTTCCAATTTTATAAGCTTTTAATTTTAGGTTGTTTAATTATTTACCATTATTTTAGGAATGAAAAATTAAATATTAATTAATTTAATTGACAATTCCGAAAATACCCTTAAGAAATGATTGGACCAGAATGAGTCACACAATATTTACTGTCCACATATGAACCTATATATATATATATATATATATATATATATATATATATATATATATATATATATATATATATATATATATATATATATATATATAAAGGCTTGGTAAGAATATCATGAGTGCAAACTGACATGATCGGGCATGTTTGGCAAAATTAGCTGGAAGTAGCTGGTAGCGGATAGCTAGTAGCGGGAAGCGGGGTAGCTGGTAGCTGTGACGTTTAGTTTGTATATAACTGTTCGGTAAAAGTAGCTGGAAGCTTTTAAAATATGTAAAATTGCATAAAAGGACATCCGCGTAATTATTGGTTATAGTTTTAAGGGTATTCTAGTAATTAATGGTATAATTGGTAAAGCTTTTTGTTAAATGCTACTTCAACTAGCTTTTAAAATTGTAACATTTAGTTTAAAATAAAAGCTTCAAGCTCATGTCGCCGAACGAAGCTTTTGGTTTTTATTAGAGCTTTTTCCTAAACGCTAGAAGCTAGAAGCTTTCAAACGCTCCCAAAAGCTTTGTGTCAAACACGCCTGATGTGATATTTCCGAATAAGGAAGATATGAATAGATCTTGCCTTTTTTTTCGCTGTGTTTTAAGCTTTCAACAAAAGTTTTATCCATTCACACTTTCTCGCAAAAAAATTCACCAACCTCATATGCTCTTTTCGGACTCTCTTGAAACCCTACCCCAAAATCATTACAGGTCTACCATTAATCCCTTACCAAGGTCTCTCTCACACACACACACTATGTCAGCCTATCTAACGTGTGTGTTGATTTTGTAGATTCAGATCGACGCTCATATGTGCTTTAACATCTATCTCTCTCGCACTTTACCGATCTAACAAGTAGTGATTGAAAGTCGCTTGAATGATGAAGCTTTCTCAGTTTCTAATTCTTTTGATTTATGATTTCAATAAATTGAAATTTTTTTGAAGCTTTTCTGTAATCTCTTATCTATAAGTCATATTCTGAGGTTAAGATGATTAGTGTGTTATATTTGTCAATTTGTTCTTAATCTCAAATTTAAACTCCAATCTTACCCACAAAGAGGCCGAAGTGACACCCATCCCTTCCATGTGTGAGAAGTTGGAATCATTCACCGCTTACCGCTGTCTTTATTCCTCACCTGCCCCCGATATCATCGTGCAACCCACCACTCTTCCACCACCGCACCACAAAAGGGAAGATTTGATAAACAAATGGGAATCAGAAATTGCATTTATAAATTAAAGTAAGATGCTATATAATGCATTTATGAATGAAATTAAGTTGCTATTTAGTGTATTATAGCATCTTTCTTTCATTTTTTTCCTGTTATAACGTTGTGGTTTTTAAATATGTAATGTTGTAACAAGTGAAATAAAAGTACATTGCTATTTTATGTGTTGTAGCTAGCTACTTTTATTGATTTCTATCATCCACATGCAGGGCCGGTCCAATAAGTTTTACTGCCCTGGGGAAAATAACAATTTGATGCCCTTATACAATAGACAAAATACATAAAAGAATTTTATAAAACAAAAATGCATTAAAACTTATAGTCAAACCAAATCCATACTAATACAACCTGACAAAACCGTGATTTCAAAACTCAACAACTATAACAATAAAAGATAGAGAAAAGAAAGATACAACCTGACAAAACCGTGATTTCAATTCCCGAGTTCAAACAATAGGCCTCTTGAAATCAAAATCTGATTGGCATACATCATAAACAAACTAAAAGTTAAAAACCGAGAAACAAACTAAAAGTCTAAAGCTCTAAAAACCAGTGGACTTCAATTCAGAAATACCTGGAAGCTGGAGTCGACCTAGAGTGAAATTGAAATCTCAAATCAATTCAGCCAGGCTCCTGCAAACAGCAAACCAAAACTTAAAGAGGCATATATAATCTGATTTAGTGATCAATGATTTGAGAATCGAGAAAATCAGAAAAACAGCAGAAGAGACATACCGAAAAAATCATAGCAGAAATCAGAAACTATATACAAAGATTGAGTTCGGAGAAAATTCAAATAAGAAAAACAGCATACCGAAAATCAAATAATTACCTGGAGTTAGAATGAGTTCCAAACCGTGAAGAGCAGAAGAGGCGAAATCAGATTGAAACTTGAAAACGTGCCCGTCTTCCTGCGACTTCTGTCTTCAAAACCGCGATTTCCATTTGAAACTTGAATCAGTTGAATAATGATTATCTGATTGGGTGATTGATCGAGTAGCAAAAGAACACCATTTGAGTTACGTTTGAGTTCCGATTGAAACGAGTTCCGTTTGAGGCTTTAAGCGAAATCAGAGAAAGAGGGAAGGAGAGAAAAATCAGGAAGGAACCGTTTGAGCCAAATCATTGATTACCTCGATTTGATCTTTTGGTTTAATTACTTCCGAATTCCAAGGCGTCGATTAGTTTCCATGCTAGTATTCCCGCTGCAATTTTTGTTCTCGCTTTCAATCACACGAAATCAGACATCATCACCGGTTCTTGGACTATTGGATTTTAGGATTTTGGGCTTTAGATACATAGAGGTATAAATGGACTTAAAACTTGTGATGCCCCCCCTTTATATGCTGCGCTGGGCCTAAGCCCAGCTCGCCCATGTATTGGGCCGGGCATGTCCACACCACACAAGGTTGTAGGTGTAGTGGTACGTGCTTGCTGGTTATGGGGGATTTCGTCCTGTTTTCCCAACAAACCCATGACACCTTAGTAGTGTTTAAAAGCCTTACGAACAATTGCTTTTTCCACAAATCAAGTGTAGCTCCTGTTTTGCATTGTTTTTAGCTTCTGTTTTGCATTGCAGGTACTTAATGGTTTAATTATTTTTGTTGTGTATGTGTGTATCGTATATTTATGTACAATCGACATATATATCTAGTCCTTTTAATTACATTCTTCAATTTATTGTGTGATGCAAGTGGAACGCAATTTTAGACTTTTACCACTTTCTTTTCTAATTTGGATTTGCATTTAAAAGTAATAATAATCCATGTAAAAAGATTTATATACTCTACAAATGAAAAATAAAATGAGGAAATGCCTCGTATCAATATCCACATATCATTTGATGTTTGTGTGTTTTGGGTGCGCTACCTTTGATATTTCTCCCTCTCAACAAATATAAAAAACTCAAATGCAAAAATTTGCTTCTTTTAAAAGACAGCATAAAAAACAGAATGTGTGGAACATAAACCTCAAAAAACAACGGTTATCACAAAAATTATTACTTATACTTACGTCGCAACGCGCGGTTTTAAAACCTCGTTTATCCACATTTGAGGAATTTGCAAAAGCTTTAAATCTTTTATAATAACATTCTCATGTTCAAATCTTTCTTCAACAGATTCCAATATCCTAAATACTTCAAAATTAAGGATGTTAGAGTATCCTTTTACTGCTGCTGCTTTTACGTTCATAACATGCCTAGAAACTCCGACTTTCATTATTATTTTCTTTCTTTCTTTCCAAAGCCATATTGAGCAAACAAATCTTCACGAGTCTCACTTAGAGAAGTAAAACCCGTATTACAAAATTAATAAAACAATTATATTGAATCATTATGTTTTAATAATGCATTGAATATGTTATCTTAGATGTGAAAATTACACAACCCTTTAAAATTTGCCATTTTTTAACGGGTTTACTTTAATATCATTTTTTTTTTTTTTTTGCATAAACGCTTAAACTTGACAAACTCTATTCAGTTTTGGCATTTATGAGGTTCTATCTCCTTAACCAATATCAAAAGTGAACGGTTCTTACAGAATTCACCATCATCATTGACAAAAACGAAGCAATAACCGGTATAGGCTCGATCCATGCGAAAGTGACAATAAAAAGCAATATATTTGTTCCGCTTGATTTGTCAAAAGTTACAAACTTTACAAGATAAGCGTGATTATAAATTGCGGAGGTGATAAATATGAACGGAATTGACAAAAACGATTTACGAGAAGAAGCCGAAGGTGTCAAGGATAGTGGTGTGAAGTGGATCACTCAAATGGGTAACCCAGTTGTTGAGAGGACCTTTTCCGGTGGCCGCTGCTTGGACGGCGAACCCAAGGAATGCCACCATCGCAAGACGGGCATGTTTGATCTCCGCCAATTGAAGGGTGGTCTTCTTCTCGGGGTCGCTGGCTAAGTTCAATGGATCAAATGGACCACCGGGGTATAGCCTCTTTTCGGGATCAAGCTCGGCGTTTCTTTGGAACTCGATGTAACCGATGATCAAAACCTCAATCCAGATCAAACTGGTGATGGAGAATGGGAGTGGTTGGCCAAGATACGATGATCCATCGATTAGTTCAACCTAAGGAAAAACAATACCAAAAATCATTTAATTTTGTATGGTTTATGCTTAATCATCAATTAATCAAATGTATGAAATTTACGTACCTTTCCGGCATCTTGCCATGTAACGCCGGTGACGGACTCGACGGTGAGAGCGCCAAGGGTAGCCAACATAGCCCACCGGCCATGGATGAGCTCGCATTCCCTAAACCTCTGAAGCCCAAAGACTTCGCTGTATGGCTGGAAAGGGGTCGATTTTACATCAGCATCCTCGAATCGGGTTCCGATAACGTCCCCGGCCAAATTCTTGGCCAAGTTTTGGTCCAACGAGTCCAAATCAAACTGCAAATATTCTGCCGGTTTACCCAAACCGAAGGGGTCAAATCCGTAGTCTCCGACCAAACTCCCGTCTAGATACTCCGGTGCTTTTGCGCCGGGATACCATAAGGGTCGATCAGATGTTACGATTTTTGATGCTTTTTTGGGTGCGGCTTTCTTCTTTCCGAACCCGAACCTGGCAGAAACTCTCCCGGAGTTGGAATGCAGGTCCGGGAGACGGGTTCCGATAAAGGAGGATGCGGCGGCGGCGGTGGTGGTCGCCATTGGTGGTGGTGGTGGGTTGTGTGTAGTGGGTATCGATGGGTAACGAGAAGTGTGGCGAGTTGTATAGAGTGATAGAGTTTGATGTGTGTGAATGGATTAGATAAGCGAGGAAATTGTGGCCGTTGGATGATGAGAGTATCCATCTGACGGATGAGAGATAGTAAGCCTTATCTTATTATCTGGGAATATCTGATTTCTACTGGTTGATTTTGGAGGAGTACGTGTAATGGTCACTTGTGGCTGACATTGATGCCGGAATAAATTATTAAATAGGAATTTAAATAACAAAAGGTTCGTAAACCGAATATAACAATAAGATAATCATAAAAATACAAAATGTTTTTGTGAAATATTGGTAAACTATACAACTTTTGTATTTGTCGATTTGAACAGCCTATATGAAATGATCTTCGGACCACAACAACTGGATTTCACAGTGTTAAGTTTTCTGAAAATGTGAGAAATGTTTTGAATCTGAAATTTCACACTATTTTTTTTTTCAAAAAGCATAGTCGGATGTATTTTATTTGACGCGGTTTATTTTAGACGTTTGTTTCAGACAACCATTTCAAATTACATAATTTTTCAGGTTTATATAGGTTAAGGTTTTGACAGACTTATCTGAACCACCACCAATATAGTTTATCGTAAGCACAGTTATCTTGTTAGAAATGAATAAAATAATAAGTTTGATTGGTAGGCAAAGATTATGACTTGCATCTACTATAAAACTTTTAAATCTTTATGAGATTATGAATCAAGTATTTGTGGCAAGTTTAGTCTTATCATTTGCGATGGTTCTTAGGCTTGACCAATGCGACAATTAAATCGTCCAAATCAGAACATGTGAATTTCTAGCATATGTCTTACCTGAACGGAGAATTTTACCTCGGGGTACCATATGACTTAGGTCAGACAAAGGCATAAAATGTACCTAAATTTTGTTCCAACTATTACATGGAAAAAAATAATTACATCCATTCAATATATTTGTCAAAACTTTTAATTTTTAAACCATTTTTGTTAGTGTATCCTACATTGGTGCGACACGGTCTTATGAGTTTGTAAATATATGTTGGAGTCTCCCCTCTCTCCACAAGGGCTCTTTTGGAGAGACATTCTTGGGCTCCACATATATTTACATGGTATCAGAGCCAGTGTCCCGCACCCTATAACCTCATCGAATCTACGTCTCTGAGGGGGAGTGTTAGTGTATCCCACATTGGTGCGACACGGTCTTATGAGTTTGTATATATGTTGGAGTCTCCCCTCTCTCCACAAGGGCTCTTTTGGAGAGACATTCTTGGGCTCCACATATATTTACAATTTTAAATTTCTAAAACAATGTTACTTTGAGTTTTAAATTAAACATGTCAAAACTAAATACTAATATTTTAATTTGTTTCACATAAACAAGAATAAAAGAACAACCAACAACCAAGTATTATATATATATATATATATATATATATATATATATATATATATATATATATATATATATATATATATATATATATATATATATATATATATATATATATATGTATGTATGTATGTATGTATGTATGTATGTATGTATGTATGTATGTATGTATGTATGTATGTATGTATGTATGTATGTATGTAGCAATAAAGATAGTTGCTTAAGCACGATCCCAATTAATTATTTCATAAGTCATAAAAACTTAATTAAAAAAGAAAGAAAAAAAGTTCCATAAAAAGATTTAATTGAAATTAGGATCACAAAAATAAATTTGCAAAATGATTTCAGGTGGTCGAGGGGGCGCCGCCACCGTTGAGAGAATTTGTCGCCATTAGGAAAGCATCACTACTACAAAATAGACTTTTAATGACATACGAATTACGACATACGCTTTTTTTATGACAGACAAAAGTGTATGCCGTAAAATTAATGTCATCCTTTGCCAAAACTGAAGCATATACGACATACAAAAACGTATGTCGTAAAATTATGTCATATTTTAATAACATTTACGACATACACAAATGTATGTCGTAAAATGTATGTCATGGTTTCGTGTCATAAACTAAAACTAAAAAAAAAACACTGAGGATGCTTTGTGTTTAATGTGTGTCATCTTGAAAAAAAAACGTCGTTTTTTAATTTTTAAGGATCCCGCTGAAATCCCCAAATCTTTTTGTTTCCCGCTTCTCTCCTTTTCTCTGTCACGATCGTAGTGAACTTATTAGGGTTTTTGGTGCGTCTTTCTTCTTGCCGCCGGCTAACGACGCCTCCATCGTCTTTCTTCTTGCCGCCGGCTTACGACGCCTCCATCATCTTTCTTCTTGCCGCCGGCTTACGACGCCTCCATTATTGTCGAGATCATCATGCGATACTCCTCCACAACCATCTTGTCTACACCTCTGAATTCATCCCGCCTACGGCTCGTGCCTCCGCATATGGAACAAGGTATGTATTAGTAATATTTTTTATCGTCTTTGAATTATTGACGTTCCTGGTTTTTATGTAATTAATCTGAATTTTTAAGGTTTAATTTAATTCGTATCTTCAAATCTTGTACTTTAGGTTTACGATAATGACGATGCCAACCAGAAGGAGAAGTTTGAGGCCGACTTGAAGAAAGAGATTAAGAAACTTCAAAAGTGCAGAGAGCAGATTAAGACATGGATACATTTCAGCGAGATCGAGGATAAGAAGGTCATTTATTGCTTGGAAGCTGATTTGAAGGCCAACTTGAACAACACGGTATGAAACTATGCTAATGATTTGAAGGCTTTCCTTTGTTTTATTGCTTGAAAGCTGGAACATGTGTTGCTTATATTTCACTTTCAAATTGTTGTACGTGGTTTTAAATCAAGCAAATTAAACGCTTAAAATAGTCAAAATTGAGAGGAGTATGGGTGTGAGAAAAAACCGAAACCGAATAACCAAACCGAACCGAATGATGTTTGGGTTGTTTGGTTCGGGTTATTTAGTTTTCGGTTAGTTTGGTTTGGTTAACCGAATAAGGATACTTTATTCGGTTTGGTTTTGGTTAAAATTTAATTACTTTGGTTAAACCGAATAAATTATTAATGAATATATATATTTTTGTATTTTATTTTTATAAATTTATATCTTATATCTTAATTCATATATATATATATATATATATATATATATATATATATATATATATATATATATATATATATATATATATATATATATATATATATATATGTTAATAGGAAATTTTTATAACTCGTTAATAAGTTACAAAGAAGTATATATGTATAAAGCTCAATTAGTCCAATTCGACATACCCATTTGTCTTTTTGAGATCGTCTTTTTTTACCGTTCCTTTTTTCCTCTTTATAGATTAGCCATACCTCAGTTACTGACCATTAAATCAGTAAACCAATCCCATTTTTTCTTACGAAAGTTAAACCGGTAAAGTCCATTTAGTGAGTTTTGTTTTTTTAAGTTTATGTCTATTTTTTCTTACCGACCATTAAACCATTAAGCCCAATTAGTGAGTTTTGTTTTTTTAAGTTTATGTGTATTTATTCTTATGAAAGTTTATTTGGTTTAACCGGTAAACCGATCCGATTAAACCGTAACCGAATAAACCAAAACCGATTAAACCGAACCTTATTTGGTTTGGTTATGATTAGTTTTAATATGCTAAAAAACCGAAAAAACCAAACCGATAAAACCGAAAACCGAAAAAACCCACCGAATAACACCCCTAGAGGAGTGACTTGATTGGAACAAAGTTAAATTCTTTTAATAATCTAGCAAGTGAAATTAAAAGTTCGATTAGTGACATGGATGATGGAACATATGGAAAAGTTTGTCAGTATATCATATAGCAAGTGAAATCAAAAGAATGTATATCTTATTCAAAAATTTGAGGTGTTATAGTTTATAGATTCGGTATACATATAAATAAATTTCTACCTTGTTTCGTAGGAGGATCCACTAAAATGGAGTGAATACTTCGTTATGTTGGGTTGGTGGATCATTTTTATGATTTGTTTGTCCCATTTCAATAAGATTGAAGACACATCCAATTCGGATGATGGCATGCTCTGTTGAACCATCTATTTCCATCATGGAATTCTAATTTTAAGTTCATATTTAACGCCTTACTTGATGCTACTACAGCAGGTCCATCTCTTGATCTCATTAACATTTGTTATCTGCAACGATTGAGTCTTTCACTTTAAAATTGTTATGTATGTATCTACAGTAGTTTCATTCATTCTAGTCCTAACAGTTTGGTCCCAACATTTTGGTCCTTCAAATTAGCAATGTAGTTTCATTCATTTTGGTTATTATAGCATTGTATACTTTCATTTATTTTTCAGTTTGGGAGCCGCAAGAGTGAATATACGGATGATGATATTGATGATGTTCGTGAGGAATGTGCATCTTTTGTAACAAATTTGATTTTCCAATGAAGATGTGGCAATGTATGGTATTTTATGTTTGACAAACAATGCTTATTATTTTGTCGTATTTTATGTTTGACAAACAATGACTATTATTTTGTATGACATTGTGATGATGTAACCATGGTATATGTATTAATTATATTTTGTTTTGTATGGCATTAAATTTTATGTGTGATTTAATTTTAATATTATCAAAGCATTATATATATATATATATATATATATATATATATATATATATATATATATATATATATATATATATATAAATGTAAATGTAGAGTATTTTACGACTTACATTGCGAGTCGTAAATGTATGTCGTAACTGCGTGTCATAACTGTATGTCGTAAACGTGTGTCATTAATGTATGTCGTAAATTTACGACACACAAATGTGTGTCATCTGTCATTTATGACAGGGGCTTCCTAGACATATATTTGCGTGTCATCTGTACCATTTAATGACACGCAATGCGTGTCATTAAAGGCATTTTTTCTAGTAGTGCATGCACACCGTTATAGCTCGTCGACATAAGATCGGACTGAGAGCACCTCCTTGGAGACATAGTTGAGTTGTGGAGTCTGATCTAAATGAGAAACTAAAGTGGTTATTGCAACTTTGGCCATGGGCGAGGCTCTTAAGAAGCATAGTCTCAGCTTGGGTCTGAAGTGTAGTCTCGATCATGGTCTAGAATGCAGTCTCGATCCTTAATAGAGAAGTAAAGTTTGAGCTTTGACTGGATAGAAAATGTTGAATCTTAAAGCAAAGCGAACAAGTGATTTCTTGGTAGTGAAGCCAAACACTGAAGTGCAGATGTAGAGAAGTGAACCTCGGCATTCTCATGCCTTAGTTTTTTCAATAGCAGAATAGTAATCTCTATCTCTGAGCTTTGGATTTTCCTATCAACTTGGAGAGCAAGTTTCCTCATGGGCCAACCTATCTCATGGGCCCAAGAGCCTAGACTAGAAATTTTAGGTCAACAAAACTACAAATACTTCTCATTGATTTTAACCATAAGAGTATATAGAAAAAGAGTATATCAGTGATTATTAATAAAAAGATTTCTCTAAGCTCACCTGCGGATGTATCTTGATTTCTTAGATCGAGTGAACCATGTTAAATTAGTGTGTTCTTCTTACTCTTTGCATCATCATTATCATGTTTTGTGTTTGTGTTTTTCGAGTTATTCTTAATTCTAACAGTTGGTATCAAAATTATGGATGAAGATGGGAAGGTTAAGGTCGATAATCTGTGTGTTTGTGTTTTTCGAGTTATTCTCTACCAAAAAATATACACCTACCGTTGAGTGGAAGAAAACCAAAAGTAATGTAGCATGAGGATTGAGATTTGTTAGATCGATATGCCCTTGGAGTATTTAGGTAGTCTTTGGCAAAGAATGTTGCATAATCATAGTCAACGGAAGAACAACATTTGGGTTGATCAAGGAATTGTCTAACATTTACAAGAAACCCTTAATGGCGAATACAATTTTTTTGATCTAACAGTTGGTTAACATGAAAATGAAGGAAAGTTTCTCGATGACAGATTAGTTCAACGAGTTTAACTTAATAATTTTAAGGCTGCTATTTGTTGACATTAAATTTGAAGACGAAGTCCAAGAACTTTTATTACTATCCTCGCTGCCAGAGATTCATTTGAACTGTCACAGTAGTGAGTAGTGCGTTTGGGACCATGAAGCTCACATTTGATGGCGTTCGTGGTCTAATCATCATTGAGTATATGCAAAGGAGGAATGCAATTTCCATTAGTTTGCTAAGCATTGAAGATAGGGGCAAAGGTCCAAAAAAGGAGGAGTATTAACGGAAGATCAAAGTCAATGAGAAAATGGCAATAAAAAGGTAGGAAAGACATTGCCTGCTAGTATTGCAAAGAAAGCATTCACTTCAGAAATATGTGCTTCAACCTTCAGCAGAGAAGGCGAAATTATGCATTGCAATTAATTGAAGATGTTGGTCTTTTAGCATCTAAGCCACGAACAACACCTATGGATCCTCGTCAAGCATTGAGTAATGAAATTGGTCAAACTCTTAAAGATCCAAGTTCAGACATTTAGTTGGTCGTCTTTTATATCTCAGTGTTACAAGACCTGATATCACATATGTTGTTCAAAGCTCTTCTCAATTTATGTTCAACCCAAAAGATACACATTTTAATGTTACGATTCATTTACGACGATGTTTGAAACAAAATCCAGGCCAAGGTTTATTTTTTTCAAAAGATTGTTCTTTTCAATTACAAGCCTTTTGTGATTTTGATCGGGCTAAATGTCTTGATACTACAAAATCAGTCGTTAGATTTTGTATCTTTTTGGGGAATTCTTTAATCTCATGGAGATCCAAGAAACAGCCTACCATTTCACGATCTTCCACTGAAGCTGAATACCGGGCCATGGCTTCTACATGCTGTGAATTAATTTGGTTGAAACGTCTTCTTATAGATTTTGGGATTCGCCATTCCAAACCTGCTTTAATGTTTTGTGACAATGATCAGCTGTAAAGATCGCAACAAATCCAATGTTTGATGAACGCACCAAACATATTGACATTGATTGTCATTTTATACGTGAAAAAGTTGTAGATAACATTGTGAAATTGATGCCAATTTGTACTGATCTCCAACTAGCCGACATGTTTACAAACCCGTTACCTGCTTCAAAGCTCATTCCTTTTATGTCCAAGCTTTCTCTAAAGAGCAGTTATTCTTTAGCCAAAGCTTGAGGGGGGATATTAGGAGCAAGTGTGATGAATATGTACATAGGAGTATTTTAGTCTTTTAGCTTAAGTTAGTTATTCAATAGCCTTGGTTAGTTTGTTAGTTGCGTAGCTTTCTTCATGTATCTATATGTAGAGTCCTGTGTGTCATTGTTCGGTAATGAGAAGATTACATTTCTCTAATTCTGTTTCTTCTTCCTAGATGTAAAAAGAAGAAAAATGAAGAAAATAAAGTGTATCTCCATAAGAAAGCGTTGTACGGCTTAAAGCAAGCACCTCAGGCATGGTACAATAAGATAGATGGTTTCCTTTGCAAGAATGGGTTCAAAAGAAGTCTGACGCATGAGCCAACTCTTTGTCTGAAAAACGAAGCAGAGGTAACTTTATGATAGTAAGTATGTATGTCGATGACATGATCTATACACCTTCTTCAATACAGCTTATGTCCAAATTTAGAGAGTCCATGAAGAGAGAGTTTGACATGACCAATTTGGGTGAATTGCGGTACTTTCTGGGCATAAAGATAATCCAAACAGAACATGACATATTCATGCATGTCACAATGAAAATATATCAATGAGGCCCTTGGTCCATTCCTGGAGCTCAAAGAAGCAAGATACGGTTGCACCCTTCACAACCAAATGAGATATGTTGCTGCTACAGCTACATTATGTCGGACAGTTTGGTTGCGTCACTCATGAGTGATCTTGAAGTGAACCACGAGCAAGCCACTCCAGTATTCTGTGATAACAAATCAGCCATGATGCCAGGAGAAATCCGGTTTTTCCCAACCAGACCAAACATATCGATAAAACACCATTATATCAGGTCTTTAGGAAGTCCTACCTTAGTCTGTTTAAATGAGGCTTGTTTCTGTTCTTTTCATGCACAGCTATAATAAAAGGATCTTTCCTCCTTCATTCTTTTGCTTGCATTATCAATACTTCCAACACAGAATACACAAACAATAAACAATCATATCCAATCTATATGTTATAATTATATACTTCAATTCTAAATCTATTATATTAGACTAATTAGAGATGTAATATTTGTTAATGTATATTCTTTATTTATATATTAAAAGTAAACGGTTCATAGAGAATTTCTCATTGTTATAATAGGCTCGATCCATGTAAAGTGACAATAAAAAGCAATATATTGTTCCGCTTGATTTGTCAAAAGTTACAACTTTACAAGATAGACGTGATTATAAATTACGGAGGTGATAAATATTAACGGAATTGCCGAAAACGATTTACGAGAAGAAGCCGAAGGTGTCCAAGATAGTGGTGTGAAGTGGATCACTCAAATGGGTAACCCAGTTGTTGAGAGGACCTTTTCCGGTGGCTGCTGCTTGGACGGCGAACCCAAGGAATGCCACCATGGCAAGACGGGCATGTTTGATCTCCGCCAATTGAAGGGTGGTCTTCTTCTCGGGGTCGCTGGCTAAGTTCAATGGATCAAATGGACCACCGGGGTATAGCCTCTTTTCGGGATCAAGCTCAGCGTTTCTTTGGAACTCGATGTAACCGATGACCAAAACCTCAATCCAGATCAAACTGGTGATGGAGAATGGGAGTGGTTGGCCAAGATACGATGATCCATCGATTAGTTCAACCTAAGGAAAAACAATACCAAAAAATCATTTAATTTTATATGGTTTATGCTTAATCATCATTTAGTTAAATTTATGGCATGTATGTACCTTTCCGGCATCTTGCCATGTAACACCGGTGACGGACTCGACGGTGAGAGCACCGAGGGTAGCCAGCATAGCCCAACGGCCATGGATGAGCTCGCACTCCCTAAACCTCTGAAGGCCAAAGACTTCGCTGTATGGCTGGAAAGGGGTCGATTTCACATCAGCATCCTCAAACCTGGTTCCGATCACGTCCCCGGCTAAATTCTTGGCCAAGTTCTGGTCCAACGAGTCCAAATCAAACTGTAAATACTCTGCCGGTTTACCCAAACCGAAGGGGTCAAACCCGTAGTCTCCGACCAAACTCCCGTCTAGATACTCCGGTGCTTTTGCGCCGGGATACCATAAGGGGCGATCAGATGTTACGGTTTTGGATGCTTTTTTGGGCGCGGCTTTCTTCTTTCCGAACCCGAACCTGGCAGAAACCCTGCCGGAGTTGGAATGTAGGTCCGGGAGACGGGTTCCAATAAAGGTGGATGCGGCGGCGGCGGTGGTGGCTGCCATTGATACTGGTAGTGGTGGGTTGTGTGTAGTGGGTAACGAGAAGCGTGGCGAATTGTATAGAGTAATAGAGTTTGATAGTTGTGAATGGATGAGATAAGCGAGGAAATTGTGGCCGTTGGATGACGAGAGTATCCATCTGACGGATGAGAGATCGTAAGCCTTATCTTATTATCTGAGAATATCTGATTTCTAGTGGTGGATTTTGGTGGAGTACGTGTGGTCACCTGTGGCTGACATTTATGCCGGAATATATCGTTAAATAGGAGTTAAAAGAACAAAAGATTTATAACCGAATATAACAATACGATGATCACAAAATAACGCATGTTTTTTGTGAAATATTGTAAACAATATAATTTTGTATTTGTCGATTTGAACAGTCGATGTAAAATGATCATTCTAGACTACAACAACTGGATTTCAGTGTGTTGGATTTTCTGTGAATATAAAAGTGTTTTGACTCTCGAACTCAACTACTTTTTCAAAGAGCGTATTTGGATGCATGTCTTTTATTCGACGTGGTTTATTTCACACAACCATTTCGGAGTACATAATTTTTCCGGCTTATGTAGGTTAAGGGTTTGAGAGACTTATCGCAAACAGCACTAATATAGTCTATCTCAAGCATATATAAACACAACGAAAAGAACACTTTTTGTGAAAATATTTCAGCGTTTGGGAATAAGAACACTTTGTGAAAATACAACATTTCTAACGATTTATATGTCTTATAAACTTTATAAGCTATCTGTTTGTCTTCACTTAGATCATTAAGAATTTAATTAACCTTGAAAAGTCCTCTAACTTCCTTGTCGATTTCTTTCGGTTCTTCTGGAATGCACTCAATCATATACTAGATAATCTTTCTATGCTACTTGTTGCTTTTCTCTTACATCACTAAACAAACAAGAAACAACGTTAGAAACTACTACCGACGATTCACAAAGATCAAGGAGGTGTTTGTTTTTCCTCAAAAAGTCTTTTTCCTCTAAAACATCTGCGGGAGGATAGATGTTTTCCAAAAAGATCGTTTGTTTTCTAGAAGACAAAAGATATAAAAAAGACTTTTTCACCTCTTTTTCAAAAAGACATATTTTTTATCTTTTTGAACCACTTTTTTGAACTTTTCAACTACATTCACCCCACCCCTACCCCCACCCCCACCCACCCCTACCCCCACCCCTATGCACCCTACCCTCACCCTACCTACCCTACCCTTACCCCACCCCCACCCACCCCACCCTTACCCATACCACCAACCCCCATCTACCACCCCCACCCACCCCTTTCTCACCCCCACCTATCCACCCCACTCCCATCGCACCCGGGTTATTTTAATTAAAATTGATGTTAGAATGAACGATTTCAAAAGGACGTTAAAAACAAACAAACTTTTTTATGAAGGGCGAAGACATGGAAAAGAACATTTGGTCCACATCTTCTTCCGCAGACATGGACAAAGACAAAAGACATTTTACATCTTCTAAAACAAACACCACCCAAGTATTATTATGCGAAGACATCTTCCTTCACAGAATTGTATTAATTAGCGATTGTTGTTTTGCCACTATTTATATAATAACATGTTATTGACAAATAAGTACTAAAAATATAAAGAAAGCTTGTAATAATTGTGAAAAGATAACCATTTTGTGAGATATCTCTTATTTCGTATTTCTATGTTGACGAGATGCATTTTTAAGTGTTTGAGAACAAGAATCCATTGCGAAAATACGATATTTTTAGTATGTGGAAAGGAGAAATCATCGAGATCTTTCAAGAAGGATTCCAAAATTATGATATAAAGAATCGGCCGTTGGAGTTACTTTACTTCACGCATTATCTATGAAAAAGTTTCATGAAACATACATATAAAGTTTCAAACGACTTGACTTAAAGTATTTTGTGAATTTAATGCATTTTGCTATCGTAAGAAGAATCATAATCAAGAATATCTACTTTGCTAATTCACAATACATTTTTGGTGAATTTAATCATTTTGTCATAGAATTAAAAATAATAATATGATATTTTGTTATATTACTCTTTTTGATACTTTCGTGATTGACTTTTATTATATTATTTATTGACAACATTTTGATTATTAGTGACCGTTCTAAAAAGACTATATGCATTAAATAATTTTCTTCCACAAAGTCGTACGATGCATCCATGGCTTATAGAATTATTTCCATAAAGATAAAAATAAAAAGATGTTCCTACTTATTTCTTTTTGAAGTCAAAGAAACTTGATTTTAATTTACATAGGCCTTTTTCCTTTTCAAGTCAAACACCCTAACCCATTAGTGTACCAAATGTTTTTCATTTAAGCCCATTACATTATCCCATTAGAGATTATAAATTAGTTATTAGTCAATACCCTTGTTGCCGTTGGATGTTAAATGTTTGTTCGGCAATACACACTCTGATCTCGATTCTCGACGACAATACAAGTAAGAATTAAAGTTTCTAGTTTTAGCTTTATCCATTGTTGATCGATTTCAAGTTTCCAACATAGGTACAAAATTAAATCTTCTAGTTCTAGTTTTACCCTTGTTGCGGTTTTTTGTTTTGATTTTGTTATAACAATTATGGTATTATTAATAAATTTGGGTTAAAAGTATATATATATATATCTATACTACCTTAAAAAGGAAAAATGGTTTCCAATTATGGAAACTCTTAATTTTAAGAGATACAAACTAATGAGCATAAAGTACATGGTTTAATGCACATACGCTCATCCGCCATCATAGATTTAAACATGGACTTCTTCAAGCACTCTGCAACTCCCATACGAAAATTAGGAGATTACAAGAAATTAGTAACATATTGAACCCTAAATCTCGCCATACCACCACCCCTTCATCAACCGATCATTCTCACCATCACAATCGCCTACTGCCTCGTCATATTCTAACGTCACACAAGAGATTAAATGAGGTTAACTTTAAAATTCTAAACCTGCATTTGAAGCTTTCGTAACCTCGACGAGTTCAAATTCGATATTGGGTATTGGCCATTGACGTTCATATAATCAAAGGTATCAACTTTACCAAGTCCGATTATGTATATGAAATGCAGGTAACTAAAGGGTGGGCGCATTTCTTACGCTAAGAAACACCGAAAAAGAGCTTTTGCTTCATCAAAGGTTCGCTTCTGATTACTTCTGTTACGTTGATGAATCATCGATTTAAATCATAGTTGTGCGTTTTTTCATTAGCGTTTTGCGTTGTTAATGGTGGTTGAATCCGAAGATTCCATTTTTTATTTGTATCTTCATATTCTATCTCGTTTTTCTCCCAACTGTCTCTCCCGTGTTCAACTCGCGTATCAGCAAAAACATTTGAGAGAGAATTTTCCACACCAGCAGCCATTCCCGAAATCGAAGTTGTAGTATATTTTGCTTTTGAGAATTGCCACTAATCTGATATTGGATCCTACTTGGATCGCAATTTCCAATTTTGTATTTCGTCAAAAAAGTTCTGATTTAGGTGGATTTCACTGAATTCTTATTGATTTCAAAGGAATTATGTAACTGTCTTTCGCCACCACCATGCCTCATTGTCGACTGTAATTCCCCCTCCCCTCCAATTTCTGATCACGCTAACAGCAATCGGAAAAGCAGCCAAGAGTCCCATAGCCCATAAGCCACACTGCCCCTCCATTCTTTCATCTTGGCATCGGCTCCTTCTCAGTCACGAGGCTCCTTCAGCGACCACCACAGCAACCATAAAGTCATCTTGATCCGGTAGGTTTTGGGGTATTCTAAAATTTTATAGGGCTTTATAGAAATTTCTCGTATGGCTATGATTTGTTTTTTTTCTGAATTTGAAGTTTTGATGTGTACTTTTGAGCTTTTAGGGTTTTGTGTATTAATTTTTCTGGGTTTGTGGGGAGATCATTGCAGGTTCAGTCAATCAGACTGGTGCAGGACAAATTAAGAAATGTCAAATACTAATATACTAATAACGCAAAACCATGTGTTGAAAGGCCAAGCATTGATATGTTGATCGATCCAGATTGGGCCATTAATATATAGTTATATGATCTTATCAATATGGATCCTAGGTATAACTTCTTTTCCCATTATTTAGACTAATTTCTTGTATTTGGTTCTTCTCACTTGATTTGCAGGATGTATATGACTTTTTCTATAAAAAGCAACTTTCAGGTATTATCTTTTTTTCTCGTGAAATCAGGAGTAAATATAACAACAAATTAGAGGTTGTCAAGTACAGAACAATATTTAAAAAGATAAATAAAAATCTAACTTGTATAATTGAATTCTATCCACCAGAAGCTGAAGTATCAAGAGAACTCTGAAATGGCGGTTCAATGCGTGAGTGATATGGTTACAAATGCTTTAATCCATATTGAAGACTGTTTAAAATACATTTCTGAATTGCATGATCACGCTATCTTCAGGTTTTGTGCAATTCCACAGGTACAAGAAACAACAACATACTTTCATTGGTTTGTTTAATACAGCATCCTACTTTCATATAGTGTTTTATCGATAAAAGCAACGTACTTTACTTTTATTATCTATAATGGCAACTTACTTTCTTTCTCTATCATTACTAAAACCATAATCGAACCATCTGGTATGTTATCACTTAGAGAAGACAAGTGTGGTTGTGTTAAAAATATACGTATGATCTTTTTCATGCGGGCATGAAAAGCAATTATTATTGATTATCTGTTGTTTGCTTTACACTTTGCGACTTTGTGAAGGGGATGAAGTTCTTTTTCATTGGGTTGTACGTGATTCATCCAATAATAAGCGTCAAGTATTTTATTTGGTCACTGGGAAAGGTAAACGGGTATTTTAAATGTATCTTTTAGATTTTCTTTTTTCTTGCAATAAGTCTTAGGTAAAGTTTGAATTCAAAGTGAAGATTTTTTTTTCAAACTTGAGGTGTAAACTCATGTATATTATATACATTTCCAACATGTATATATAGAGGATAGCTAAAGGGTTATAGATGCACCACAACTCAATACCTATAAGAATTGAGTGTATCTCTTGTAATCTCCTTGTTAAATAAAATCTAGTTGTAGCCCGTGGACGTAGGATTTGCACCGAATCCGAACCACGTAAAATCCTTGTGTTCTTCTTGCTTTATTTTCGTGAGTTTGTGTGTGTGTGATAGTGTGTTTCCGCTGCGTGTACCCGGTCCGGTTCCTAACAACTGGTATCAGAGCTTCGGGTTTCGGAGGAGGTCTCGGTTTTAGAAATTAGAGTATGCTCTGTGGTTGCAGTTTTGTCTGATCTTCTACATCAGAAACTAATTTCTATTAATCGTATTAAATGTGTCTCGGTACTTTGAAGGGTATTGTTCTGTCACACACAAGTATACTGAACGAATCGATCAGGCCCGTGCCATTGTTGTGTCTGTTTCGTTGTCTCAATTTGTTTCTTGTTTGTCGTAATGGCTGAAGACAAGATTGTAATCGAGAAGTTCGACGGTTCTGATTTTAGTTGGTGGAAAATGCAAATAGAAGCATTGCTATGTCAGAAAGACTTGGATGTGGTACTTGGGGACAAGCCGGAGAAAATGGAAAAAGCTGCTGAAGATGCGTGTTACTCAAAGGACAAGAAAGCTCAGGCGGTTATTACATTGTCGTTGGAAAGGAGCGTCGCTTTCAACATCATGAAGGAAACCACGACACGTGGTATGATGGATGCTTTGACGAACATGTATGAGAAACCGTCGGCGGCTAACAAGGTGTTCTTGATGAGGGAGTTGTTCACGACAAGGATGAATGAAGACAGCTCAGTTACGGTTCACATTAACAATCTAAATTCAATTCTGTCCAGATTGTCATCTGTGGGAATTAAATTTGATAACGAGACTCAAGCTTCACTGCTACTAGCTTCACTACCTGATAGCTGGTCTGGAACAGTAACCGCTGTTACAAGTTCAGTGTGGACTAGTGGTATGACTTTTGAAGGGGTTAGAGATTTGGTTCTTGGCGAGGATGTCAGACGCAAGAATCAAGGTGGATCTTCTTCTTCTGAGTTATTAAATATCGGAAGAGGTAGAGGGAATATCAGGAATAGTGGGAGCAGTGGGAGTCGGGGAAGAAGTTCATCTAGAACTTGGAAGAATGTGAAGTGCTGGAACTGCCAAGAGGTGGGACATGTTAAGAGTCAATGTCCAAAGAAAGAATTAAACAGTGTTGGTGCTGAGAATGTTTATCAGGAAGATGCATTGATACTTAGTATAGAAAACTGTGTAGACTCTTGGGTCATGGATTCAGGGGCTTCGTTTCACGCCATGGACAACGGAGAAACGATGGTGAATCTAAAAGAAGGAGATTTTGGGAAGGTACTGTTAGCAAATGACGAGATGCTTCAAGTAACGGGCATGGGAGATATTGATCTGGTTACTTCATTAGGAACTACATGGAACCTGAAGAATGTCAGGGTGATTCCGGAGCTGAAGAAGAAATTGATTTCTGTTGGTCAGCTGGATAAACAAGGACTGGAAGTAAGGTTTGGTGGTGGTAAATGGAGGGTGGTCAATGGTAATTCGGTGATTGCTCAAGGTATGAAGTGTGGGTCATTGTATATGGTTGAGGTACCTGCTGAGGGAAGTATGACCGTCTCCGTTAAGCATGACAAAATCAGGTTCGCTAAATCTAGTGCTAAGAGAGTTCATTTTGCAAACATGAATTCTGGAGCCAAGGGGATGTTAGCTGAACGAGTCGGAAAGTCTAAACCATTCAGGGGATTTTGTGACAGTGGAAGCACGGGGTGTGTTCCGGGTACAGTTACAAAGAGCCGTTGGGTTTTGAAGACTAAGACTGAAAAATTCTCTCCTGTTGGAAGTTTGCAAAGTTTGGAGAGTGTTAGTGGTCCTCGGTGTATCTCTGGATCCGGTAGAGTGTCCAAGTCAGTTGAGACAGGGGATGAGTCGGTGGCGGTATTGACCATGACTGAGTCGGTAGCGGGATTGGCTACGACTGAGTTGGAGCTTGTGGGAGCTTCAACTGGCCCTTCTAGTACTTGATAATGAGGGGTGGCTGCAACTAGGAAATTGACTAAGTTTAGCTTGTTCTTGGGAACTGGAGGCTTGGAAGACTTGTTATGTTAAGAGATTAATGAGAGATGTTAAAAATCTTCAAGTGGGAGATTGTTAGGTAAAGTTTGAATTCAAAGTGAAGATTTTTTTTTTCAAACTTGAGGTGTAAACTCATGTATATTATATACATTTCCAACATGTATATATAGAGGATAGCTAAAGGGTTATAGATGCACCACAACTCAATACCTATAAGAATTGAGTGTATCTCTTGTAATCTCCTTGTTAAATAAAATCTAGTTGTAGCCCGTGGACGTAGGATTTGCACCGAATCCGAACCACGTAAAATCCTTGTGTTCTTCTTGCTTTATTTTAGTGAGTTTTTGTGTGTGTGATAGTGTGTTTCCGCTGCGTGTACCCGGTCCGGTTCCTAACAATAAGAACATGTATTAATGCAAAACATCTTATAGTGTATACAAGTGTAATGCACCCTTTCTTTTTTCCATTAAATTTGCTGTCTGCTCGCATAACACAAGTAACAGAAGAGAAAATAATGAGCCTGTTATCAAAATATGCCAAATGGATTTAGATTTATATTATATTGTAAGTTGATTAACTATGTTTCTAAAATTCAATGTGGAGAAGGTTGACAGGATTAATAACATTCAAAATTAGATCTCTGCTTATATTCTTATGCAAATAGTCTGTTCGATTTAATGTTGTCTTATTTTCCGATTTTAGTGTCAAAGAAGAACACGGAATGAACTTTGTTTTTCACTTCTCCATTTTTGTTCACCAAGAAAAGATGAAAACATAATAAACATATTATTCTTTTCCACTTCTCCTCTCTCAATAACGTATTATAATAACATTTTAATAAGATGTCATGAAATTAAAAATAATAAATATTAATATTGTTAATATCTTTTTTATAAATATTGATAAGACCTTTTTAGTGAAATTAAAATCTTAATATATGTTCCGGAGAATCATATTAAACACCATCATAAATAACTATGTATATTTTCCAAATATTTGATACTTAAAAGGATTAATAAAATTTTTTGGCTTTAGTCGTAACCATAATGAAAGTATTGAAAAAAATGAATATTTTACATTGTTCCCCAATCCTAAAAATACACAATGAATAAATATATGGAGTTTATCCCTTATCCTATAGCTAAAAAGAGGACAAAATTTACTATTATTTTTAATCATCAAGTTTATTATTATTTTTAATCATCAAGGGTTCGAGGGATTTTATGGGCAATTTTAATTAGCTTGAGAATGTATATATTTTTAAGTGATGAAAAGAAAGAGAAATACATATTCAACAAACGTAAAATCCTATTTCAATTTCTTCAACTTCGATCAACCGATCTATTGCACTTCTTTCAAACATGTATTTGAAAGAAAACTATTCATAGCAAACACAGTGCTTGGATATTGCCACATTGTGTGTCTTTTTTAATATGACATATTTTCAAATAAAATATAAACCAAAAAATGTTCATTGAAAATAAAACTATCCACAACAATGAATTCTTATTTTTATCCCATAACGAGAAACATACATTTATTTTAACAAAAAATAACAATGTGTCATCATTCTTAAACCAAAACTGCAATGTCCACCGATATGTACCGAAAAAACAAATCGTCGACCAGAAATTAATTAATCTCCCCCGCCGCATTGCGCGGGTAACCTACTAGTATATATATATATATATATATATATATATATATATATATATATATATATATATATATATATATATATATATATATATATATATATATATATATATATATATATATATATATATATATATATATATATATATATATAAGGGCCCATTTTTGAGTCTTTACACAAGGCCCTAAAATCAACGGACCAGACCGCCTCTATTTAGCTACATCAACAATTTACCATCAAGACATGAAGTCATGCAATCAACATCTTTTTGTATTATCATGATTATAGGTTTCGAACTATTTCATCATATATGAATAAATATTTATCATATTTTATCTATAAAAAGTTAGATATATACTTGCTAAAAATAAAATGAGTGAAAAGGATCAATAAACTCTTTTAAAATGTCCATGAGATAGGTTCAACTTAATATGATGTGGTTTATTAGATTTAAAGTCATCAAAAATTTTCTATTTCTCAAATTATTTAATTGTATTAATCCTTATTAATACATTAACATAATTTTCAAATTTTTTATTTAACAGATTTATATCTAATAAATATAATAAAAACAACAAAAAGAATGGCTTGATTCAAACAAACATATTTTCATCCATAATAAGAATCCATCCTTATTTAACGTATCTGACTCCCCCACCTTGATACACTACCCTCCCATATTCTCACATCTATTAATTTTAGTAAAACATCAAAATTACCTAGAATTTTAAATTACCAATAGTTTTAATTATTTAAAGAATCATGAAATTAATGATGTTCTTTTTGCATGGAGTTCAAAATTTTTTTCCTTTTGTATGGATTTGACCATCTTTCTTAAATACCACTTATTTGTCTTTGTTACGTTGCCTACATGCCACACAGAATCAAATGCCAAACACGCAGACAATTTTATTGAAGAAAATATAACTCAAAACTTCAATCTCTAGGAATCCTACCCTCACGGTTTAGTATATATACTACTCTATCTCTTTAGTATATATCTAGGATTAATTAATTCAATTCAAACTAAACTTATCTCTATCAACGGGAAGAGATAACTACACATTAAATTGAATTAAGATAAGTACAACTTGGACTACACTCCTTGTTGATGAATCCGATCCATACCCAAGGACTTAATCGGAATTCAGAAATTCGCAAACAATCACCCCCTGAATTTCTGATTGGAGGGTAACTCTTGCACACCGAGTAACGACCTCATTTCAGCAAATCTTACTCTTGCCAAAGCCTTTGTTAAAGTATCCGCCTTTTGCTTGTCTCCGGGAACGTGTTCAACGACCACCTGCTTCATCTCAACCCGTTCTCAAATAAAGTGATATCGAGTGTGTATATGTTTACTTCTCCCATGAAATACCGGGTTCTTTGACAAAGCAATTGCAGATTTGTTGTCTATCCGAATGAGTACCTCTTGCTCCTTCATTCCGGTTAGCTCCGCCAACAATTCTCTTAGCCATATAGCTTGACACGCGGCTGCAGTGGCTGCCATAAATTCAGCTTCACACTATGATAAAGCTACCGTGTCTTGCTTCTGTGAACACCAAGTAATGGGCGAGTTGCCAAGGTAGAAGACATGTCCCGTAGTGCTTCTCCCGTCGTCTACATCGACATTGTGACTGATGTCACTGTAACCAAGCAGTTTCAAATCACCACACCGCTCGTATTTGATCCCGAATGATGTTGTCCCACGAAGATACCGGAGTATTTGTTTGATGGCACATGCATGTGACTCTCGTGGGCTTTGCATATAACGGCTAACAACCCCAACCGAGTATGCTAAGTCCGGTCGAGTATGTATGAGATATCGCAAGCAACCAACAATCTTTCGATAATGAGTAGCATCGACTTCTGGCTCACTTTCAGCTTTAGACATTTTCAGTCCCGGCTCCATGGGACATTGGGTTGCATTACAATCTTGCATTCCCGCTTCATTTAGGATTTTGTTTGCATAACTTTCTTGTTTGACTAACACACAATCAGTACCTTGTGAGACTTCTATGCCGAGGTAGCAAGTAAGCTCACCAAGGTCCGACATTTTGAACTGAGACGACATCCTTCGTTTGAATTGGTTTATAAAATCCAAGCTGGTTCCCGTTACAAAGAGGTCATCCACATAAACCGCGATGATAATAAATTCACCATTGGACATCTTTTTATAAACCGCGTTCTCTTGCAAACATCTTTGAAAACCCATGCCTTTTAGTGTGTCGTTGAGCTTTTGATTCCACGCCCTCGGTGATTGCCTTAGGCCATACAAAGCTTTTGCCAATTTGTAAACCTTCTTTTCTTCACTTCGTTTTACAAAACCTTCAGGTTGACACACGTACACGTCTTCTTTTAAATCACCATATAAAAATGCTGTTTTTACGTCTAAATGGTGTATCTTCCAACCCTTACCAGCCGCAAGAGCGATCAAGAGTCTTATCGTCTCGAGGCGGGCAACGGGCGCGAACACCTCGTCAAAATCAACACCTTGTTCTTGTACATAGCCTTTAGCTACTAGGCGCGCTTTATACCTGATGATTGATCCATTCGGGTTTCTTTTGATCTTGTACAACCATCTCAACCCGATAGGCTTGACATTTATTGGCGGGAGGACCAATTTCCATGTGTTGTTTTTCACTATCGAGTCAATCTCGGCCTTCATTGCTTTGACCCATTCGATATTTGCTTTAGCTTCACTGAAATTTCTTGGCTCGTCATCTAGTGTAAGCATTAAGTGATCAACATCTAACTCGTAGTCATTTAATCTTCTTGGCAAAGTTGGGACACGGGTTGACCAACGAACAGGAGCAATTTCAACTTCAGAATTCGGGGTATTTTCTGAATGAGCTGGACAAGAACTCGACGGGCTGCTGTTCGCTGAGCTACTGCTTGCTGGGCTACGGTTTGCTGGGGTGCTGTTTACTGGTTGGGCCTCATCCTCGGCCTGATCTTGCTCGGTAACAAATGGGCCTGATGCTGGGTTTTCGAGTTGGCCTGATGGGTTATCGCGAGCTCCGATGCTTCCCCACTGAACCGTGAAAGTCCCAGCTTCAGCTTCACTTTGATTATTAAATAAATTATTCCACTGCCAAGCTTTTCCTTCATCGAAATCAACGTGGGCACTGATGACGATTTTATTCTCATGTGGATTTAGTAAGCGATATCCACCTGAGTTGGGTTCTTTTCCGAGGTACACGAGCGGTCTCGACCTGTCATCGAGTTTCTTCAAGTGCCTTGATACAATCCTTTCATGTGCAATGCAACCAAACACCTTCAAGTCTTCGAGGCTCGGTTTTTCACCGTAGAACTTTTCATATGGCGTAACGCCTACCAATGCTCGAGTAGGTGTTCTGTTTATGATAAAAGTGGCGTGTCGGACAGCTTCACCCCACAGGAAATTCGGTACATCTTTAGCTTTCATTAGGCACCGTGTCATCTCGAGTAGCGTTCGATTCCTCCGTTCAACTATTCCGTTTTGTTGGGGCGCATACGGAGCCGTTAACATACGTGAAATTCCTTCTTCATCACAAAAATGATTTAATTCAAGGGATGTGAACTCTCCACCTCTATCCATATGGAAAGTCTTGATCTCTTTACCAGTTCGTTTTTCTATTGAAGTCTTGAATCTCTTGATGGCTCCGGATGCGTCACTTTTGTGTTTTAAGAGAAAGACCCACATGTATCGTGAATAATCATCAATGATTACAAGGATGTAAGTGTTACCAGCTGGAGTGGGAGGGTCAATCGGACCACATATGTCTCCATGTATCATCTCGAGAATGACTGTGGCTCTATAACTTGCTTTCTTTGAGAAGGGCTGCCTCGTTTGTTTTCCCACCATGCAAGATTCACATACTTGGTCTTGGTGCTGAATAGTTGGTACGCCTTTAACTAGCTTGTGCATCATGTTTATTGCACCAAAATTAATGTGACCCAGACGTGCATGCCATAGCCATGCAGATTCGTTGACATTGGCATGCAAACAATGTGGTTTACCGGTTCTTAATTGAATCTTGTAGAGGCGATTTTCAGATCTAGGGACTTTCATGAGCAACCGACCGTCTCCATCTCTCATGGTCAAGAAATCCCCACGCATACGAATGTCGCAACCGGTTATTGTGGCTTGCCCGAGGCTAATAACATTAGTTTGCAAAGACGGAATGTAATAAATGTCTTTCATTACCTTTTGCTCGCCATTTTTCCCTTCGAAAATAATTGAGCCCTTTCCTTTTATGCCGACACAAGAACCGTCTCCAAACCTCACCCTTCCCGTTATACGTTCGTTTAGCTCAGAAAAGAATGAGTAATTACCTGTCGTGTGATTACTCGCGCCATTGTCTAGGTACCACACCCTGTCTTCATCGGTTTTGGGCACAGTCTTCGGTGGGATATATGTGTCTTCATTCAAGAACACCGTTTCTTGAATTTCATTCATCATAAAAAACGACCCTTCTTCCTGATTGCTGTCATTTTCTTGCGTTTCATTAAAGTTTGCTTCTTGGTTTTTGGGTCGGTCCGGGCATCTAGAAGCGAAGTGACCGTACTTGTCACAGCGATAGCATTGAATATTAGAAAGGTCTCTTTGTTGCTTACCCTTCTGTTTTTGGTCTTCACGGTTTTTAGAGGTTTCAGTGTTGCCATGGTTTTGGGTGTTACCCCGTCCACGGCCACCTCCACGACCACGACCCCGGTTTCCCCGTCCTCTTCCCCTCGATGAGTCTTGGGATCTATTAGAGGAATCAGTCTTAGTAAAGAGCAATTTACCTTGTGTATCAACCGCTTTATCTTCTCCCTTTACCCTTTCTTCATACGCCTTTAATCGTCCCACCACGTCTTCAAAGCCAACGGTTTTCAAGTCAAGAACTTGCTCGAGTGCAGCGACTATGTGAACAAAACGCCTAGGGAGACTCGTAAGAAACTTCTTCACGAGCTTTGCTTCTGCCATGGTTTCACCTAGTGTAGCTGATTTTGATGCAATACCGGACAATTTTGCAGCAAAATCATCGATCGTACCGGTCTCGTTCATCTTCATTGACTCGAATTCAGCAACCAAGGTTTGGAGCCGTGCCTCCTTCACGCGATCAGCCCCTAGGTTACGTGTTTTTATTGCTTCCCACATCTCCTTCGCGGTCTTGAGGTTACCGATTTGAAGTATTACATCCTCTGGTACAGACTGGAATAGCAAACCTTTCACGATATTGTTTTTCTTGGCATCATCGAGGCCTGGATCGACTACTTCCCAGACACCGTGTATACCAAGCAACACCTCCATACGCATTCTCCATATGGTGTAGTTTGTCGACGTCAAAACCGGATATTGGAACGTCAACGAGGTCGGTTCTTTGGCCGGCGGTGGTGGAGCATCTCCTCCAGTCATCGCCAATCACCAATGATTAACAAAGCTCTGATACCAATTAAAGTTCAGAACATGAAAACACAGAATCAAATGCCAAACACGCAGACAATTTTATTGAAGAAAATATAACTCAAAACTTCAATCTCTAGAAATCCTACCCTCACGGTTTAGTATATATACTACTCTATCTCTTTAGTATATATCTAGGATTAATTAATTCCATTCAAACTAAACTTATCTCTATCAACGGGAAGAGATAACTACACATTAAATTGAATTAAGATAAGTACAACTTGGACTACACTCCTTGTTGATGAATCCGATCCATACCCAAGGACTTAATCGGAATTTAGAAATTCGCTAACACCCCTCACACGAGGACATTTTCATCTTTTCGGTTTTCGTCTCCTAATACTTTATTGTTTTATTTTTATTTATATTCAATAGCATACCTTCTTTCTCATCCACCTTAATAAGACGTACACTCATCTTATTTTTGAAAAAATCGTGATGGTGCTCTAGTTTTGTAAGTAAGTGGCAATTGTAAGAACCTCATGGACTTCGATCAACCATGGTCACTAGTTAATTCCATGGTTGTAAAAATGTTCATTAAATTTGTGTAAAGTTTATTCTATTGAAACTAATTTCACAATTTTCTCATTTTGAAGGACTCCAAACGTGGTTTTCTTGGATGGGATGATCCATGCATGTGTCAATGGCCAACTGATATAATACATAAGTAACCGTCATCTATCAACAAGCATGGGAGTTTTGCTCGGAAATTTGAAAGAAGAAGCAATAAAATTAAAGTTACACTTATTTACAAGCCAAATTTTTTTTCGTTGTTTTATTGATATGTAATTAGGAGTTAGGGTCGTATGTTCTTTTTGGTAGTAGTGGTTGTTGCAATGTTTTGCAAAAAGTCCCTTTTGTGCTGGTTTGTTCTTTGGTTACATGAAACCAATATTGTTAGGGTTTTTAGGGGTACTTTTGGCAAAATAACATATGTAATGTAAATGTCATTTTGTAGTATTGTTGTAATTGCTTCCATATGGTAATGAAAACGTGTTTCAATGTTAGCAAACGTTATGTCCTTTGAAGTAACTTTGCATAAGTTTATAATGCAACCAAACTTAATAATATTTCCTTTCATAATGCAACCATATGAAATAAACATTTTAGTGGCAAGAATATTGAAGTTTTTATAACATATATATGCAAAATACTGACATTGCCATTCCAGAAAAAAAAATAGCCATCTATTATAACAAGTAGTGGTTCCTAAAAAAGTTCCACTACCTAAAGTAATATGTATATAAATCAGTTTCCCAAACATAGTCAAAGCTTTCACCAAAAGATAACATAAGACACCATTAAAAAACAACCACCCATTTTTCAAAGTCAAACAATCATAAAACACCATTACAACCCTACAAACATCTTAATTCCTTTCCTGACTCCTTCGTTGGCCTTTGCAAGTTTTTAATATGCCATTCATTCTTGTATTAACCATATGTAACACTCACATATATATCATTGTTAGTTTTTAACCATGGCCACGACTCTAAACTTGATGCTGACTTGCTTTTTGGATTTGACTCATGTTTATCTCAACTTACTATGCTTCTCGTTCTTTATTGGTCTCCTAACTAACTTGTGATGTGGGAAAGGGTTATTGTAGTTAGACAATCACTTCTGGGACACATAGACCTTCATTTGGTCGAGCCCACCTTATATACAAATTTATGGATGAATACTAGCAACATTTCGACACTAACAACACGATTTGACTACTATACCCAAAAGAACTTCCCAAACTTTAAGTTAAACCGTAAACATGAAGTAGGTGATGAAGAACACCCATGAAACAAAAAACAAACCCTTATACTTGGCAGCACCTTCAAGATTGTATTCAAGATGAGTAATAACCTCAAGCATATTCCTCTTCGTCTGTAGCAGACCCATTATTATTGTCATGGACCTCCTACACATGGGCGGACTGAACCAACCCACGAAACCGCATCGGCTATAACACCAAAATCTACGCCCTGGGTTTAGATTTGTCCAGGAGGTTGCAATCTCCGCTGTCATTCCGCAGTTACATATCGCCATTGTAAGGTTTTTCTTGATTTCGCTTTTCAACGTAGGAGATGGAAGTTGCTGCTCTGCTTCGTATGATCGCGAGGAAGAAGACATTTCAACGCATTTAAATTGGGCTATCACTGTTTGGAGACCCAACTGATGTTACCAAAATACCCTCACGTGAGGGGCAGGTGGGATCATTTAACGGGAAGGAAATAGACGGTAACCCATTCAGGGACCTAGAGTGTAATGATATGGTAATTATAAGAACCCCTGAAGTGAAATTCAAAAACTTGGACCCAGAATGTATAATCGTGACGAACACAGAGTCCAAAAGTGTAATTTACTCTTGATATAATGTTAAAAGATATTGAACCTCACAAAAAATAAAAGTAAACCACAGGGGCCAATGTTAAAGTTTACTCTAAAAAGAATCTAACAAATGAAAGAAATATACAACATTGTAAAAAACCCATGAGGGTCTAAATGCAAAACATCCTATTCTTGTACCACCGATTCCTCTACTTTTGTCTGATACCGGCTACAACCGGTAACCTGCATTTATTTGGAAGATCTTTATTGAGCCGTTGCGACAAAATCGGGAACAAGTCAACCGGCTTGTCCGGTCACTCTTCGTAAAAGTCTCCTTCATTCTCCCGGTTCTCTGCCCCTTCCTTGCACTTGTGCTCTCTTCCACTTCACCGATCACAGATCGTTTCTGACTTCTCGCTTTAGGTATCTTCTTCTTCAGATCTGTTATTCAGTTACGTTTGAACTTTTAGTTTAATTGTCTTTTAAACTTGACAATTTGTGCCTACCTATTGTATTAACCACTTCGAAGCTGGTGAATTCTCCGTTTTTTGTTTGATTTTTGCTGGTTGGATTTCTGTTACGGTTTGTTGTTTATGTTTTTAATATTTTCATTTAATTGTTTTTCAAATCGAACAATTTGTGCTTTAAGTGCTGTATCAATCACTTCGAAGCTCGTAAATTTCTCCGCTTTTGGTTCCGTTTTGCTGATTCTGATTGATGGTCTGTCCTGTTGTTTATAATTGAGTTTTTTCGACTTCAACTTTGAGTTCTATATTCTATTCTTTCAACGAATTGAATTAGGGTTTCTGTAGCTGTTTCTATAAGCGATTTGATTTGTTCTCCATGAGAGATGCTGATACTATTCTCGTCATCGTTCAGTGCTTTGACTTATGCTTATTCCTTCTGCAATTTGCTTTGGATTTCAATTCCGAAATTGCTATAATTCAATTTCGTTACGCTTCAGGTTCATCAGATCAAATGGCATTTTTGAGATTTGCCTAATAGTTAACAAAGTTATAATTTCAAAGCACATTCATAATACATGTTTCTTTAAGTTTTTGTTTATAAGCTATTTGATGCATTGTAGATATGAAGGGTGCCAAAGGTAAAGGGGCAGTAAAGAAGGACAGCTTGAAACCTGTTGATGACAAGTTAAGATCACTTTTAACTTCATCTTCATATTATTGCTGTAAATGAATTCACATATAAAAGGCAACAAGTTCTTCTATGACATTGTTAAGTTTATTAATTCCAAATACCTATATTTAATGAAAGTTTTTTCAATCTTTCAGAAAGGTAGGGAAGAGAAAGGCACCTGCAAAGGCTGTAGGCAAAAGCAAGGGTAAAGCCGGGAAAGCAGCCAAAGATCCTAACAAGCCCAAGAGACCTCCCAGTGCTTTCTTTGTCTTCCTGTATGTGTATTCAAAAAAAAAAAACATTTTTTATTATTATGTTTGAAATGTTATAATATATCACTGATGATATTTGTCATCTTATATTGTTACAGTGAGGAATTCCGTAAGACATTCAAGAAAGAAAACCCTACTGTGAAAGCTGTTTCAGCTGTAAGTAGTACACAATTGTTGTTACATGACTGTTTTTTTTTTTTGTATTATGTATTTTTTATTTTATTTTTTATGTATTTGCTTGCTTATATAGGTCGGGAAAGCTGGTGGAGAGAAGTGGAAATCCCTGAGTGCAGCTGTAAGAAAAATAAACTTTTTTTTTTGAAGATAAAAAGCTAACTGAAATAATTGAGTGGGCTCTTATTGGAACTTGGCTATTCTTTTATATATTATTGGCAGGAAAAGGCACCATATGAGGCCAAAGCTGCAAAAAGGAAGATTGATTATGAGAAACTAATGACTGCATACAACAAGAAACAGGTAAATATTTTATGCAATTAATCTTTAATCACCACCAATGTTATGTGACTTATGACCTGTTTATTTACAAAAAAGATTATGTATAACTTAACAGGACAGCATGGCTGATGACGATGAAGAATCTGAAAAATCAAAGTCTGAAGTAGATGAGGAAAGTGGACAGGTTCTTATTTATTTTTTTCATGAACATATGTTCTTTTATTCTTTTTCATGTATTTTATAAAAATTAGTTTAGAAGGCATGGTGGTTGAATTTTATATTGTTTGTGCAAAATCGAAAATCTACCCAAAATACAATGTTGTATAGGAATGAATGAAAGTTGAATGTTATAATAAACAAATCAAGGAAAGTACGTTGTTATTTCTTGCATTGTAACTTTTGAATATGTTTATCAACATGTGTTTGTGAATGGTTACAGGATGGTGGTGATGATGATGATGAAGAGGAGGATGATGATGAAGATGATGATTGAAATCGATGCTTTTTCAACAACAAAATCTGTGTGAATTTTCAGATGGAATATTTGTTGGAAATTTGCATGTTGATATAATGATATTCATAGATTATGCTCTTTCCTGTGTGCACTTTGGTTTGGAGCTTTGCATTTTCCACTTTCAGTTGTTGCAGTGTTAGCTTAGGTTTTTATAATCATCTTACTTATGTAACTATGATTTATGATTTAGTTTGAATTGAGTGTTTAATTTGAAAAAATGTCACATGTAGTTTTTTTGGTCCTTGTATTAAAACAAAATATTCGTGGATTTGTTAACATCAGTAGAATTGTGATATTAAGTATAGCTTTATAGTAAGTACTTTTTTATATAATACGAAGATTATCATTTTGAAACACAATGAATAAGAGTTCAAGTATATATAATCTAATTATAGGGTTAAATGTTGTATTTATTCTATTTATAGCATTTATAAGAACGTCCTTTTATTAACCATCCACAATGAAAGTTCATAACGGTTGACCGTTAACGGATCATTTTTCTACAACTAGCATTTTAATGAATAATGTCTATGTGATTACCAGATAAATATGAGATGCTAATGTTGTATTTGACTTGCATGAGTAGTTATAATAATAAAACACAATAGAAATTATCATGTATATAGTTACAAAAATAAAAAACAATTAACAATATTACATGATAGTTATGTCTTTTTAGTATTTGATATTGATGTTATCTTATTTTTATTTAGACAATGCTTTTTAATGATACATTTATAAATAATATTTATTTGCATATCATATATTTAATAACATAGATTAACTAATAAAAAACAAATATTTAACATTTAATATAACTAAAAGTAAAATAGAACATTATGTTAGATTAATTTTGAATTCTTTGCTTCTATGAAATTTTGTGTATCATATTAGTTTTAATCAACAAACAACATTTGATTAATTTATGCAAATGGAAAAATTATCTGAATCCTTGTGGATACAAACTCTACATTGAAACCGGATTAGGAGTTTATCGAACGCAATAATCACCCCGGCTTCACTATACGATGCTTCATATGGTGGTTCTACCCGAAACACAACACTGTCAACCAAACCAAATGTTGCGTGGGTCCCACAGTTACATGCTATAGTCTCAAAAGAACACATATCGAAGATGGCAGAAACAAGTCGATTTTCACACCTGGCATTTTAGGCTGGAGGGAGTGGTTAGCATGTTCAGCATGTGCTAAACTATGCCACGTCAGCATTCAGCAAGTTTAGCACATGCTGAGCAAAAATGGTGGTAGTGGTCAGCACATGCTGAACTTCATGCTAAACTATTTTATTAAATCTTTTTTTTTTAAATTATTTATATATTATTAAAACATAAATTAAAAACATAAATTAAACTACAAATTAAAAACATAAATTAAAAACATAAATTAAAATTAAAATGCATTACATTAAAATTAAAAACATAAATTAAAAACATAAATTAAACTACAAACTACTCATCGAAATGATATCCCAATTGCCTCGCTGCATCCTTCTTCATTTCCATCGCGATTTGGTACTCGAACCCCGTCTTCCCCGATATGTCTTCTTGTAGGATTTTCCGTAGCTGCATACTCTGTTTGAGCTTCAAGTTAGCTTGCTTGATCAATTGAGCTTCCTTGAAGGTGTCAACATTGCCGGTCAAAGCCACTATATCTTCATGCACACTACTATTTGTGCTAGTGCTAGTGGCTTGACTTTTGCCTCTTGTCTTTCCCTTTGCTTCATCACGTCCCATGGGACGTGGCGGATCATTATTGAGGTTGAATTCGGAGGAAGGGGATTGTGTGGATTCGGATGCTTTGTGCCTCTTTGATAAGTGGATAACAAATTTGTCAAAGGACTCTAGCTCTCTCCACTTCTCGTAGTCTTTGACCGCACGCCAAAAGACCTCTTGGTTAAAGTGAGTACCATATTGGGCATGGTACAAGAGCCTAGCTTGAGCCATAACATCGTCACCATTGGCTCCACTTTGTCTTTGTCTCTCAACTTCGGCATGGCACCCTTGGAACTCCATTGCACTTTTGTTGCAAGTGCGCCACTTTGAGTACAATGAATTGGGATTGCGGTAGTTGGAACCCATTCGTCGACACCAACTATTCCACACCTTCACTTTGAAGGCGTTTGTAGTTTGGTTGATTCCTGTCTCGGCTTCTTGCGAACAATCCACCCAAGCTTCGCCCAAAGCTCGGACCTCGTCATCAAGCCAGTTGATCCTAGGGGCTTTGCCTTTGTTAGTTGGCCCGGTGTCTTCTTCTTCTTCCTCTTCTTGTTCTTCAGCTTGTTCGGGTTCTTCATCTTCATCGTCTGAGTTGTCTTGTTCTAGGCGGCGGGGTGTATTTCTTAGAAATTGGGAGTTGGGAGTGAATTGGGAAAGTGATTCTAGCGGTGGAGACATTTGTTGTGAAAACATTTGTTGTGGTGGAGACATTTGTTGTGAAGAACTTTGTTGTAACCAATTGTTGACATATTGGTGTTGCATACCCCAATATTGACCACATCCCATCGAAGGGTCAACCGGTTGAGGTACATAGCATCCGGCCGGAGGGGTTGCAATTGAAGTAGGGGCGGATTTCTTTTTGCTAGCTTTGGATGGTTTGGATGATTTGGATGATTTGGTGTTTTTGTTTTGGCTTGAAGACATGTTGAATGAACTTTGAGAGTGATTTTGGAAGAAGAGAGGGGATGATTGTGTGAATAAAAGAGTAGAAGGGTTGTGTTTATATAGGAGAAGATGTAACGACTAGTTTTTAAAAAAAAAAACGGCTAGTTTTTTTTATAAAAATTTTTGAATTTTATAAAGGTTTTTGTAAAGGTTTTAAAAGATTTTGGTTTGGAAAATGGAAAATGGAAAATGGAAAATGGAAAAGGGAAAGTAGCCGTTGGAGTTGGCGAGCTCGTCGAAGATTCAGCAAGGGGGCTTCAGCGAGGCCCTTGGCGAGCCTGGGCGGTGTGGCTCAGCGAGGCTCAACGAGGCAGAAGGCGAGGAGGATGGCGAGGCCACTCCCCCAAGCCTTATCCAACATGCGAGAATACATAGTTGAGTAATTAGCGACACTTGGTCTGATGCACCCATAATATGCTTTGTTGATAGTCCATCAAAATCATGCCCCAAAACCGTGGGTTCATTAACTAGGACAGCCTGTCACACACACACACACACACACACACCAACTATGTGTTATATTAGAGAGGGAAATTTTAACAGGTATGTGGACATGTGTCATTTTGAGTCTTATTTTGGTACTGATGGGTTGAATCGAAACAAGTTAGCTAGAAAGGAATCGGGGTCAAACGAGTTAAAAGTCCCGACATCAGAATAATAGTTTCTGTAAGGGTAAAATGCAAGATATTAGACATAGCAATGTACTTTCATTATTTTTTATTGTAGCATCCTATTACAACATTCTATTTTGAAAGAAAAAAAAAAACTATGGGTTATAGCAATATCATCCATATAAAAAGCAATTTTTGATGCTATAATTGGGTGGATTCTTAAAAGTACAATGCCTTAATATGAAATAGAACTAAATTGCAATGTTCTAATAGAGTAAATTTTTCGAAGGGCACTGCCTTAATAATTAAAATTTTCAAAGTGCAATGCCTTTTTACCCTTAAAATTTTACCCATTTGATCCAAACCCACCCACTCGTCCATTTTGACACGCCTATAAATTATATCAGTAGTCACTCAATCAAATACATTAGCTACAAGATGGTGTAAGAAAACAATTCAGGCAGTTTGTGCAAACAGGTCACCTTTCCCGAAAAGGAAAGGGCAGCCCAATTTCCAGCTCGGGCCCACATACAAACAAGATTCTTTGTTTTGCCTCATGACCGGAATGATTCAAGAAAAAAAAAAAATATATTTGTTTTGTCTAATGGAATGGACCATTTTTGAAGGAATGTGATTCCTTACATTTCATCAATTTTCATTCCTTATGAATGGAATGAAAAATTGTATTATCACCCATTTTTTATGTTGTTTTTACGGACATCTTTTTAAAAAATTTCACAATTTTATTTAGTCACGACTCACGATTATGTTTGGTATGATGGAATGGAATTATAAAGACAACGTAATTGAATTAGCAAGGTAATGGAATGAATCGTTCCATTCCATTGCCATGTTTGGTTGGCTAGACGGAATCAAATAAGTCATTCAAATATATTGTTTGTTATTAATGTATAGAACACTAAATAAAGTAAATTTGATTAAAAAGGAAATGAATGTTATTTTATAAAATAAGATTTTATTAAATAAAGATATATCGTTAAATAAATTACACGCAAACATATTTTATTTCGTCCAGAATACATATGATATGCTCTTGACATAGTTAAACAATAATTATCTATAATTTAAAAAAAGTTACAAAATAAAAAGAGTGAGATACCATAAAATCTTAAAATATAAATATATATTAAAAAACTTTTATTTATCATACAAAAATAATATTTTTTATTTATATGAAGTTTTTAAATGTTAAAAAAGAATGATATTTATTGAAGATTACGAATAAATTTTTTTATTTCTATTATGCATCATTCCATTCGTTGAGGGACCGGAAAAAAACATCCATCCCCCATGGAATGAAAATCAGCCAAAGAGGAGGAATCACATTCCTTGAGGAATGCTCCATTCCATTCCTTCGTTCAACCAAACATGACCTTATTCATTCCGCCGTAATGCTCAATTTCATTCTCTCTTCGATTACCGCATACCAAAGGCTACCAATAATCTTAAAATAGATAGAAACTATAGTTTTTTATGATATTATTTTGGGTTTTAGTGAGCTTCTATTATGTTTAATTTTTAGTTTTGTGAATAAAATATTCATCAATAATAATTAAAGAGACAAGAGAACAGTGAGAACTCACATTGCCCCTGACCTTACGATTTCCTTCGCACCATCATTCTACGTTGCTATATCGCACAAGATCACATTCAAAATGTCCAAGGGTAAATCCGTCATATGCGCCATCTTCTTTATCAATTGCTAAAAAGACCGATATCACATTCATGACACCTAAAAATTTGTGAAAGAGGAAACATCAAGTTAAGTGCATTTCTCCACAATTTTGCCTTGTTAAAAGCAAAATCCGCTTATATATTCCTCAATAAAATTCACATTTACAAAGAATCGGACAACACAAATCTATGTATAGGTTTATCGAAAAGAAACAACAAAACATAGAAATTAAGTATTTATTGGATTACCATATACTTGCTGAAAAATCTAAAGATGATCAAATAAAAATTGTACATCTAGTTAAGAAAAAATCATAATCATCGGTAAATGTAAGAAAATAGGGCAATATAACCCAAATTTGGTGTTATACTATTCTTTTACACCAAAACTGGCGTCAAACTTTCATGTGTTAATTATGTTTATTCATTTCTAGGATATAAAATATGACTAGGTATATTTTAAATGTAATAATTATTAATTATAATATTATGTTATATATTAAATTGATATTAATTAATCTGAAATATAAAACTTTTTCTTTATGTTTTGAATTTATTTAAAATTTTAAATATTTTAAAACTTTAAAACACGGTGACATATTTTATGCAAACGTAAAATTGACATATATCTTACAATACAAACAACTTATTTGGTTATAACTTTGGATTATAATATAATTTATATAGTTTTTACAACAATAAAGATGTAAACAAATATGTAAAAGTTAATAAGTTGAAGGGTGTTTTTGACAATCTATATAAGTTTAGAGAATAAAGAATTCCACGGAATATATTTTACAAAAACCAAATGGCATCCACAATGAAATGACTTATTTTTTGGACACTTTCAACTAACTTTATTTTACAAAAACCAAATGGCAATTTGAACCCATTTACCTAATAGATGGGTCGATTTTGGTTTATATTTTACATCCAACACCTCAAATGGGTCAAAAGTCACCCAAAGTGTATCTAAATGCTTATAACATCCTAAATCGCAAAATAAATATATAAAATAAACATCAAATAGTTCCTCACATTCTTAGCTCTATGAAACCTCAAAAATGCCACCCTTTATCTCTCCAATACTTCTGTGCATTTTCATCGTGCCTACCTTTCTTGATCTTTATAAATAATTTATAAGCCATTTCCACTTTATTTGAAGCAAGTAGTTTGTTACTCAATTTAGCAGATATAAGTCTACTAGGGCAAAACCCTTTCTTCAAACACTCCTCCATGACTACGACAGCCTTTTCAAGTTGACCATTATTACAAAGCCCATTGACTATGTACTCATAAACTTCCACATCAGAAACATAACCACTTTCTTCCATTTCATTCCATACATTCAAAAGCATCCCACATTTACCAAATCTTGAAAGTCTCATAAGCAAAATCTTGTAAGCACTTACTGACACCACACACCCCGCGTCTCTTGCTTTCTTATAAATCATCATAGCAGCATGTGGTGGGCCATAACTACAAAGATATTTAACAAATGACGTTACTGTCCCTGTGGCTGGCATCACCCCACGACCTATCATCTCATTAAACATTTCAATAGCATCTGCTACCCTTCGAGCTTTAAGAAACACAAATATTATTGAAACATATGTATTCATATTTGGTTCATGATTATCACTTAACATATAATTGTAGTATTTCAAACATTCATCAATATCTCCAATTGATATGAAGTTAAATATCATCGCATTGAAAACATCAATATTCACCACACATATTTTCTTTTCTTTTAATTTCACAAAGATGTTAATGGCATCAGTGATTCTACCAGATCTCCCTAAGCCTTCAAGAAGGTAGCTAAAAGTCAAACTATCAGGATCGAATCCATTTTCTACCATTTCCTTCAATACCCTTTCAATTTCATTTACCCTACCAAATTTTGACAACCCGTGTAGTATTATATTATATGTCTCGTTATCAAACTGTACCTTTTCTTTCATTTTATTTAACAAAGAACTTGCAGTGGATACATGAGACCTATGACAAAGGCATCTCAGCATAACTTTTAAAGATTCCAAATCATATTCCATCCCGAAATCTTCCAATTTCCTAAATATATGTAAAGCTTTTGAAACTCGCTTGGATTTAATATAACTATCCATGAAAATAAACAATGTTTCATGATTAGGGTTCAATCCTTTCTCCCTCATTTCACCTAGCACATTGATCATATAATCAAAGAATTTCCTTCTTCCTAACCCTCTAAGGACTGTATTGTAACTATCAACATCACCAAATACCTTCCCCTGTTCAATCGCCCACTCAAAAAATGTAACCATTGCTTCCCCATCTAAACCCCCTCTGTTCAGTACTTTAGCAACTAAATCAGAACTCACTTCAAGATCGAAAGCAGCTGCTGTTAATGCTCGTTTAATTGTAGTTTTCCCATTCAATTTCTGAATGAAAATCCCTCGTAACTTATCTTCAGGGGATAATAACATCTCTTGATTTTTGTTCAGTTGAGTTAATTCTGAACTAGGTTTTCCGATTGAGGGTGTGCAGCGATGGCGGATGGGTAAAAGAACAGACAATTGATCCAACACATGGTGTTCGTCAATGTCGATGTTGTTTACCGTAGGTTTTTTATCATCCAAGTTCAATAAATCAATTGCTTGTGTCGTAAATGGTAACAATGAAATTGAGGAGTGAAGAATTTGAGAACTGTACCTTATTGTGCTGAACCTAGCAAGCAACATGACTGTTAAGCGAGCAGCAGTTGACAGGCACCGGTGGATAAAGCGCAGTTGCGATTTATAATTTACACTCTGTAACGTGAATTTATCTGTGTAGCAATTTTTGCCCTCAAAACTTTTCCCTAAATTGTTGTGTCATTTTGTAACCGTAAGAAATATTCAATAGGAGCTTTTTTTAAAAATTGTTGATAAATTTGGCCAGGAAAATTTTGGTTTTGACACTATTTGGTTTATGACATGCTAATTAAGACTTTAAACTCAAATTGTCATCATGTAACTACTCGAACATATTTTATCCGGTTTTCCGGTTGCCATTTGTCACATGGGTTCATATGGCTCTAATGAGACACATAGGTGTTCTAAATTTGGTTTACTAATAAATTTAGTCAATAAAAGTTTTGGTTTTATTTTCATTTGGTCACTGAACATCTAATTGTATTTTTCCCTCAACATCCATGATTATATGCCCTTTTTCTTTCCTCTCGTATTCAACCTCTAAATCGCAACTGTCGAAAATGTCAATGTCTTCCAATATCTTGTAGAGGTGCATTCCAATATGTTGTAGAGGTGCAGACCAAGTGTTTGATGAAATTCCCCAAAAAGAATGAATCTGTTTTAAAAAATAAGAGAGTGTTCGTATTGAACTAGGAGCGGATTGTTTTCGGTATTAAGCTTAACATGGTTTCACGAACACGTCTAACATGGTTGTAATTTACCACAATTGTAAGTCCATATTTATCACATATGTTATTTGATGTGATATCAGGCTAAGCCTCCTTGACGATCTCGATGGAGTATTGCTCGAATAGGGCCTGAGATCACAATAATGAAGAATGATAGTTAGTTGCGTCCCGGGAGGACGCTCGGACTATCAAGTCAGTATGGGTTTAGGGTTTAGGTAATGGGAGTAAGTATATTGCGTGATAGATCAAGAATGTAGGAAAGAGAGAAGTCCCTTTACCCGAAGGCACGCTGACCTTTTTATACATGAAGGCGGATCCGCTTTAGGGAACAGGCATGGCAGCCCGACAGCAGATCCGAGTGGATATTGGGTGATCTCCTGCGATGCTTTATTGGTGCAGGGGTTGCGTGGGTAGTGGCCCGTGCGCACCTTTTGTCGCCTGCAAGTGTCAGTGCAATCGCAAGTTGTCGAGCGTGGGGCGCTGTTATTGTCCCGGATGACCCGCCAGGCTAGGCCGACGGGAGGTGCTGGCAGCTGGCGGGTGAGACGATAATTGATAGCTGGTGGATTTTGCATCTTGGAAGGTGAATGAGCTTTCATAAACACATGTAAATGTATATAAGAAATACAATCATCTTGAAGAGCGGATCATGCTTTAATACCATGAAAACTATAAAACTGAATTTGTCATCCTTAAACTTTGTAAACTCAAGGGCTACTTAGATGTATGTTTTGAAAGTGATTGTGTGATATTTGAGTAATCAATTATATGTCCTGATGTGACGTGCTACTGTATTTTTTTACTAGAAGTTGTAACACACACAATTAGATGTTATTTGGGTGTTTGACAAATTCATATTATCCAAGAAAGTAACAGTTAAAATTACTAAAAAGAATATGTATTTGAGAAATAAAGATATGTATTGTCAAAATATGGATATAAATCTCTCATTTAATGAGTAAATAAGTAAGTTGATCCGAGACAATTTATTTTACATCTAAATCATAACTTAATCGTAAGTGAATCCAATAAAGCTGCTTATTGTGATTTTAAGTCACAGTAGTTATATAACCGGTTCAAAACATCCAAACAATATCTTAAATGCATTCGAGGAGTCGAGGACTATAGATCATAAAATTATCCACGTTGTTATACTCATATGCTACGATATATTTGGATCAAACAAACCCTAAACTATTTTGGTTTTATACTTTACCATTTTGTTGAATGGAACATATACTCTTGTATCCATTACGTACAAAAATCATTTTCCGAGAACAACTATTATGACAGTTATTTTTTAAAATTTTATTCGGGGTTAAAAACATGTTTAATGAACAGTTTCTTTTCTATCCCATCTACGATTTCGACAGTCAAAATCATGCTCTAATCACAACCAGGCTTTGGCTCGGCTTTATCAATTTCACTCCAACGAGATTCGAAGTAGGAATGCAGGACCGATTTATTAATAAATAATTTTAAAAAAATTAATTACTAATGAATCTTAGATAAAACTGATATTTGATAATATATAATTCTTGCAAATAGCAATTATCTTTTTTCTTTAATTAAACTATTAACAATAGAAAATCCCTAAAATAAAGTAGGCAAAATGACATTGTAGCCTTATGAAGTCTTAGGTTTTGTTTTAAAATGTCCCTAAAGTATTTTTTTATGGTCTAAAGGCATAAACTTTGGTGTGACCGATTTATAAGGGACCATGATTTATTATAGCGAGTATTCACTGCCATGTCATTGACTGCGTGACATTAAAATCAATTAGGGTATGTAATCGTTGGCCTTTTCCTGCAACTCCAATTCTCTACTTTCTTATCTTTTGCTTTTTATTCCTCTGCAATTACCCAAAAACATAACACCTTATGACTTTTTTCCGTCATTATCGTAACCCACCAATCTTCATGAATAAGAACAATCATCCATAATCCTTCTGTAACTCAAATTACATGGCGACTCAATACCCAGGAAATGTTCTCGAATATAAGTGTAAAAAAAAAATCAATGTTTTTGTATGGTGTTACTTGCCCCAGAAAGTTTTCTCAAGTGATCGGTCTCAACTTCTAATGGTTCATCTTTGGGTGGCGTAATCTCGCCGTAGATTTCACTTTTACAGGACCGGTAGGTATTGAGGAACAGGGCAATCACGTGACAAGTTTTTTAGTGACAAGCTACGGGTAATCGAGTTACCCCTTCATCTTTTCAGTAAGGACCATTTAAACCCGTCTTAATCAACTTTATGCCCCTAAGAAAAACATGGATGGCATTTTAAAATAAAATCTAATACTTCGTAGGGCTACAGTGTCATTTTGCCAATAAAGTAAATCAAAATAAGCAATTTTAATTTTTATATATATACATTTAATTTTGTGAAGAGAAACTGGTTATCTGAAATTGATTATTTGAGTCGGATAATACGATAATTTGGATTTAAGTCACTCAGCATTACATTCAATATTGATATATTCGGTTAGTCTTTCACTCTTTCTGCCACGGTGCAAATTCCAGTTAAGTGCCTCACTATTATACCAAAAACATTGAATCAAAGCATTTGTTTCATTAATGGAAGCCTGAGCAACTATAGTCTCTCCACATCCTGAACATGTTGCATTAGTAGCATTAAGATATGAGGGAAGTCTGAATTTTTAGTCGTTGCCTCTTTGGTATATATACAACTAAGAATAACGCAACACTTCAATGAAATTCATGTGTAAGAGAAGCAATTTTGGTACACAATTCGTAATAAAAACAGTGAAATCAATCAAGAGAGGGTAGAACGTGAAGCATGTGTTTCCAGACCAGGACGACCCAAAATTTGGGTCTGTTCGATGTTACATAAATAATTTGATATCTTCTAACAACAAATCAGAGTGGCGCAGCGGAAGCGTGGTGGGCCCATAACCCACAGGTCCCAGGATCGAAACCTGGCTCTGATATCAGAGAAAAGCTTCCTTTAAACATGTTTTTTTCTAACTTTCTGTTGGTTCTTTGTCCAATTGTCCGTCGCTTTCTATTGTTTATTAATTGCTTATGTAGCGTGTTGTGTTTCCACCAAATAGTTTTACCTTTTCACTTTATATTGAATTACTTGTACTCTTCCATCCAAAAAATATAATATTTGATTTGATAAATAGTTTAATTATTATCATTTACTAATAATAATCAAAGTACCTTAAATATTTCCCCCTTCCCAAATTTTAAATATGTGTCCAACCCAAAATAGAAATCGTAAACCATGAAGGCATAATTTTCTTCTGTCGTGCAAAGTGCAAACTACTAGATTATAAAGGATCCATGGATTTCGTATGAGAATGGTGCCTATGGATTTCGTATGAGAATGGTGCCTGACTGCCTTCAGCGGTACTTATTTTATTGTCCAACATCCTATTAAGTTGATAAACTGGGATACATGCATGACACCCACGGGTATACTTACAAACCCGGTGATTATTTACTAACCGGGTACCTGGTATGGTTGATGAGATTGGGGATAGGGTTTTACTATCAGATATGGACTAGTTCATTAATACCCGTCCCATTGCCACCCTAATGATAGTCAAAGATATCGTAATAGAACTTCGTTTTGCAACAAAAAAAATTAATAAACAAACAAAAAACAAAATATGAGACTTCAAACACCTTGAGAATAATCATTGGATATCGAATAGCATAACAGAAGTATAAAACATCTTCCTAATATACTAACATAATGTCTTTTGGGGCCTACCCATAAAATATTTGATCCCTTTGTATATTCATTGCAATTGATTATGTTAGACTCCAACAGAGGCGGAGCCAAGATTTTTGAATAAAGGAGGATTACATCATGATAAAATACACTACTAGGACTGAAATGATACGTTGATTTTGAAGTTGGTATTGTTCAAATTTAATATAAAAAATCGTCTAATCTCATTATGTTGGTGGCTTGGATAGCTTAAGATTGAAAACCGATTCTCTGGGATCATGAATCAAAAAATCTGCTTTGCCCTAATATTATCACTAATGAGATATAATTATGGATCATTAACGTCTTATTCTCGTCTAAACAAAATCAATGGTTCTATTTTTTTACTTATAATTCATCCTATGATTATAAGAAACCAAATTAACAATAATAATATTATTAAGTAAATTACCAAAAAAATGTAATAGAATTAAACACATTCGGCAATAGATTTGAAGAGATATGTGTATTGTTTTTTTATATGGGGATTGAGAGGTCAAATAAGGAATGTCCTTATATAGTGTGGCTGGAATTAAATTAAAAAGGGTCTTTCTATTTATCTGGTGGTGAAGTTTTAATTATATATGGCTAGACACTAGTATTAACCATATTATTCATTTGAAAAAGTTAGGGGTGTCGAGACATCCGCATGCCACCCCACTGGACTCCAAGTTACATTTGATGAAAGGGTAAAGGCCAAAACCGCGGGTTATCGATAAATTTAATGGTGCAAAGTGTAAATTGGAATCAACAACTTTGCTACCAGATTGGAGTATATAATTGGGTTAATAACTTGGGAGGATAACGTACTTTTTTCCGTGTTCATATTTAGGCAACTATGTTTTTTTGTTCACATTTGACCATTTAACTTGTTAAGTTTGTTAAAAAAATAATTATGACCGGTTGTAGTAGGTTGCTGCTGACATGACATCATACGTGGCCAGGTTAATGACTTGATTGGGTAACGTACTTTTGCCCGTGTTCACATTTAAGCAACTATGTTTTTGGTTTACATTCGACCATTTAACTTGTTAAGTCTGTTCAAAAAACACCGTTATGACTCACGCATCATCACTTTAGTTTTGCTTTGTTAACCCTCGAGTTGTGGAAAACACGACTGATGCCCCCTTCAACTTTAGTTTTGCTTTAATTTTAAATCTTACACAATTAACAAAAAAAAACAATTACATTTTCTAATACAAATAAAATTATTAAAAATAATGGCAATCATGTCTTTCACTACTATTAATTTTTTTAACATTAAAATTTTATTAAGAATAGCAGCATGATGCTGGCAAGAAACACCGTATACAGTAGGAAAATAAACACTGCATGACAATTTTTCTGTTTTACAGGCTATCGAACTATGTTGAATCAGCCTCACCTAATCAATACTTTTATGAATCACAAATAAAAGCATTGACCATCTGTAGTTGGTTTACATGTTAAACCGAATTACGTGACATTAAATATGTATTTAAGTGAATTACATGGCATTAATTCTCCATCTAACGTGGAAACTAAGTCAAACACTCTTAAAAGATCTAATGGTGAACTAAAAGCATTGGTTACGTGGGGCTGATTAATAATAGTTCGATAGCCTAGAAAACCAGAAAACTTGTCACACAATGTTTATCTTCGTACGACATTGTCCTTTTAGAAAATATAATAAATACAAATCTCGAATGTACCCCACTTTTCAAGTTTTTAAACTAAATATTAGGGGTGTGCACCAAACCACATAAACCACCTACACCGCACCACACCGCACCACATGATGCGGTTTTGAAACTCTGTGGTGCAGTTTGCGGTTCGTAATTTTAATAAACCGCACTATGCAGTGCGGTTTGTGGTTTATAGTCACAAAACCGTGGTTCAAACCGCATCGGGATATATATATATATATATATATATATATATATATATATATATATATATATATATATATATATATATATATATATATATATATATATATATATATATATATATATATATATATATATAATACGAAATTTACCGTATTAAAACGTATAAACCGCGTTCAAACTGCCCGCTCCAAACCGTACCGCATAATGCGGTTTAAGACCTTTGTGGTGCGATCTACGGTTTCAAAAAAACTCAAACCGCATATGCGGTGCGGTCTATGGTTTTGCTTCTAAACCGCACCGCACCGCACTACGCACACTCCTACTAAATATTGTCATTTTAGAAAATATTTATCAAGTTTCAAGTTTCAAACTTTTTTATACTTATTTATTTAAAAAAATTAAACCTAATTGCCCCTTCGTATCCTCAACCGTATCCGGTAGTGATCGCCTTGCCGCCATCAATCATCATCAACGTTGCCCTCGCAGGTCTCCGCTACTCGCCGTTTTTCGTCATTCTCGTCTCCCTCCGCTTACCTTCCCGTCTAGCGCCAGCTTCCTTCAGTCCCCACCCTTTCCGTCCGTCGCCTATCTAACGTCTGCGCCTTCCTCTCCGTCTGCCTCTGTCTCTGTGCACGTTGGGTTATTAATTTTTGCACTGCCTATATAGGGGGTTGTTTATGTATTTTCCTTTTCTTATAATATAAGCTTCCTATATACTTCAAGGTGAAATTGCAACTGAACTATGTGGATTGATCAGAAAGAGAGAGCAACTGCTGGTTGCCTTTGTTAGTTCTCTGGAAATATGGTTTTATCTTCTTGTTAATAATATCGGGACTTGACAGTAGACATTATTCTTCGTCAAGGTTTTTTTAAAGTTTGAACATCGTTCTTTCCTTTACTCTTTCAACATGAGCAGAATCACTCATTGACGGTGTACTAGCATCAATGTAAGCCTGCTCCCTGAACTGATTACTTGTTTTAAGGCTTTTACTCGGTAGAGTTGACAGAATTGAGAAAACTCGAAGCACTTATCTAATGTGTTAGACACCAAACATAAACCTTCTTTTTATGGCTATCAATGTCTTTTACGCTTGTAAATGGATGAAGTAGGATATAGGAAGGTCGAGGTTTAAATAGGGTGAGATAAACAGAAAAAGCTTACTTATATGTCTCCAGTAGAAAGCATGTATGTTGCCCGGACTTAATGGATAGGAAGAAGAAGTGAAGATGGGTAGGTACCTAGGTGATACATTTAGGGCATGTTCAGTTTGCGGATTAATTATGGTGATGAAATCTAAAGGAATTGAATGTGTGATGAGTTTGGTTATGAAATCGAAGGAATTGGATTCTTTCAAATTCTATATTTGATTGCTTTTATCATTTCTTAGGGATAGCGAAAGAATTTAGATTCCTTTATCTTTTCCAACTAAAAAGACGTAATTAATAACCTTGAAACTGAATGCTGTTAAGCATTCAACCCCTTTATCCCTCATTTCACCTAACTCGGGTGATGATGCCTGCCATGGGGACAGTAACTTCGTTCAGTAAATCCTTCTGTAGTTACGGCCCATCACAATTTCTAAGAAAGCAAGAGATGCAGGGTGTGTGATACCTGCACGTGCTTACAAGAATTTGCTTATGAGACTTTCAAGATTTAGTAAATGTGGTATGCTTTTGAATGTATGGGATGACATGGAAGAAAGTGGTTATGTTTCTGATGTAGACGCTTATGATTACATAATTAACGGGCTAGCTTTGCAACAATGGTCAACTTGAAAATGCTGTCCTAGTCATGGAGGAGTGTTTGAAGAAAGGATTTTGCCATAGTAGGCTTATTTATGCTAAGTTGAGTAGCAAACAACTTGCTTCAAACAGCTTCTAAACTATTTTTGAAGATCAAAAGAGGCCTTCGTGATGAAAATGCACAGAAATAGTGGAGAGCTAAAGGGTGACATCTTTGAGCATTGTCGGTAAGCTTGTATATGTGTGTTCCTTTTTTCCAAAAAGTATGATTAATAGAGGAAGTCACAAAATGTGGGTTTCCCCATTACTCCTAACTGTTTACAAAGTTGCTACATTTTTTCTTCCATTTCCCCAAGTGTGCCAGCATGCCGTCATTTCTTGAAATATTTTTAGAACATCATTTATAGAGACAACACTCAATGGGAGTAAAAGAAACAAAGCCTTAATGCAGTTAAGTTTCATTACGACTAACAACTTTCGCTGGACACATTCGCTGGACACATGACATGTATTTCCATTATGTATGCAGTAATGCAGTTAAGTTTCATAAAAGTTGTTTAACCATGTCGAAAGGAGGTAAGTCGGTAACCAATGACTACGGGACAGAGAGTGGAGACTTCTATGGTCGATGAGGCGAGGAGGAGAGGCTGAAGTGGGAATATAGCTTGAGGTTAAACGTGAAGGAGTTTTCACTTTCTGAGGACATGACTCTATAGGCACCGGTGGAGGCTTAAAATTTGGATTGCAAGGTAGTTTACTTTGTCGTTTTAATAACATAAAAGTCACCGGAGTTTCGCCAAAATTTCAGTTTAACCACTATATTTCTTTTTGTTCGATAAAAACCACTCATACTTTCATAGAATTCCATATTGACCACTATTTGTTTTATTTTATAACTTTTAGGAATCATTTTCATCGAAAGATTATGTGAAAAGTTCCATATCGACATTTGAAGCAAATATTGGAACTCCATTGCAGCGAAAAGATATATAGCGTTGTCTACATGTGATTTTTGTTTTCGTAAGTGCAGTTCTTTGACCACGTTGTGAATGCATAGGGTGTCCACTTGAATCCACTAAAATTTGAATGCGACGGGGGTAAGGAGTGTTCCGAGTCGGCAACATACAATCATGACTTTTATTTTTTATAGTGGTTGCGATTGATCTTTTTGAAAATATGAATGGTTTTTACGAAATTTTTTGAAAGTATGAGTGGTTTTTTTAGAACAAAATAAAATATAGTGCTTAAAACGGATTTTCACCAAAGTATAGTGGTTTTTATGTTAACTTTTACTTTCAGATCTTCTGATCCCTCTCATCTTCTTGTTTGTCCCTTATTAGAAGCACCTGGAGGTAATTCTGTCTACATCGAACCTCCCCCTTAACCTATATATCCTATTGATTTAGGTACTGTTTTTGTATATGTATTTAAATACTGTTTAGATGAATTTTGAACCATTTGACCTGTTGAAGGTAAATTATAACTGAACTGGATTGACCCACCCGGTAGGTAAATGAGTTGAAATTGCCACCATTAGGTTTTAGGGTGCTTAGTGGAAACACTTTTTTCCCGATGTTTCTATAGTGTTATTAATAATTAATGTGCTAAATATGATTACAAAATTATACTACTATGATGATAATAATAATAACATGTTTTAGTAAAGCAATTTATGATGTTGTGAGTGCTTAGATACATTTAGGTGACTTTTGAACCATCAGACATATTGGAGGTAAAATATAATGGAATCGACTTATTCTTTTTTACGTAAATGGGTTAAAATTGCTAGATTTAGGGTCTAAAGACCAACTGGAAGGGGTGCAAGCTAAAAAGTGTAATGGGTATAGGTTGTGGTTTTCATACGTTGGGAAGGCGAGCAATGGTGTGGTTTTTAAGCAAACAAAGATAACGTAGTAGTAGTTTGAAGATGTAGTAACAGGGTCGTGGAGATCTAGGTAATAGTTAAGGAGGTGATGAGCATTGTGCGTGCTTATCCTCTTCATGCTGGGTTGGAAGAGTTGAAAAAATGAGTTTATGGGAATAATTAGATGATATGCCTAGAAGCATTCTAGAAGACCAACGACTAGTCTTAGGGGAGCCTTTAGTGGTCATATATGAAGAGAAACTAATATGTATACGGGAGTACGGTGCATGGGGTTTGAAATTTGGTTCTAGGAATTGTCGAGGGTCGTATGCTACCCGGGGATTGCAATCATGCACAATTTGGTGGTTTCAAATTTCTTTAAAAAGAGTGATATGCATTTGGTTGCCTTTCATAGTGGGAACATTACATCAAAAATGACGATTTTTTGTCGCGTAAACCAAACCTTTGGGCGTGCATATGGAGTTGTCAAGGTGTTAGTAGAGAGGCATGCACATCACAACACAAAAAGTTGGTTGGGGATTTACACATGAGGAGAGTACAAGAGGGAGCCTAAATAACTAGACCAAGGATCCTTTGGAATAAGTTAAATGTGCGGCAACCACATATTTAGTGATTGGGTTGTTTAAGAAAGGCATGTTGGAGTTGTTTATTCGAAGAGTGCACAGCAGTTATGGAATAGTTTGGCACATAGTCACATGGAACCTAGTTCGATTCGGTGCGGGAACGGTTCGCGGTTTGCGGTTCGCTAGGTCCCTAAAATTCGGTACAGGGGGGGGGGGGGGGTAGGTTCATTTCGGTTCGCTCCCGGTTCGCTTGGGTATTAATTCCAAGTTTCCAACAATTTATATTGATATTAATAAATTATTAATAATAATCAAATACTCAAGTTTCAATAAAAATGCTTTAATACATAACATAACTCATTAGACAAAAAATAGTAAAAAACACTTTGAAACATAGCATGTGACAATTAGTCTATCCTTGGCCCTTTTCCTTTCCCGTTATCAACAACCTCTTCATCTAAATTTTCCCACTGCATATCTTCTATTCTCGAACTCGAACCTTCCAGGTTTGTGTTATGTGGATCAATGTCCCACTTTTTGTGTGGGCCTAATTTATAACTTTCAGAGAAACGCGATTGAAGTCGAATATTTGAATGAACAAAAACCAGTTTGTCCGCCCTCTTTCAATTGAGACGGTTTCTCTTTACATTGTGAATGTATGCATATGTACTCTAATTTCTTTCTGCTGACGAACTACTTATAGGCTGTGATAGCACCTTTTTAGCAACCTCCGCCAATTCTGGGGTTTCTGAACCGTAACTCGACCACCAATCGATTGGTCCCATCGTCACAACATCCATTTGCGTTGCTGCCAGCGAATAAAGTCCTTTCTTCATATTAAAAGTTGCAAATTGTTCTCGCAAAAGACGCTCCTCCTCTTCATTCTCCGCGATTCTTTCAAATGCTTGCATTACACCTACGACGACCTCCTTATCAAGATTTGGAGCCTTTCTTGGTATTCTACCTGGGGCCAACTTTTGGAGATAATGTTTATCATAAAATCTTGGACTCAATGCAAATCCAAGACAATGCAAGGGAGTTGTCATATTTTCCCATCGCGCCAGCACAATACTCTCGACTTTTGAGTAATAAAAAGAATATTGATTATCTTTCATCACGTCTTTAATCTCTCCCAGCATGTTATCCATTTTCTCATATATTTCTCCCATTTTTGGACCCTCGCCATCACAAAATTTTATTATTAAAAATATTGGTTTTGTTATGGCAATAACACTTTCGACGGCTTCCCAAAATTCATCACTCCTTATGGTTTCAACAACAGCAAGTCCAGTTCTCCTAGTGCTTTCATCACCTTGCTTAACCCAGTCTCTCCATGAGTTAAGTGAAACTGTGGTAGCTAAAGCCTCTCGACAGTCCACTAATCTTTTTAGCAAAATATAATGTGAAGCAAATCTGGTCTTCGCTACTTTTAATAACTCCAACTTGGAGTTTTCTCTAAAGATAGCCAAGGCTTGAGAGTGATTGAGAAAATATTTGACAACTTGTTTTCCAGTTTTATATGTATCCATCAACCAAGCAAATTCTTTTGCAAGGTCTTTAAAAATTAAGTTTAACGTGTGAACACAACAGGGACCAGAAAATATGTTTGTATACCTTTTCGATTTCTCTTCCTGCGGCTTTACAATTCGCGGCGTTATCGGTGACAACTTGAAGAACGTTGTTTGCTCCAACTTGCTCAATAGCTCCTTGCAAGAAGTTTGCAATTGCCACTCCTGTTTTTTCCACTCCAGAAAAGTCTTTGGCATACATAAACATTGCACCCCTGCTATTTACAGCAAGCACATTGATTAGCGGTTTATGTTTCACGTTGGACCACCCATAAGAGATGATAGAAACCCTGTACATACCAAGTGTCTTTAAATGGTGTGAGATCCTTTTCAACGTCCCTAACACATTCATCTAGCAAAGTTGTTCTTGCTTTCTCACTTGAAGGAGGTTTGTAACCTTCTGGTGATTTCCTAATTGCATTCACCATCTCACAAAATTGAGGATTTCGTAAAACATTGAATGGAATTCCGTTAGCACACAAGGCCTTTACGATTTTCAAATCAACATGGTTTCTTTCCATTATGCCAAAAGATCTTTCGATGGGTTTCTTAGAGGATGAAGATGAAAATTTCTGTTTTTTAGTAATCACAGAATTTTTTAAAGATTTTGACACTCCTGCCTTTTCAGCCTCCTTCACATTCTTCAACAATCTTTCATACTTTTCTCGATCATCCATTAGAGCTGTGCATATTTTGATATCAGCCTTCCTTCCAACCGGAGGACCAAAAAAGTGGGTGTGAATTCGGGTGTAAGAACTTGTAGACTTTGTATTGCAATGTTTACACACCCAAATTTTCGCACCACCAGGGTTTTTGCTGTTAGCCAAGCCAATAATGTTAACTTCATCCAAAAGTGGTTTTGCATCATCCATAGCACGTTGATTTGGAACTTGAGTTTCACTGTCTTCTGCCCCTGTGTTGTTTTGGTTTCGCATCATCCAAACTTTGGCATGTACTATCCAAAAGGTTGTCAAAAATACACTTCGAATGCTGGCAGTGAAGGCCAAGGACCATAAAGAACACGAATTGTGTTGATAGGGTAGATTAGGGAGGATAGCTATGATGCAAGGTGATAGAAAGATACAAGGAGGGTAAACGTAAGGAGAAGAAAGTGACAGGGTGGCAAAAAGTCCCATGGGATCCTGATTCCGTATGGGGGGTGTTTTTTTCAAAAATTCGGGAGCGGGGGCAGCGGCGGGGGTGGATTTCACTCCCGTTTGATTTTCGGGGTCGGAAGCAGGCGGTTCTGTCCCGGAACACCCGCGGGGACATGTTTATATATAAATAAAATAATAAATAACAAATATTATATATATATATATATATATATATATATATATATATATATATATATATATATATATATATATATAATTAAATTATTAGCGATTTTGGGGTCGGGGGAAAACATTGTTTTTCGAGTCTCAAACGGGAAAACGGGGGAACGGAGGCGGGATCGGGGTCAATTTCAGAATTCGGGGGCAGGATCGGGGGCTAGGAAACGGGTGAACTCGGGATCCGGGGAATTCGGGGGTGGGGGAGCCTATTTCTGGTCCCATTGCCATCCTAACTGTGATACCCACTTTTATGAACAAATTAAGGAGATGCCCAAAGATGCGACAAAAATCGAGGTATTAGGCTACTTATCATAACATGAAACTATGGAAGAAGAAGCTGGAGACCGTGTTTTGACGTGTAACAACTATATCTAAAAATCAATTGGGCTTTAATCCAAGGAGGTCAAGGAATAAAGACCTTTATAAGGCGTCATTGACTTAGAGAATGCGTATTGAGAGTGTACTATGTGAGACGTTTTGGAGGACCCTAGATGTAAAGGAGTACCGAGGAGTTATGTTAAAGTCATAAGCGAGTTGAACTTCCTGTCTACAACCTGTGTCCAAATCACATTGCAGTTGGCAACACAAAGTCTTTTTCGGTAGAAATTGGGCTACATGAGGGATCTGCTCTTAGTTCATATGTCTTCCCTTTGATTGTGAATGAGATTTCTTGCTTGATTTAAGAAGGGGGTACCATGGTGTATGCTTTCTGTCGACTACATACAAGCAGAGACTAGGGGTGAGTTGAATGCTAGGTTCGATACTTTTAGGACGTTGGAAAAAAGAGGTGAATGATCAAAATATCTAAGATGGAATATCTTTGGTGCAATTTCAGAGCGGAATGATAGAGCAAAAGTATGTATCGATGAGCAAAAATTATACCCAAATTAGGTGTTTGAGGCATGTGTTACTGATCGAAAAAGGCATGATGGTTTTTGTGGAGGGTGACCACATAGTTTTATGCGACAATAAGGTCACACTAAAACTAAAAGGAATATTTTATTGGATAGCAGTATAGCCAACTATGTTGTATGGATCTATATATCTCTAAGTAAGAAGGAGCATTAGAGGAAATGAAGATATGACAGTGGAACATTTGTGGGCAAGATACCGAACACGACAATCAGAGATTGTCGAAAGTGGGGCCAATCACTGAAAATTTGAAGGAAAGAGGACTGTGGTGGTTCAAACACGTCTATACAAGGTAACCAACAACTAACATTACGAGGTTGGAGCGGTCACAATTGATGGTGAGAGGAGGAGAGAATGTTTTTATAAGGAATTGAGAAGATATCTTAGGTTAGACATCAAGGAGTTGGCTTTTTCCGAGGATATGACCTCATATAGGAAGAAGTGGATGCTTAAAATCAGGGTAGTGCAGAGTATAGGTTCTAGCTCATTTTTATTTGCTTGTGGTTTCCGTGAGAATATTTACTTTGGTACCTTTATCCTCTCTCTACTTTCATTTTTATTATCGGTATCTGCTTCATTCCACCCCCTCATTATACACCATTGTGGGCTGTTATTTCACACATCATAGGGCTTGCATTTCTAGAATGTTGTAACTACTTAATGTGTTAGATATTATTACAAAAACTATACTCTTATGCTTTTGGCGTCTTTTGAACCATTCAACCTATTGGAGGTAAAATATAACCAAAATCGACCCAACTTTTGGATAAATGGGTTGAACTGCCACCTTTGTTGTAGGGTGCTCGGTGGAAATACTTTTTTGTCCAACTTTTCTTAATTTTAAAAACAACTAATGTCTTATGTACAACTAAAATAATATATATTGTAACAGTCTAAATTTGTTAAATAAAAGAAATGGTAAACCCCGCTACTAACGGTCCTATGGCGCACCCGCAATAGGTAAATCATGGAGGGAACATTTCTAACTTTTGAACTCGAGACCTTCATTATCAAGTTTCATTCCTCATCAGTTCAACTCCTATCGTGGGGCTAATATTGTGATGAATATGATTACAAAAATTCATATGGTGGCATACTAAAACTTTTGAACACCTCTAGCAACTATAAAACTTACAAGGAGGGGACCCCACCCATATGTGCCCCACCAACCAGTACCATGACAAACAAACATGGGGAGGTAAATTGCACTGCCTGATAGTAAGGAAGGTGATCCCCATGTTGCTCAAACCTGAGACATTATGTATTATCACCTTACTGCTGTGGCAATCATGTGGAGACTATGAGCAAAGTGAGTGAGAATCAGTGAATCACAATGCTCCACGTAAATACGATTGCCTTAATTGTGGGTAATTTTTTTGTTTTCAGGGGTCTAGATGTAAAAAAACCCAATTTTTTCTTTGACATTACGAAACTCATTTATGCAATTTAGTTGGGCATTGTATATTAATGCCCGTTTTAATGCACGGTCATTGAATCATTTTGGACTCGTTCGTTCTACCTTGGGTTTATATGAAACTAGGAAAGAGTTCCTTTACATACCGGAGTTCTTTCGGCTTGAAAATTAGTAGATTCTTCTCTTCAGGTAAGTTTATTGTTCCCATTTTCTTACATCTACCAGCGAGTATGATATTTCCGTTACTAGATGCGTAATTGTTATTAGATTATCTTTAGATTTTCAGAATGCTTACCATGGAATGTATATGGTAATCCAATAAATAGTTGATTTCTAGGGTTTACTGTTTCTTATTCCATCAATAGAAACATAGTTCTGTTTTGTTTAAATCTTTGTAAATTTTACCTTTTATTGAAGAATTTTTGCTGTTAAAAAGGAATTGTGGAGAAAAATGTTACTTATCTTAGTTTTTCCTTTTTCTTTCACAAATGTTTAACCTGTTTTGAATGTGATCTTGGTGTTATTAGCCATCGGAGAAGAAGATGGCGCATATGACGCAATTACCCTTTGACATTTTAAATGTGATCTTGCTCTTAGTAGCACCGTCGCCTGATGGTGCTACAGATCTGGCAAGGTCAGCAGCAGCGTAAGTTTTCACTGTATTCTTGTCACTTTCAGGTCTGTTTGGTTGGATGAAATGAAATGATGAAGGAATGGAATAGACAGGATGATGGAACGAGTCATTACACTACATAATCATGTGTGGTTGGATCATGCGTAATGGATTTTTTTATTTTCAAAACTAAAAAGCTAAACACAATGAAAGCAAATTAAAACCCAAATAAGATTATAATAAATATATATTTTCTAAAAGAGAGCTTTTCTTTAATCAAATCATTTCATTCCATGAGGCAAATTAAATAGCTTTTTTTTTTCATTCCAATGGAATTACTATTCCATTCCTTTCTTGATTCCATGATACCAAACACTACCTTATTCATCTTGATAATGCTAATTGCATTTTTTAGTCAATGCTTTCATTGCAAACTGTGTGCAGATGCGAGATACTTAAGACCTTGTCTAGAGAACCAGCCATCTTAAGGATGGTCAATTTTCAGCATTTGACTTTTATTCCCAAGTATTATAGGATGCACCATCACATAAAGGATCTCCTTTGTATGTGTGCCCGAGCTGGAAATCGGGCTGCCCGCTCCATTTTGGGGAAGGTAACAATTTTGCACAACTGCCTAAATTATTTTCTTTCAGTATCTTGATGTACCAATTTTTTAGCCCATCTTTTAGAATATGTATTTGATTAAGTGACTATTGGTATAATTTATACGCTGGCCAAAACAGGCGATTGGGGTGGGATTCGGTCAAATGGGTAAAATTTTAAGGACCGTCAAAAACTGGCAAGTCGGAATGGGCCCACAAATTAAACCATCTTTTTTTTAACTTCATAAGTATTTAGTAACTGTAATATGATTTTGAAAAATGCGTTAAATGCTAGTAATTAACAACATACTTTCACTTTTAATATTATAGCATCTTACTTCAATTTCTAATTATTACAACATTGTACTATCAATTTTTTTCTTTCTTAATAAGACAGGAAAGAGTTATACAATTATAGCCTTATATTTTTAAAAAGGGAAAATGACTTAAATGGGTAACTATCTTTTCGGAGTGTTCACATATGGGTAACATTTTATTTTTTGTACTCATTTACCCATCCAACTTCTTGACGGTGTTCACATCTGACCATTATGACCGGTTATCTCCATGTTTTACCCGGTTTCGTTGTATTACGTGGATATTATTGCTTATGTGTCATATTACGTGGATATTACCCCCTTCAACGGTAAATTAGGGTTCAAAATCAATCGCTTACGCTGCCATTACGCCACACCCATGTGAAATTCAACTCTTCAAAGCATTGATTAGGGTTCCAAATAGCAGTGTTCAGGTTCAATTGGGGACGACGATAACATGGAGGAGGAGTCTTTGAATTGATGACATTGGAATGGAAGTGGTTTGTTGATCTTCTAATTGATGACATTGGAATGGGTCTTGGACATGGCTTAACCATAATATCGGACCAACACAAGGTACACAACTTCTACTGAATTGAAATCCATTTTATATTTGAATTTTATTAGTTGACATTGATATATGTTTTCAGGGATTACTGGAGGCTGTGAAGGAAAGGATTCCAGCAGCAGAGCATAGATGTTGTGCTAGACACATCTATGCTAACTTTAGGAAAAAATTTAAAGGAGAACACTTTAGGAAGATGTTTTGGTGTGCTGCTTCATCAACTACACAACCAAAGTTTGAAGAACAAATGAAGGAAATCAAGAAATTAGAACCATTGGCATTTGAACATTTGATGGAGAGAGAACCAAAAACTTGGTGCAGAGCACACTTTCAGGTAGATAGAGCTTGTGATGCTTTTGAAAATGGTATTTCTGAAAGTTTTAATGCTACAATTGAAAGTGCAAGAAAACGACCACTTATCACAATGTTAGAAGAGATAAGAATCTATGTAATGCAGAGGTTGTATAATCAAAAGAAGATGGGACAGGAATGGAACTTACAGATTTGTCCTACCATTAGACTTAAGTTGGAAAAGCTGAAGGTAAAACAAAGGTATGTAATTTACCATTACTTGGCTAATCTTTCCATTCTAATACAATTGACTAAAGTATCCATTCCATTACAGATTTTGGACTGTTTACCCCTCTGGATACCAACAATTTGAGGTTAGGTTAGGGTATGATGCATATGCTGTAGATCTTACAAACAAGACTTGTGGATGTAATACTTGGCAGCTAACAGGATACCCTTGTGTGCATGGAGTGGCATGTATTTCATATCTCAATATGGACTGCCAGGATTTTGTTTCTCAATGGTTTACAACAGACATGTTCCTGAAGTCATACCAGTATAACATAATGCCACTTAATGGTAGTGACATGTGGCCCCAAGTGGATTACATCAAGCCATTGCCACCCAAGAAAAGAAGACTTCCTGGGAGACCAACAGTGAAAAGGAGAAGGGATCAGGAAGAGAGGGAAGACAAGGGTAGAAAGCATAAAGTCACCAAAACAGGTGCAGTTTTGAGATGTTCAATCTGCAAAGAAAGAGGACACAACAAAGTCAGATGTCCTAAAAAACCAACAGACGGATCATCAAGTTCTGGTTTGAAGCAAAAAAAGCATAGGAAAAAGCAAGGTATGTGAGTATATTATCGTTTCTGCTTGTTCACATATGGGTAACCAAATAATTTTTTGTATTTGATCAGCTGTGGAACCTGCTGTGCAAGAGAGGGTTGAAGAGGAGGTCGGTGTGGAACCTGATATGCAAGAAGGGGTTCAAGAGGATGTTGGTCTGGAACCTGCTATGCAAGAGGGGGTTGAAGAGGAGGTTGGTGTGGAAGAGGAGGAAAGTAAAAAGAAGATTAGGAGAAAATCAGAAAGAATCACCTTAAGTAAGTTGGGTAAGAAGGTAGGGTCGAAGGAAGGAAGCAGTCAAGAACAACCACTTGAAGTGGAGTAGTTATGGTTTAATGTGTTTTTGGGACAGTGGGGGACAGATTTGGGCACAACTTTTGTAATTAGCACAGTCTTTAAGACAGTAGGGGACAAACTTGGGCACAGCTTTTGTGATATGTGTTGAATGTAGTTTAATGATATCTGGACAAATCTTTTGTAAACATTGTGTTAATTGTTGTTTAATGATATCTGTATACATTCTGTCCTCTTAACATACTTCTTAACATACTTCTTAACATACAAGTATTGAATGTAGTTTAATTATAAAACTTTCTGAACATTCAAAACATTCAATACAGTGTTGTTAACACACTTCTTAGTCTAATAACACATTCTGATACAACCATATCTTGGAATTAAGCTAACAAAAGAAACATCTTCCATTAAAACCTTATCTATAATACATTATAAGCTAACAAAAGAAACATCACTACAATTACAATTTTCTGAGTAAAAATCTTGGAATTAAGCTTCTCTAACTCTTGCCTAACAGTCAATTTTTCTTCTTCCATCTTCATATTGCATATGTTAATCTCGTGTTCCAAAGCAGACATTTTCAACATCAAATTGAAGATTCCAATTTCGTCTTTTTTACTCGAATCTTCAGTGCCTTTAATTGAATCTTCAGTGTCTTCTTTGTCCCTCTTGATCTCTTGCGTTTCAGCATCAGCCCATTCCCAGAAGTCACATTTTGGACCTTTCTCCTTCTGTAACAAATGACCTGCATTGTTATGCAAGAAAAATTAAACCCAAAATCAAAATTTCCATCTTTACCAGTGAGTTAGGGCAAACTCTAAACTTTCGTCCAGGGTTTGCTGGGGTGCGCGAAGTCTTCAATCGAGAGGGTAACCCACAACCACATGGATGTTTCAATTGAAGGTCGTCTTTTTGGCGAGAAGAGAAAGAAGTCGATGAAGAAGAAGAAGCCGCCATGGGTGTTTTCGATCTGTGGTTTGAATTCGTATAGGGCAAAAAAGTTTAATATAAAGGTTAATTTGCCACGTAGACTCCAGGTAAGCCTGCATACATGCCAACTCAGCAGTAAACAGGAGATAACCGGTCATAATGGTCAGATGTGAACACCGTCAAGAAGTTGGATGGGTAAATGAGTACAAAAAATAAAATGTTACCCATATGTGAACAAGCCGAAAAGATAGTTACCCATTTAAGTCATTTTCCCTTTTAAAAATCTACCCAACTATAGCACTTAAAATTGCTTTGTACTTGGATGATAATGCAAGATTCTTGCAATACGAAGAAGCACGTTGCTATTTCTTGCATTTAACCCTTATAAAAACTATTGTTCCAATGTGTGAAATTTAACTCGTTCGACCTGATTCCTTTTTAGCCAACTTATTTAAATCCAACCCATTACTAATAAAGCAAGACCCAAAATAACACATTTTCACATAAGTCAATTGTTTTCCCCCATAATATAACACATAGTTCTTGTGTATTTGTGTGTCTTTGGTAGGCTCTCCTGGTTCGCGACCCCTGGTTTTGGAGCATGATTTTTTGGGACAATCAATTAGCGTATAATGAACGCATCACAGCGAGTGAAGCTCTACATCACCATAGCCTTGTGCGAACCTTTATCCGTGATGCTACCTCACAAGACATTGCTGCAATGCGTCAACAATTAGTCAACTATGTGATCACGTATGCTGGATACAATATGGCTTGTGATTATGGACTCATTGATGCCATATTCGATATGTGTTCTTATGAGGTTGAAAGGCTTAGAGTAAATAGGAGAAGTAAGTATGTGAACTTTGGTTCATTTGAGAGTGTCTTGCTTCGGTTGGAGCGACCATATGATGCATCCTATCGTGACACCGTGATTATGTTGTTTGATGAACTGTTCCCCTCGGCTCGTGATTGAGCTTTGTATGGATGTTGCTTCATGCAAATAATATAAATAAATCTTTGAGTAATTTACATGGTCCCTGTGGTTGACGAAAGTACGCGATTTTCGTCTGACTTCTTTTAAATGATTGAGTACTTAAGTACGGGCTTTGTTGTGGTTTTGGTAACTGGAAAATGTGAAATGGCATTTTACCCTTTGCAATCTCTTGTGTATCTTTATTTACCGATTTATAATTTATATAAATAAATAATGTAAAACTTTAATTTCATCCGTTTAAAATGCAACCATCTTGCCAATTTCAATCTTGAAGAAGCAGAAACTTGAAGCACGTTGGTTGCCTTCAACAATTTGAGCATAAAGCTACACAAAAGGGAATTGAAATCCATAGGGAGTAAAGTAAGTATTGATTCCAAGAGCAGTCTGCTATTAGAATTAGATACTGATTCAGATTCACATTCAAACTCAGACAGGATTTTAAAATTTCTTGAACTTTTTCAGAGCCATTTTGAAGTGTAAATTCTCAAAGAATCACTTATAAATTTGTGACACTTTCCCCTCAAGATTTCAGAGCTGCGGTGCCATTGTTCTTCAGTAAAGATCTATCCCTGATTCTGAAAATCCCCACACCACCACCCTTTGGCGTTTGTCTACAATGGCTTCCAGTGTCCCCCTTTTGACTATGTGATAAGCTCACCTTTGAATCTGAGAGGATTTAAGGTTTTCAGAACAAAGTCTCCGCAACTTCATGCATTTCAATAGTAGTGGAAACTGAAGATTAAAAACATTAACTAAAATGAAATTTGACTAAAAGTCCACGAATTTGATTCCGTTTTATTTCATTATTTCATCAAAATCGACAACCCCTTGTAAGTTAAAATTGAAAAAACAAACGTAAAAAGCAATAAATCAGTCACCTTGTGAAGCAAACATCTTGCTTCATTCCCTTGAATTACAAGATCACTACAAACTTCTTAGAAAATTGACCTGATATCAGATCATAATATTCTTATACTATCCCAATTCTACAACACGAAAACAAAGTAGCTACTTACGGTTCTGTTGTTGGGTTGTTAATAAACTTAAAAACTTTTAAAATTGTTGGGTTGTGTGTTTGGAGAGAGACATAATATTCTTTTAATAAAATATTGGATTGAGTTGGGCTATCGTGTGAAATAACTATTATTAATAAAAAAAATTAAGGTATATTAGTCATTTTTTGATCAAAGACAAAAATCACAATAAATCTGGTACTTGAGGTCACAGTTGGAAAAAAAGTCAGGACCACAAACATCATTTCTATGATTTCCTGTTGAGGACTGCAACTTGTTATTAGTGAAAAAGATAAGCTGAAGTTAACATATCTTCACATGAATGATGGTCATTTCCTGTTGTTTACTGCGTCTTGGAAAGGGAAATGAACTTCCATAAGCACAAATAAATGCAAATAAGAAATCAATTTGTCTTTCTCGTAGCCTTACCATTGGGTATGCAGTGAGTCTTTCTGCCACTGCAAATTCCAGTAAAGGTGCCTCACGAATTATGCCAGAAACTTGGAATCAAAGCATTGGTTTCATTAATGGAAGCCTGAGCAACTATAGTCTCTCCACATTCTGAACATCTTGAACCAGTAGCATTAAGATCCAATAGGGACGTCTGAATCTTGAGTCTTTGGTATATATACAAACTGACAATCAGGCACCAACTCAATGAAATTCATACGTAAGAAATGGGACAAAGTCGGAACAACATTGGTAAAAGAAACGGAGGAATCAAGTATGAACTGAAGCAGCACGTATATCGTTTGCACTTTGCAGAACAGTCGATCGAACAATTTGATAATTAATACCAACAAATCAGAGTGGCGCAGCGGAAGCGTGGTGGGCCCATAACCCACAGGTCCCAGGATCGAAACCTGGCTCTGATATTAGAGAAAAGCTTCCATTGCCTTTTTTTTTTCAATCTGACCTTTTGATACTTCTATTTTTTGCCGTTCACTTTATTCGTTTACTAATTGCTCCTGTAGCTTGTAGTTTTCCCATCTAAATAAATTTTCGTCTTCACTATTAATTGTTTGTACATTTTCATTCAATAAATATTATATTTGATTCCATTGCCTTTTTTTTTTTCAATCTGACCTTTTAATACTTCTATTTTTTGCCGTTCACTTTATTCGTTTACTAATTGCTCCTGTAGCTTGTAGTTTTCCCATCTAAATAAATTTTCGTCTTCACTATTAATTGTTTGTACATTTTCATTCAATAAATATTATATTTGATTCGATACATAGTTTGGTAAATATCATCTACTAATCAAATATCTTAAATATCTTTTGACCTGACTAAATCATCACTAATATCACAAAGACCTTATCAAACCGTTAATAGACAAATAGATAAATTGGAAGAAAAAGTGCTCTCATGAAAGAAAATATATATTTTTATGAACATGCAAAAGTAAAGATGGTGAGCCTTTGTTTCTATTTTTTTCTTCTACGGTCAAGATGGTATCCTTTTGTTTTTTACAAGTTTCATGTGATCCCGTTGTGTCAAAATTGTTATTTCCATTATTAATCATCAAAAACCTTGTTCCAATCCATCAATCATCACCGTATAACATCAATTTTCCATTGAATAAAAGTGTATTTATATTTGTACTAAACATTATAAAATAATAATTGTGAAAACATTAAAAGAGTATGACATTAAAATGCTTAATAAAGATTGATATAAATATGAAATTGTAAGAAATAAAAATATGAAATCAATATGATTTTTATTGATTATAAACAAAACTTCATAAATGGTCCCTGTGGTTTTACAGGATATCAAGTTTCGTCCCTAACTTTCAAAAATCTCAATGATTGTCTTCACCGATTCAATGGGGAAAAGAACAACTCTGATCTTCATATCAGAAGATACTCGATTGTACTCCTCTAATACAGCAGCGAGATCCTCATCGCCGGAATTAACCACTAACACGTCGAGATCTTCGCTCGGCAGCTTACACTTCAACTTGACGGAAAATCCACACGCCTCCCAAAACTTAACAATCAACTTTGTGTACGTGACAGAAAGGTCGACAACGAGAACTTGTATGGCCACCAGCGTAACGAAGCTTGCCGTCAATCTTACGTGGTCGAATCTTGCCGCCAAACTTGATGGTCGTCAATGATGATTTATTGTTGGAATCAAGCAATACATTTTAGCCACAAGTTAACTATAACATAATAACATTTTTGGTCCCTAATTTCAAATGTCAAACAACAAGTTTTGCAAACTATTCATAAATGGTCCATGATATGGAAAAATACTATTTTGCCCTCATCCGTTATGTACTTAACGGCCAAAAATTGACAGACGGACGATTCATAAAAATTTTCAAACCACATGGATTATCCTTGAGGTTTTTGAAAGTTAGGGCCGAAACTTGATATCTTGTGAAACCACAGGGACCATTTATGAAGTTTTGTCTTGATTATATTCAAACACAAAAAGCCAGACTCAACCCATAAACTCAGTATGTCCGGCTATTAAGATGTAATAGAATATTTTTCAAACACATGTCGTGTACAGAATAAATACATGGTTAAATTGGGAAAATAGACATAATTGGTACGTGGATTTCGACGTTTTTTCTATTAGTAAAGATAAATTTAATATTTCCTTAAAACAGACGTTATAGATTGCAACTTTGCTATCAAATCAGACTATTTAAATAACTAGTTGCATGCAGTAACAGTCCACCAATTTATGTATATTGCTCGCTAAGGCTTTGTTGGACAGAATAACTGAAAATGATTATAACTGATAAAAGATGATAAAAGATGACGTTTGATAATAACTACCTGATAAAAGATGACGTTTGATAATAACTGACTGTGATATTAAAATGATTATAAAGGTTTGTGGAAAAATGAGTTTTGAACTTTTATAATTAACTAATGGTATATTTGAAAGACTTATAGAAAAGTTATATAAGAATGGGCGGTATGCCCTTAGGACGGGGGGTGCGTCCCGCCATGTCAACTCGAGGACGTGGGCTACACCCCTCACCCCACCCCCACCCCCTACACGTTCTTCCGTCCTTCTTTCCTGGACATTGTTGAAGGGACGCTTGAGAACAGTTCATATGACCGTTAAATCGACGGTTGGGACCATTTTAAAAAAAAATTACACCTTTTAACTCTATAAATATACCTCCTTATTTAACACACACACACACACACATATTTACACAATCATAAAAACATTACACATATTATATTTGAAATATAGAGAACGCTTGTAATTTTCTTTGTCCGACTCGTCAGACGATGATCTTTTTTTCACGACACTGATGCAAGCCGCTAGCATCATTACGTCTAAAGGGGAAAATCTGTCAAAAGACTTAGAATAAGAGCAAAAAATAGAGACCTTGAAGAAGGCCACAACCGTTTATTTCAAAATTACTTTGCTGGAAATTGTGTGTATAGCGATAAAGATTTCAAACGTGGATTCTGCTTGAGCAAATATATGTTCTTACGGATTGCAAACGACTTGGAAGATAAGTACGAGTTTTACCAATTGAGATACGACGGTCGAGGTAAAAGGAGTTTCATGTCATTACAAAAATATGTTGTTGCAGTTCGTCTTATGGTTTTGTATTGACAGCCGATGCAATTAACGATTACTTGAGGATGTCTGCTAAAACTGCAAGTGAAAGTATGTATAATTTTTGTGAGTATGTTATCGAGCTTTACGGTGATATATATTTGTGAAAACCCACATGTAGTGATCTTGAAGAGTTGTATGTGGCACATCAAGCGGAACACAGTCTACCGGGTATGCTTGGAAGCATGGATTGTACGCATTGAGATTGGGAAAATTGTCGAAACGTATGGAAATGGCAATACACACGCGGTGATCACGAAAAACTATCAGTAATACTAGAAGTCGTGACCTCAAATGATCTATGAATTTGAAATGCATACTTTGGAGTTCTAGGGCCGAACAATGACCTAAATGTTCTAGATTCGTCGCCCTTACTTAACGATATTCTGCAAGGCAAGTCATCCGAAGTTCCATTTGTAGTGAACGAAATAGAGTAGATACATGGGTATTACCTTACTGACGGAATATATCTTAATTATTCTACATTTTTCAAGGCGTATCAACATCCGATTGATGATAAACGAGTACTATTCACGAAAGCTTAGGAATCAACAAAGAAAGATATCGAACGTACATTTAGAGTCCTTAAAAAAATTGACATATAGTGAAAAACTCGGCACGATTATGGCTTCTAGAGAATATATGCAAAGTAATGTACGGTTGTATCATATTACACAATATGATAATTTTAAAAAAAAGGGTCGGGTTATTTTCATGTATCATCATCACCATATACTACACCCACCTCAACAATTTATACCTGGTAGCGAGCAATACTTTTCGAGATTACTAGAAATACACAATGAGAAAACGAATGTCAATCTTCGATACGATTTGACCGAGCATGTGTACGACAATCAATATGACGACGAAACCGACGACGATAATTAATTTTTTTAAGTGTTTTATTTTAATGTATGTTTTATTTTAATTAATGTGATATTTTATTTTAATTAATTTAATATTTTATTATAATTCATTTAATGTTTTATTTTAATTAGTTTAATGTATTATTTTAATTTCAAAAAAAAAACATAAATTAAATGATGACGTAGAAATTAAGAAGTCCTAGACTGTTGGACATTTTCTTGGGTGTGTCATATGTCGTGATGAGGTGGAGTGATGTGGCGGTGTTCTTGGTGCACTGGGAGTGTCCCATACCCCTTAGCCTAAGCTCGTTGATACACAAGTCTAAGGTTGTGTTTGATATCCTCTTAATCTGAATGATTAAGAGGCTCTGAATGAATAAGACCGTTTGATTTGTAAAATAATTATTGATTCCACGAGCAGTCTGCTATTAGAATTCGATCTTAGAATTCGATATTGATTCCGATTCACATTCAAACTCATTAAGATTTTAAGATTTCTTGAAATTTTTGCGAGTCATTTTAAAGTCTAAATTCTAAAGCATCGCTGATAAACTTGAAGGCACTTTCCCTCAATATTGTAGAGCTGCCATTATTGTTCTTTAGTAAAGATATATCCCTGATTCTGAAAGATCCCCACACGGCCACACCACCACCCTTTGGCGTTTGTCTGCAATGCCTTCAATGTTCCCCGTTTGACTATGTGATAAGCTCACCTTTGAAGTTTAGAGGATTTAAGGTTTTCAGAACAAAGTCTCTGCAACTTCACGTATTTCGATAGTAGTGGAAACTGAAGATTAAGGGGATGTTTGGGATTGATTATTTAAAACAACTTATGCTTATTTTTAAAAGTGCTTATTAACTTATCCGGTGTTAAAACGGGGTTTTGAAAAAAGTGTTTGGATTAGCTTATTCGGTAGCAAAACGTAATAAGTTGATAAGTTGTTGTTTTAGTGTTTGACAATTTCTGCTTAATTATAAATGTAAAATGACTACTAAGGGCATGATATATATATATATAGACATATGTTACAATAGGGTTAATATGGTAAATTGGTCCAAATAAGTCATAAGTTATTTTAAATAAGTTAGAACTCACTAACTTATTAAAACTCATTATTTAAGCAAATAAGCACTTTTTGAAGAAAGGTTTCTTTTTCATAAAAAACGAACAAGCCTCCGGGAGGCGTATATGTACAGGGAAATACATAGCCACATGGGCCAAATACAAGAGGCCACAAAACATTGGGCTAACTAAATTTAATACACTAAAATATTACAATAAAAGACATACATATATCCGCTAACATCCCCCCGCAGTTTGATCGGGAGAAGAATTTCGAACGTTCAAATTGGACTTAAAGTCATTGAAGAGCTGAGTTGGAAGACCTTTGGTGAAGATGTCAGCATACTGAGCGGAGGAGGGCACGTGGAAGACACGAACAGCGCCCCGAGCAACAAGGTCACGAACAAAATGAATGTCAATCTCTATGTGTTTCGTGCGCTGATGCTGAACTGGGTTTGATGTCATATACACCGAGCTGATATTGTCACAGTAGACGATAGTAGCTTTGGTAGGGGGACACTGAAGCTCACGAAGCAGGTTACGGACCCAACATGTCTCAGCAACGGCGTTTGCAACGCCGCGATACTCTGCCTCGGCACTGGACCGAGAAATGACTCCTTGCCTTTTGGAGGACCAGGAAATCAGATTGTCTCCGAGAAAAACACAATATCCCGAGGTCGAACGGCAGGAAATGGGGCAGCCGCCCCAATCAGCATCTGAGTATGCACGGAGGTCGGTGGATGGAGAAACATGTAACTGCAAACCGTGATCCAATGTTCCTCTGAGATAGCATAAAATACGCTTAAGAGCATGGAGGCGAGGCTCCCGTGGGTCATGCATGAATAAACATATCTGCTGAACCGCAAAAGCGATGTCCGGGCGAGTGATGGTAAGATACTGAAGAGCACCGGCAAGACTGCGATAAAGGGAGGAGTCGGCAACGGGGGGACCAGTCGCATCCAGCTTACGGGTGGTCTCGGCAGGTGTACGAGCTAGATTATACTGGAGCATGTTGGCTCTGTCAAGAATCTCAGACGCATACTTTCTCTGAGAGAGAAAGAGGCCGTGTGTAGAGCGAGTAGCAGAGATCCCAAGAAAGTAGTTGAAAGCGCCAAGATCTGTCATGGCGAACTCACGGCTGAGCTGGTCGATGAGGGACTGAAGCAGAGCAGTAGAGGAGGCAGTTAACACAATGTCATCAACATACAGCAGTAAGTAGGCAATGTTGGCGCCGTGGTGGAAGATGAAAAGAGAGGAATCTGTGAGACTGTGACGAAACCCCATGCGTAGGGCATACTGAGCAAACCGCTGATACCAGGCTCTAGGGGCCTGCTTGAGGCCATATAAGGAACGCTGGAGATGGCAGACATAATCTGGATGTTGTGTGTCTCGAAAACCTGGTGGTTGATGCATATAGATAGTCTCCTGAAGGTGACCGTGAAGAAAGGCATTCTTCACGTCAAGCTGATGTATGGGCCAGTGCCTGGATATAGCCAAACTGAGTACAGTGCGAATGGTTGCCGGTTTAACAACCGGACTAAACGTCTCGTCACAGTCTACCCCTTGCTGCTGACTGCGCCCATTAGCAACTAAGCGCGCTTTATAGCGCGAGAGGGAGCCATCAGCATTAAATTTCTGCTTGAAAAGCCACATAGAGCGAACAACATTGGCTCCCGGTGGTCGTGGCACAAGGACCCAAGTACCATTGGTAATAAGAGCATCATATTCCTCATTCATGGCTTTTTGCCAGTTTGGATCTTTCAAAGCCTGTATGTATGACCTGGGGACAGAGGAAATGGTGGTGGAGTGAAGATTTAGGCGATCTATGGGCTTCACGGTGCCACTTCTGGAGCGAGTGTGCATGTGATGGACAGGAGGAGGGAGAGGAGGGGAGCCCTCGTGAGGAGGGGAACCCGCGACGGAAGGAGATGCTGGGGGCAAAGGATCAAGTTCCTCGTGAGGAGGAGGGGGTGAGGGATCAGCCTCAAGAGGAGGAGTAGGAGGAGGGTCGGAAACGTGTGTAGGAGGATGAAGTATGTGACGAAGAGTGGGTGATATATCATGGTCGGAAAGAAAATCATAGGAGGGAGGGTTGGTGGGGGTGACAGATCCATAGGGGAAAACGGACTCGTCAAAAGTGACATGTCGAGAGATAATGATCTTCCGAGTGGAAAGATCAAAGCAGCGGAAACCACGATGGTATGTGGGGTAGCCAAGAAAGATGCACGGGGTGGAGCGAGGTTGAAGCTTATGAGTGGTGTGGAGGTGAGGAAAGCAGAGACACCCAAACACACGCAAGTGGTCGTAAGTCGGGTGACGGTGAAACAGACGGAGGTGAGGTGTGTCGTTAGAGATGGACACAGAGGGAAGCAGGTTAAGGAGGTGAGCAGCCATGTGAAGGGCTTCGGGCCAAAAAGTGGGGGGAAGATGAGAATGGAATAGGAGAGTTCGCATCATATTGTTAATAGTGCGGATCATTCGTTCGGACCTCCCGTTTTGTTGAGAGGTGTGAGGGCATGAGAACCGAAAGGTAATACCATTAGATGCAAAATGATTGTGAAAAGATGTGTTGTTATATTCCCCCCATTATCACACTGAAGTTGTTTAATGTGACCACCAAATTGAGTTTTAATGATATTTGAAAGGTGTAAAAATTTGTCAAACACTTCAGATTTATGTTTTAAAGGATAAACCCAAAGATAGTGAGTATAGTGGTCTATAAATAAAACATAATATCATAATCCACCACAACTAAAAATAGGAGAGGTCCATACATCAGAATGAATAATTTCAAAAGGAGCAGAAACAATAGAATCCGATAAATAAAAAAGAAGTCTAGTCTATTTGCCAAGTTGACAGGCATGGCAAGTTACATTATTTTTGGGTAAAGGACACGAAATTAAACTGCTAGAAGATAAATGCTTCAAGACTTGATCGCCAGGGTGACCGAGTCGTTGATGCTAAGTGGTGGAGGATGCGGAGATAAAGGCATGACTGGTGGAGCTAGTAACCGGATAGAGGGGCCCGGAGCTGTCACAACGGATTAGAGGTCGGCGCGTCTGATAATCAAGAACAGTGAAACCGTAAGGATCAAAGTCAATAGAGCAGTTATTGTGAGTAGTGAATTTGCGAACAGAGATAAGGTTTTTTATAATATTGGGTGTGACAAGGATATTTTGTAAGTGAAGGGGACGATAAATATTAGGAATAGGAAAAATGGAATGTCCCGAGGTCACGACAGGCATTGCAGAACCGTTACCAACAAAAATAGATCGAGGAAAATGCGAATTACCAACAGAATCGAGAATACCTGGGTTTGCGTGAACGTGGTCGGTTACACCGGTATCCATGACCCAGCCGCCTGCTGCCGGGTCGTTGAGCGTCATGGTGTTGAACATAGTCGGTAGCGAAGTGGGCTGGTCCGAAGAGCCAAGCCAAGCCCACGGGGGCTGGTCCATTGCTGAAGATTGGTAGTGGGCCTGCGGGCTTGAAGAAGCTTGCTGAGAATTTAAAACGGGTCTGCTGCCCAAAATGCCTTGTCCGCTAGAATTGGGCCTGGCTCATTGAGATAGCTGCTGCTGGTTGGGCGGATGATATAATGGAGCCGTTGAGTGAGGCGTATGTGGGGGAGCCCACGATGGGTGAAATTGGGCAGGAGAGGCCCACCAATTTTGGTGTGTAGACATGGGCATAGAGGAAAAATAAGGAGGCGGCAAGTTAACAGTGGGGTTTGACCCACCAAAATGCCAAATTGAGAAACCAATTGCCCAGTGAATTGAGACGCCGATTGTCGACGCTTATTGCTATTATTCCCACCTCCCCGACGGTGGTTGTTGTTCCCCCGATTGGACCCGCCTCCACCTCCTCGGTTGGAGGTTGTAGAACCCACGTGAAGAATTTCCGGAGAAGACCCATGGTGATCGTGAGAAGCAGTGGGGGGGGGGGGGGCTGTGATTATTGAGGCGGAGATCTTCCATGGAAAGCATCGAACGAGCCTCGGAGAGTGACGGAAACGGTTTTGTGTACCGGATAATATTAGCGATGTTGTCGAATTTGGTCGGAAGACCGTTAAGAGCGTGAATCACCACATTCCGTTCCTTCATCTTTTCGCCGAGCCCTTCAAGGAGATCGGCTAATTTCTTGACCTTGTCACAGTACGCATGAATGGACATATCGCCCAAGGTAATGGTCCGTAGTTCCGTCTCAAGTTGCATGGCAGTTGATTCCTTATTTTCATAGAAGATGGAGTGAATGTTAAGCCATACCCGACGAGCGGTGGCTTTGGTGGAGTAGGCCGATGTGATGAGGCTTTGCGAGATTGTACCGAACAACCACAGTTTAACCATGGAGTCGAGTTGTTGCCATGCAGAATCGGTAGGCGGCTGTTTAGGTGGATCGTAGGTGTTATCGATATGATCTAGTACGTCGTAAGCAATACAATGTGCTGTGAAGAGGTCACTCCAAGGCTCATAATTATGAGAGGTGAGATCGAGGATGACGGGAACGTAGGACTTTATGTTGGTAATCCCATAAGCTTTATGAGGAGGCTGGGGAGTGGAGGATTCTGCACCAGACATTGGCACACAGGAGGAAGAAGATGTAGAAGAGGAGAAGGAAAAAGAAAAGAACGGCAGTCCTGGGAGGGAGAAAGAGGGCTGTCGACTGAGAATGGGAGGGATCGGCTAGGGTTAGGGAAGGCTCGATACCATGAAGAAAGGTTTCTTTTTCATAAAAAACGAACAAGCCTCCGGGAGGCGTATATGTACAGGGAAATACATAGCCACATGGGCCAAATACAAGAGGCCACAAAACATTGGGCTAACTAAATTAATACACTAAAATATTACAATAAAAGACATACATATATCCGCTAACACTTTTGATTTTAGTATATCCAAAGACTGAAAACTGCAATAAGCAAATAAGCAATCCCAAACACCCCCTAAAAACATAATTCAAAAGAAATTTGACTAAAAGTCCACGAAATTTGATTCGGTTTTATTTCATTATTTCATCAAAATCGAGAACCCCTTTGTGTAAGCTAAAAGTGAATTTAAAAAACAAACGTAAAAAGCAATGAATCAGTACCTTGTGAAGCAAACATCTTGCTTCATTCACTTGAATTACTAGTTACAAACTTCTTAGGAAATTGAGTTAGCGATCCACTGTTCTGTTGTTTGGTTGTTAGTAAACTTAACAACTTTTAAAATAGTTGGGTTGTGTATTTGGAAGAGAGACATAATATTTTTAAAATAAAATATTGGATTGAGTTGGGTTATTGATGAATGTAGTCTTACATTATTTGCACCGTAGAAAAGTATCAGGTCCAGAACAAAGTTGCATAGACATAATAGGCATTCAGATTTTCTTGTCCTTAATTTCACTTTCTGATATTACCTGAACTCCTCTTATATTTTGATGATTATAAATAGTTTTTGGGTAGAATTTCAGAAATTCACACACAAAGAAAGATGCTGTGAGGATGTTCTTGAACACCTAGATCTCCTTTATTTTGTTTCAGGTCTCGACATTTTGGGGCAGCGTTTGGCTAGGATCGATATTGGTGGGGGAATGGTGTTGTGAGGTTGAGGTGATGTGGGATGGGCGGTGTTGCCGTGGCTAAGATTGGGTGTGATGTGCGATGACCGGTGGAGGTGGGGGTGGGCCATGTATAAAATTTTCTTTTAGAATCGTGTGAAATAACTATTATTGATAAAATTTTCAAAATTTACAACTTGTTATAATAAGTGAAAAAGAAAAGCTGAAGTTAACATATTTTCATATGAATGATGATCATTTCCTGTTGTATACTGCGTCTTGGAAAGGGAATGAAATTTCATAATACTACTTCTTGGAAGGGAAATGAACTTTCATAAGCACAAATATAGAAGAAATCAAACTGTCTTTAGACTGTATACACTTTTTTTTTTTTTTTTTTTGAACGGCTAACTCACATAACCCCTAATCTACTCCTAAATTACGTTTTTGTCTCAAGTGAAGTGGAACCTGTTATAGAAAGATCAACTTGGAACAAAGACGATCAAACACTACGATATGAAGTGGAAACCCCCAAAAAAAAAAAAAAAAAAAAAAAAAAAAAAAACACTCTTATTAGATGGGTGTGTGTGATATGTTACAACTACTCTCAATTGCAAGTCCTATTCTGTTCATAACCTCTCGATACCACTATCTATTAACCAAAAAACTCTTTGTTGATTTTGGCCCATGATCGAATGGCTACGCTTTCTCGTAGCCTTACAATTGGGTATGCAATGAGTCTTTCTACCACTGCAAATTCCAGTAAAGGGTCTCACGAATTATGCAATAAACTAGGAATCAGATCTTTGGTTTCATACTTTTATTAATGGAAGCATGAGAAACTACAGTCTCTGCACATCCTGATTCCTGAACATGTTGAAGCAGTAGCATTAAGATCCATAAGGGAAGTCCGAATTTTGAGTCTTTGGTATATATACAAAATGACGATCAGGCACCACTTCAACGAAAGAAATAGGACAGAGTCGGAACAACATTGGTAAAAGAAATGGTAGTATTAATCAGGGTAGAAACTGAAGCAGCATGTATATCCGAAATGGGTTTGCACTTTGCAGAACAGGCGACCCTGGCATTGGCCTAGTTCCAGAAAAGCCCTCTTTTTGTCCATTCGGTCTTTCCATTCCTAAATCCCCCACCTCGGCCTAGGTGCAAAATGGATATGTTTATGATATGTGAACAATTTGATAACTAAGAACAACAAATCAGAGTGGCGCAGCGGAAGCGTGGTGGGCCCATAACCCACAGGTCCCAGGATCGAAACCTGGCTCTGATATAAAGAGAAAAGCTTCCGTTGCGTTTATTTTTGACCTTTTGATATTTCTGTTTTTGCCTTTCACTTTACTTTTATTTACTAATTGGTCAGCTAGCTTGTGCTTTTCCCATCCAAAGTCCTTCATAAAAGTGTATTTATATTTACACTAAACATTATAAAATAATAATTATGAAAAAACTAAAAGAGTAACATATTAAAATAGTTGATAATAAATATGAAACTGTAAGAAATGGAAAAATTAAAGACGATATAGAAGAAGTTTAATGATTATAATGAAACACAAAAACTCAATTCAACTCGTAAACTCATTATGTATGGTGATTATGATGTAATATAATCTTTTTGAAATACACGTCGTGTACAAAATAAATGCATCGTTAAATTGGGAAAATGGGCATAATTGGCAGGTGGATTTCAACTTTTTTTCTTTTTATTAATAAAGACAAATTTAAAAGTCTTTTTAGAACCGACATTATAGATTGCAACGTTGCTTTAAAAACATACTCCCTCCGTCCCAAAATTATTGTCCACTTTGAAAAGTCAAAGTCTTTTTACTTTAACTTTGACCACGAATATCTATGTTTTTGTTATATAGTATTTGACAAAAAATATATAAACGGATAGTTTTTTAAAATGTTTTTCTATTGGTATAATTTTCATCAAAAATAATAGAATACAAACGGAATTATTTAACGACAAAGTTGAAGATGAAAGACTAAAAAAGTCAAATGTGGACAATACTTTTGGGACGGAGGGAGTACTATTTAATAACTAGTTGCAAGTAGCAACAATCTATCTGTGTATGTCTATTGCTCATTAAGGTTATGTTTGATAGGATAACTGAAAAACTAGGTGGTAAAAAATGACTTTCGGTAAAAATTAGTTGGGAAATTAAAATGAGTATAAAGGGTTTGTGGAAAATTGAGTCTTTTATAATTAACTAATGGCATACTTAAATGACTTATGGAAAAGCTACATAAGGTCGTTGAGACGCTAGTATAAATACATTTTTATACATGTAAAATGACCAAAAAGGATAATTTGATAAGTTAATTTTTAAAAAATGTTTGACTTTGCTTATACATGTAAAATGACCAAAATGGATAAGAAATAGGTTGGTGTATTATTAATACGGGGTATTTGTGTCTTTTTTATGTCACAAAATCAACAATCATTCAAAAAGTCAGAAAACACTTACATTTTAAAAATGACTTTTTGAAGTTTTTTGAAAAACTATTCTGAAAAATAATTTTGACTTACCCTTAACACTATTTTTAACTTATTGACTTTTTGAATCATCAATAAGTTGGTTTTAAAAGATTATCTAAACACCCCGTAGGTTCAGCATCATAAGGTATACTTTCCTTCTCAGATATTGCTATATGTATCGTTTTTTCAAAATTAATTCATGCACCCCTTGCCATAATTTTTGTTTTTGTTTTTTACTTCATATTCCTCATTTTATTTGATTTTCTTGTCTTTTTGTTGTCTTTTTTGTTTTGTTGTTTTATCTAACCCTTATTATTATTATTATATTAACATTAATATTAATATTAATATTAATATTAATATTATTATTATTACGTTGTTATTATTATTAATATTATTTGATAAAAGATTTTTTATTCCTCAATGTGATTTACGAAAAGTCACGCATTTAATTAGTTACGTTTACGATTTATTAATTTGATTTACAAAAAATCAAACGTTTATTCATTTATCGCACATATTCATGATTGATGTATTTTCTATTATTATTACTATCTTTAGTATTATTTATTATTATCATTATTATATTATTATTATCACATTATCAATTTTTTATTATTTGACAAACTTTACAACTGATAACACAGTTTAACAAAAAAAACACAATTTAATCGTTGATTTTTAATTGCTCATGTTTACCATTAATTAATATGATTTAAGTAAAGTCACATATTTAGGGCCCGTTTGGATGTGCTTATAAAACTCCTTATTGACTTATTGGTTTTTTGGAAAAGCCATAAGTCAATAAGTAAGGGCCTCCTTACTTATTAAAAACTGCTTATAAGTCATAAGAAAGGGGAAATAAGCAGTTTTTAATAAGTAAGGAGACCCTTACTTATTGACTTATGGCTTTTCCAAAAAACCAATAAGTCAATAAGGAGTTTTATAAGCACATCCAAACGACCCCTTAGTTAGTTATCTTGACTTAATTTACAATAAACCAGACGTTTACTCATTTATGGCGTAAAGAAAGCCCTTCTCCAATTCATCGTTCCTCGATTGCATTGTTACTGTTTTTCAAAACAAACGATTGATTTATTGAACTCAGATGATAAGATACCCACGGAAAACAATATCAACATTGACGAACACCAGGTATTGGATCAACTGTCTGTTCTTTTCCCCATCCGCCATCGCAATACATCGTCAATTGGAAAACCTCGTTAAGAATCAACTCAATCGAACAAAAATCAAGAGATGTTATAGTCACCTGAAAATAAGTTAAGCGGGATTTTCATTCAGAAATCGAATGGGAAAACTTCAATTTAAATGTAACCTCGAAGTGAGTTCTGATTTAGTTGCTAAAGTACTGCACAGAAGGACTTTAGATGGAGGATCTATGGTCACGTTTTTTGAGGTGGTGATAAGCAGGGTAAGGTATTTGGGGATGTTGATAGTTCTAATATCTAATATTGTTGTCAAGAGGGTTAGGAGAAGGAAATTCTTTGATTATATGATCAATGTGCTAGGTGAAATGAGGAATAAAGGGCTGAACCCTAATCATGAACCATTGTATATTTAAGAAATTGGAAGAATTTGGGATGGAATATGATTTGGAGTCTTTGATAGTCATGCTCTGATGCCTTTATCATCGGTCTCATGTAGCAACTACAAGTTCTTTGTTAAATACAATGAAAAAGAAGGTGCTGTTTGATGGTGAGACTTATGATATAGTAATAGGTTGGTTGCCAAAAATTTGGTAGGATTGATGAAATTCAAAAGGGTTTTGAAGGAAATGCTAGAAGATGGATTTTATACAAGTAGTTTGACTTTTAGTTACCTTCTTGAATGGTCAACCGATTGTAGCTTTTTGCACATCTTTGGAAGATAGCAACACACCGAAGCATTTTTTTCAGGTTCATAAATCCTCTCCATGACTCATCTCTATTTGTTTGTGGTTGATTGTTGCTTTACTGCTTATTCAAAATATATTATTCGAGTTCTCTTTGTTATGAAAAACTGCTCAAGTCAAACTTGCATATAAGAACAGAAAAGGGAAATTCATTAAAGATTATATTTATCCCAAGTATTTACTACTTTATTTTCCAATTAAAAATTGACCTGGTATAACTAAAGGATTGCTCCAAAATAGGGCTTGTGTTTAATCATTATATCTTGTTCAATTTAATTAGAAGTTGTTTCGTACTAAATGGACTTATTGGGACATGATTAATGTGAACTTAATGATTATTGTAGAAGTGGCAGCAATTAGATATGTCCTATGTGATTTGGGTACTGTTGTTGTGTAAGCAATTAGATATGCTTTAGGCAACTTTTGAACCATTTGGCATGTTGTAGGTAAAATATGACTGAATTGACCCATTTTTAGGTAAATGAGCTATGTTGCCGCCATTAGGTTCTAGGGTGCTTGGTGGATATGCTTTTTTGTCTGATATTGTAGAATGTTATAAGCAGTTGAAGTGTTCAATATGATTAAAAATTGTAGTATTGCGTAATAATGATATGTTATGATTAAGAAATTTAGGTTGTGAAGATGTAGAACCATTTGACCTTTTTAAGGTAAAGTATAACGAAAGTCGACCCATCTTCTAGGTAAATGGAGTGAAATTGTCACCTTTAGCTTAGATGGAAATACTCTTGCGTCGATCTATCTTCCATTTTATAAGTAACTAATATTTTAAATATGATTGCAAAATCTGTAATATTACAATTCTAATTGATGTAAATAAAAAAGCAGTATCAAGGGAGCATGCCCGAGTTTTAAACTCGAGACATCCACTATATATAGAATCCCATCCCTAGCGGTTAGGCTTCCATCCTAGGGGTTAATAATGTGCTAAATATGATTACAAAAATTATTTGATCCTTGATTTTATACTAAAACTTGTAAACACCTCTGCTAAGTAAAAAACTTATGAAGAGTGGATCGTACTCCTAGGCACCCCAAAGTAGGTACATGTGTAGGTACATCGCATTCCCCAAAGTAGGAAAGGCGATGCCCATGCTTAAATCTCACTTGTGTATTCTCGCCTTCTAACTCGATCATGCGAGGACTACAACAGAGTGAGTAAGTATCAAAATGCTCCATTTAAACACAACAAAAACAATACGTAAAATCCCATAAGGATGAGGTAAGGGGAGTTATAATGGAGGCAGCCTCTCCCGTTGGTGGAGATATGATACAACCCCTCATGTGGGTCGGTTTTGGCCAAGCCTATAAGAGGCGTCACAGATTAGGATAAGGATAAGATTTATTGTTTTTAATTTAACATAGGATTGTTTCCTTTCATCTAGTTTTTATTTGCGATGTCTGTTTAAGATTGTTGGTTTGTTAGCTGGACACTATAAATAGTGCTCTTAGGTTCTTTTAAAATAGGATTGTTTCCTTTCATCTAATTATAGGAGATCACGGGTCTCACCTTCGGGTTGGGATTGGCGGTCATATTATTTGGTATCAGAGCACCCCGATTCTAGTATCGAGATGGCAAAGACTAACATGAAAAGGATTACGGGGGTTGGAAACCGACATTGCCAAGATCATGGAAGTAACCAAATTGACCTCGAAAGAGAACGGACTACAGTTTGGGAGATCTTGTAAGCAATCGACAATGTAACACCCCTTTCTCAAACCGTAGTTTAATACAGTTTATATTACAAAATATCTTACAAAGCGTGACTATGAAAAAGTCACTTAATTTTTTTTTTTACAAATTCTATTCTCAAGGGGTATTACAGACTCAATACAGAAACCATAATTCAAACTTATCTGTATTTTACACTGGTCCCAACTTCAACTCCTGCTCCTTTCACCTAAGTACATAGCATTTTAAAAAAAATATACGTGAGACATAAAGCCTCGTGAGTAATATGGGTTTTAGACCCAAAACTCTTTTGCTCAACTTGAAATATTAACAAGTAAACTACTTAAACTTATTTTTATAACAAATCTCAAATTTTCTTTTCTTTTCTACTTTCAACCCTCAAAAATGCTTTCTTTCTCAAAAACTGTTTTTCTCTCTCAAAACTGCTTTCTTTCTCAAAACTGCTTTCTTTCTCATTTTCTTGTGACCAACTGAAACTCATGAATTAGTTTAATTTAATTCATTCTACCAACTCCCCTTCGCGGGACAGAACAGATCCACCTGCAAGGTTATGCTATCTCTTTCTCCCCTTCGTGACTTGGAACGGATCCAAGCACAAGGTTATGCTGTCTCCCCTTCATGGCTTGGAACAGATCCAACCATAAGGTTATGCTAAGCTAGACAACTACTTCGAGACGGGAGGTACCACCCCATTAGTGTCTTCAGATCTCCCGATTATGTGAGTGATCCTAGTCCGGACAACTAACTCTTACTACTTTCTTTGCTCTGATTCTTATCTTTTTACTTTCTTCATTTCATCTCAAATTGGTCAAATACGGACACAATTTCAAAACAAGCTCAAACTTTAACTCTTTGACTCATACTCTCGAAAATTACTTTGAAACTAACTTCAATATCTTTAGCTCTCATGTGGAGCTTCTTTCAAAAACTTTACAAACTACACTGCTTTAAAATCTGCTTAAAAAAAACACTTAGCTATTGTGTAGAGCTACTTTTTAAAACTATTTCCAAACTTTAACATTTAAAAGCATTTGGAAATCTCATTTTCTGAAAATATCATTTTGCTATGTACTAGGAAAAATCCACACATACTCACCTTGGTTCTGCTATGGTTCACTAAGCTTCACGTACTCCTTTTCCTTTCCCGTGCTCAATGGTATTTGAAGCACCACCTATACAAGTGTCATATATATTTACTCAATTAATACATACTACATCTGACTCTATAACTTAAGAGTCTCATATGACACAACTACAGGTCATAACAAATGTATAACTTTTGATACTCATTTTACAATTTTCTCGAGATACGCGTATTTTACTACAGTACCCTCGGGAGGTCGTATTTCGGTTTTGACGATTTTCCATGAAGTTTTAGGCCATAATAGACCTATGTTCAAAATTTGGGGTCAAACGGACATGTCTAGCTACGAGTTCAAATCTCAAAAATTGGACAGAAACTTCCCAGCTCTCTGCCGCGAGGTCGCGTCGCGACCCTAGGGGTGGTCGCGTCGCGAAGCATAAGTACATTGCTATTCTTGGTGATTTTTCAAACTGCAGTTTCACTATTCACCCCATTAAGCTCTTAATACTTAACTTAATTAGTTTAGGGTCATTTCCAGGCCCTAAATACCAACTTATACTTAACTTTAAACTTCAAAATCATCAAATCATCTTTATAAACTTGAAAATTCTTCCGAAAACCCTATTTTTCACCAAAAATCATTTTATTTGATTTTCAAAGCTTGAAACTGATTTCGTGCATATTTTATGTCATGTTTGACTTAACAAGACCATAAGAACTATATAAAATCAGTTTCATCTCTTAAACCCATTTCTAGGGTTCTTGAGCTAAAAACCCATTTCATCATTTTTGCATCAAATCTTCAATTCCATGGAATTATTTGTTAATACAAGTTTCTTTCATCATTTCTAACCTATTAGACTCATCAAAATCACTTATTCATCCAAGCCCGTGGCTTGATGTTCTTGAACCAAAATCATCTTTTCTTGATTTTTCAACATATTCAATTACTAGAACATGTTGAATTGATGATTTTGAGCAAGATAAGTTAGATGATTACATTAGAATCATGATTTCTGGAAAATTCAGAAATCAAGACTCAACTCCCGTTCACTAATTTGGATGAAATAAGCTTGGAACATATAATCTCTTACCTTTTGAAGCTTAAATCTTCAAACTTGGAACTTGATTCGTACACTTCTTCCTGATCGTTCGTGTTCTTCCCGTACTTTCTCTCGCTCTATCTGGACTCTTCTATGATCTTCTGGAGATGAGAGTTGATTAACTCTCTTATTTATATTTTAATTTTATAAAATATTTACATTCTAGTCCCTAGATTTCTTCCTTTGTTCAAAACTAACCCCATGGCTCATATCTTTGCAAATCATGTTCCATTAGTTACCAACTTAACATTTTCTTAACATTTTGGTCATTTTCATGTTAAATGACCATTTTGCCCTTTTTGGCCAAATTTCACTATTCACGCGATAAAACTCCAAATTTTACATAAACTTTTATTTCTTACATTCTTATTTCACAAACAACATATTATTTTACATAATGGTCTTATAATATGACAAAAGACCATTTTACCCTTTTTACAACTTTTCTGCGGGTTCTTACAGTCACCCCTCCTTAAGCGGATTCCGTCCTCGGAATCTTTTCGTAATCCATGAAATCTGGATATCTTCTCTTCATTTCTTCTAATGTCTCCCAAGTTAGGTTTGACCCTAATGGATGCTTCCATTTGACTAATACAATGTCAATTTCCTTATTCCTTAGCTTCTTGGTCTGCATTTCTAGAATTGCTTCAGGTTCTTCAATCAATTTATTAGGAGTCTCCACTCTCAAGTCTGTATACGGTATAACCAACTCTTCTTTTCCAAAATACTTCTTCAGATAGCATACATGAAAAGTATCATGTATTCCGCTAAGTTCTGGTGGTAACTCTAACTTGAATGCTTGCAATCCCACTCTCTTCAGGATCCTGAAAGGTCCGATGTATCTTGGACTCAGCTTTCCTCTTTTACCAAATCTGACTACGCCCTTCCACGGTGACACTTTTATCATCACTAGATCACCTTCTTGTAAATCATACGGTCTTTTCTTTAGGTTCGAGTAGCTCTTCTGTCTGTCTTGTGCTGCTTTCATGTTAGCTTGAATCACTCCAATCTTCTCATTGGTTACTCTAACAATCTCTGGTCCTGTAAGTTTAGTCTCACCCGCCTCTAACCAGCACAAAGGAGTTCTACATTTTCTACCATACAATGCCTCAAAGGGTGACATTTTAATGCTAGAATGGTAGCTGTTGTTATATGAAAACTCCACTAAAGGCATGTGTTCATCCCAACTGCCTCCAAAATCCATAACGCATAATCGTAGCATGTCTTCTACTGTCTGAATTGTTCGCTCACTCTGACCATCTGTTTGTGGATGATACGCTGTGCTTAGCTGAATTTTCGTCCCCATTTTCTCTTGTAAAGCTCTCCAAAAGTTAGAGGTAAATCTGGGGTCTCTATCTGACACGATGGACAACGGTGCACCATATCGTCTTAACACTTCATCTATGTACAACTGGGCTAACTTCTCCAATAAAGTAGTTTCTCTTATGGCTAGTATCAGTGCACTCAACCGGTCCACTATAACCCATATACAATCATATCCTCTTCTTGTTCTTGGTAACCCGACGATAAAGTCCATGGTTACATCTTCCCATTTTCCCGTTGGAATGTGCAATGACTGAGCATCTCCATGCGGGACTTGATGTTCCGCCTTGACTTGAGCACAAACGACACACTTGGATATGTATTTAGCTATCCTCTTCTTCATTCAAGGCCACCAATACTGTCTCTTAAGATCTTGATAAGTCTTAGTACTCCCTGGATGTATAGAATACTTAGACTTATGCGACTCTTCTAAAATCAACTTTCTCAAGCCCCCTACTTTCGGTACCCAAATGCGGTTTCTAAAAGTCTTCAACCCTTGACTATTTGTCTCAAACTGCATGTCTTTTCCTAGCTTCTCATCTTTCAAATCTCCGCTTTCTTCAACTTTTTGTTGGGCTGCGTTAATCTGCTCTATAATACTGGACACTAGTTCTATTCGCATCGATCTTGCCTTGATTCTTTTCTCAGGAACTTTTCTACTCAATGCATCTGCTACTACATTTGCTTTACCTGGATGGTATACAATCTCGCAATCATAATCACTGATCAACTCTAGCCATCTTCTCTGTCTCATGTTCAACTCTTTTTGAGAGAACACATACTGTAAACTCTTGTGATCAGTAAATAGCTTGCACTTTGTACCATACAGGTAATGTCTCCAAATTTTCAAGGCAAATACAATCGCTGCAAGCTCTAAATCATGAGTAGTATACTTCGTTTCTGGATCTTTCAACTGTCTAGAAGCATATGCTATAACTTTCCCCCTCTGCATCAACACACAGCCAAGCCCCCGATGCGAGGCATCGCTGTATACTTCAAAATCTTCTGTCCCATCTGGTAACGTAAGGACAGGCGCATTACACAACCTTTCTTTCAATGTAACAAAAGCTTTTTCTTGCTCTTCTTGCCATCTGAATTTCTCTTCTTTTCGAGTTAATTGTGTAAGTGGCACAGCTATACGGGAGAAATCTTGAATAAATCTCCGATAATACCCGGCAAGTCCGAGAAAACTTCTAACTTCAGTTGGCGTTTTGGGAGGTTCCCATTTCATTACTGCTTCAACTTTTGACGGATCAACTTTTATACCTTGGATAGAAACAACATGTCCAAGGAACTGCACCTCTCGCATCCAAAACTCACACTTGGAGAACTTTGCATACATCTGTTCTCGCTTCAAAGTTTCAAGTACTATCCGCAGGTGGCTCACATGCTCTTCTCTATTCTTTGAATATATAAGGATGTCAGCGATGAATACTATAACAAATCGGTCTAAGAATGGTTTACAGACTCGATTCATTAGGTCCATAAAAACCGCTGGCACATTGGTAAGACCGAATGTCATCACTAGGAACTCGTAATGCCCGTATCGAGTACGGAATGTTGTCTTCTCTACGTCACTCTCTTCCACCCTAACTTGGTGATAACCGGATCTTAGATCAATCTTTGAAAAGTAATCTGCACCTTGCAACTGATCGAATAAGTCGTCTATTCTGGGCAACGAGTAACGGTTCTTGATAGTAATCTTGTTTAATTCCCGGTAATCAATGCACATACGCATTGATCCATCTTTCTTCTTTACAAATAAGACTGGAGCACCCCATGGAGAAGAACTAGACCTAATAAAGCCTTTATCAAGTAACTCTTGCAACTGGGACATTAATTCCCGCATTTCTGTTGGTGCTAAACGGTACGGTGCTCGTGCTATCGGGGAAGCTCCTGGGACAAGATCTATCTGAAACTCAACTTGAATTTCAGGTTTCAGGTGGCAAGCCAGGTAACTCATCCGGGAAAACTTCTGGAAAGTCTCTCACTACTTCGATATCTTTATAAGTATGCTTTATTTTATCTTCAGTCATCACATAAGCCAGGAAAGATACACACCCTTTCTTGATACATCTTCGGGCTTTTGCCACACTAATAAGACTCGGCACATGCTTTTTCTTTCTCCATACACATACACCTTAGCTCCTAGGGTTTTAACAGACACCCTCTTCTGCCCACATGCTATCTTTGCGTCATTGGCACCAAGTCAATCCATCCCAATAATCACATCAAAAGACTTAATTCCAATGGGAAGAAGGTTAAGTCGAAACTTCTTGCCATTGATATTAAGTTCACAATCTCGATACATATGCTGAACTTCAACAAACTTCTCATCTGCTACTTCCACTTCAAAGATCATGTCTAGCAACTCTAACGGTACACTCAGTCTGGCTCCGAATTCATGGGACACAAACGAATACGTAGAACCGGAATCAAATAACACATACGCAGGTATCAAGTTAACCAGTAGTATACCTGAGACAACATCATGCGTCTCCTTTGCCTCCTCTCGAGTGATCTGGAAGGCTCGAGTCTTCACTTTCTGTGGCTCCGTCTTCTTTTGGGCTGTGGACACCACTGTCTCTCCTCCTTTGTTTGGGCAGTTGGAACTGTAATGCCCAATCTGGTGACACGAAAAACATTCCACCTCGCTTGCTTTCCTTGCCTTGCAATCTTTCATCTTGTTACCAAATCCGCCACAGTTAAAGCAGGCATTAGACCTTGCCCGGCATTCACCACTGTGTTCTCTTCCACATTTCTCACACTTCTTTACACTTCCCTGTCTAGTCTGACTCAAGCTTGATTTCCCTTTCTTCTTCAAGTTCCCGCTACTGCTTACTGACTTCCTTTTATCACTGAACCCAGGTCTTTCATCATTTCGGCGCTTTCCCACATCTTCCATATTACGGGCAGCAATGATGGCACCGTCTAAAGTCTCGGCTTTCTTCACTTCCAACTCATAGTTCTACGGTAGTCCCCGAACATAACGGTTGATTCGGGACCGCTCAGAGGGATAAGATTCCCCCACAAAAGGGAGCATGTGACAGAACCTCTTCGTATATTCGTCAATCGACGAATCTCCTTTCTTTATCATCAGAAAATCTTCGTTCATCTTTTCTAAGTCTCTCGTAGGACAAAATTTATCCTTAAGGCATGAGATAAATTCAGCCCACGACCAGCCATAAACAACATCTTTCCCCAAGCTTTCATACTTGGTATTCCACCATACCAAAGCATCATCTTTTAGTTGTCGGGAAGCATAGTTAACTTGATCTTCTTCACCACACTTACTAGCTTGCATTACTTGTTCAATTTCCCGAATCCACCTCATAGTCACCTTTGGCTCAAAGCTGCCATGGCATTCTGGCGGTTTACAGGCCATAAAGGACTTAAAAGAGCAGCCCTTCTCCTTCTTCTTGTTTTCTCCGCTAGCTTCTTCTTCAGTTGTCTTTTTAGAAACTTCCTGGGAGGAATGGGCACTGGGTTCACCCATTCAGCTATCAATGATGTTATTCACATCTTCCTTCAACTCAGTTCGTAGATTATTAATCAAATTCTGAATAGCTTCCATTGTGACAGGTTGTGGTGGTGGGTTTGGCTCAGCTCCAGCATCTCTAATTACATTACCAGGTCCACTTCCTCGTGAAGAAGTATGACTACCCTCACCCCTGTCAACTGGTGGCATCTGTCTTCCTCCTTCCATTACTATATAGATAAACAAAATCTCTGTTTAATACGTATTTCTATATAGTATTTTATAAGCGGTAGCATGCTATCTCCCTATCTTGACTGTACTTTTGTAGCAGTCATACTCACCCTATAACTTCTATAGGTCTAAGTGTACCTCTACATTACTAATGCAGTTTACTAATACACTTGCTAGTTTAAGCTTAGGATGGTATTCCAACCTAATTCGCTTAAACTATGGCTCTGATACCAAAACTGTAACACCCCTTTCTTAATACAGTTTATATTACAAAATATCTTACAAAGCGTGACTATGAAAAAGTCACTTAATTTTTTTTTTTACAAATTTTATTCTCAAGGGGTATTACAGACTCAATACAGAAACCATAATTCAAACTTATCTGTATTTTACACTGGTCCCAACTTCAACTCCTGCTCCTTTCACCCTTGGTTTTAAAAAGCGCGATGCGCTCCGATGCGTTATGTGTCCCGGAGGCCGATGCGTGATGCGCGATGCGAATGCGCGGGCATCATGAACGCGAGGCGCACAATGTGAAAATAGATAACTAGATATAATATAAATAGCAAAAATGAATGTAGAAAACCAGATTTAATATAAATAGCAAACATGAATGTACATAACTAGATATAAATATAAATATAAATAAAAAATATGAATTATCTAACATAAGTGCAAAAATTCTTTGCCCAAAAAAACTTTAGTGCAAAATGTGAAAATGAAACTAATGGTGCTAATACATTTGTAGATAACTAGACTCTACTATAATTGGTAATGGCATAAGAATATAAAGAATGAAAGAAGAAAACATAAAAGAAAAGATGAACCGATGAAAAACAGTAGAAAAATATGGGAGAATGCTAACACTTGCACGTTTTCTGCTAGGCCTGGTCTAATATTACTTTATATTTGACAATTGGCATGGGCGTTTCTAAGTAATTGTTATCTTTTACATTAAATGGCCTCTTGTCCAAAGTGATTAAACGTGATGCCCTCTGATGCACTGATGCGCGCCTCGCCTGATGCACCCTTGATGTGCACGCATCACGTCGCATTATGAACATCGCATCGCGTCCGGACCTTGATGCGTTTTTACTTGCGCCTCGTTGCGCATCGGTGCGCATCGCGCCTCAGGCGTACTTTTTTAAAGCAAGCTTTCACCTAAGTACATAGCATTTTAAAAAAAATATACGTGAGACATTAAGCCTCGTGAGTAATATGGGTTTTAGACCCAAAACTCTTTTGCTCAACTTGAAATATTAACAAGTAAACTACTTAAACTTATTTTTATAACAAATCTCAAAATTTCTTTTCTTTTCTACTTTCAACCCTCAAAAATGCTTTCTTTCTCAAAAACTGTTTTTCTCTCTCGAAACTGCTTTCTTTCTCAAAACTGCTTTCTTTCTCATTTTCTTGTGACCAACTGAAACTCATGAATTAGTTTAATTTAATTCATTCTACTAACTCCCCTTCGCGGGACAGAACAGATCCACCCGCAAGGTTATGCTATCTCTGTCTCCCCTTCGTGACTTGGAACGGATCCAAGCACAAGGTTATGCTGTCTCCCCTTCATGGCTTGGAACAGATCCAACCATAAGGTTATGCTAAGCTAGACAACTACTTCGCGACGGGAGGTACCACCCCAGTAGTGTCTTCAGATCTCCCGATTATGTGGGTGATCCTAGTCCGGACAACTAACTCTTACTACTTTCTTTGCTCTGATTCTTATCTTTTTACTTTCTTCATTTCATCTCAAATTGGTCAAATACGGACACAATTTCAAAACAAGCTCAAACTTTAACTCTTTGACTCATACTCTCGAAAATTACTTTGAAACTAACTTCAATATCTTTAGCTCTCATGTGGAGCTTCTTTCAAAAACTTTACAAACTACACTTCTTTAAAATCTGCTTAAAAAAAACATTTAGCTATTGTGTAGAGCTACTTTTTAAAACTATTTCCAAACTTTAACATTTAAAAGCATTTGGAAATCTCATTTTCTGAAAATATCATTTTGCTATGTACTAGGAAAAATCCACACATACTCACCTTGGTTCTGCTATGGTTCACTAAGCTTCACGTACTCCTTTTCCTTTCCCGTGCTCAATGGTATTTGAAGCACCACCTATACAAGTGTCATATATATTTACTCAATTAATACATACTACATCTGACTCTATAACTTAAGAGTCTCATATGACACAACTACAGGTCATAACAAATGTATAACTTTTGATACTCATTTTACAATTTTCTCGAGATACGCGTATTTTACTACAGTACCCTCGGGAGGTCGTATTTCGGTTTTGACGATTTTCCATGAAGTTTTAGGCCATAATAGACCTATGTTCAAAATTTGGGGTCAAACGGACATGTCTAGCTACGAGTTCAAATCTCAAAAATTGGACAGAAACTTCCCAGCTCTCTGCCGCGAGGTCGCGTCGCGACCCTAGGGGTGGTCGCGTCGCGAAGCATAAGTACATTGCTATTCTTGGCGATTTTTCAAACTGCAGTTTCACTATTCACCCCATTAAGCTCTTAATACTTAACTTAATTAGTTTAGGGTCATTTCCAGGCCCTAAATACCAACTTATACTTAACTTTAAACTTCAAAATCATCAAATCATCTTTATAAACTTGAAAATTCTTCCGAAAACCCCATTTTTCACCAAAAATCATTTTATTGGATTTTCAAAGCTTGAAACTGATTTCGTGCATATTTTATGTCATGTTTGACTTAACAAGACCATAAGAAATATATAAAATCAGTTTCATCTCTTAAACCCATTTCTAGGGTTCTTGAGCTAAAAACCCATTTCATCATTTTTGCATCAAATCTTCAATTCCATGGAATTACTTGTTAATACAAGTTTCTTTCATCATTTCTAACCTATTAGACTCATCAAAATCACTTATTCATCCAAGCCCGTGGCTTGATGTTCTTGAACCAAAATCATCTTTTCTTGATTTTTCAACATATTCAATTACTAGAACATGTTGAATTGATGATTTTGAGCAAGATAAGTTAGATGATTACATTAGAATCATGATTTCTGGAAAATTCAGAAATCAAGACTCAACTCCCGTTCACTAATTTGGATGAAATAAGCTTGGAACATATAATCTCTTACCTTTTGAAGCTTAAATCTTCAAACTTGGAACTTGATTCGTACACTTCTTCCTGTTCGTTCGTGTTCTTCCCGTACTTTCTCTCGCTCTCTCTGGACTCTTCTATGATCTTCTGGAGATGAGAGTTGATTAACTCTCTTATTTATATTTTAATTTTATAAAATATTTACATTCTAGTCCCTAGATTTCTTCCTTTGTTCAAAACTAACCCCATGGCTCATATCTTTGCAAATCATGTTCCATTAGTTACCAACTTAACATTTTCTTAACATTTTGGTCATTTTCATGTTAAATGACCATTTTGCCCTTTTTGGCCAAATTTCACTATTCACGCGATAAAACTCCAAATTTTACATAAACTTTTATTTCTTACATTCTTATTTCACAAACAACATATTATTTTACATAATGGTCTTATAATATGACAAAAGACCATTTTACCCTTTTTACAACTTTTCTGCGGGTTCTTACAGACAATCTTGCGATAGCGGTAGAAGGGAATTAATCAAACAAAGATAGGAGGGATTAGAGATGAAACTCGAGTATGGATCGTTCAAGAGAAACTCAAAAAACGATAAGGGCAAAGGAACGGGTCCATACATGAGCGAATTCCGAAAACTTAAGTGTCGCTTTTTGAAGGAGATGACGGCTTTGGCTGGATTTATCGGGTAGAGTGTTTTTTCAAGATTCAAGGTATTAGCTATCGAGAGCAGTTGAAGGTAGTAGCAACTTTCGTTGACGGGGCAGCTTATCATGGTACAGGTGGTGTCACGGAAGGAACCTGTTTCGTTCTTAGGAAGGTTTCAAGGAGCGGTTGTTGGAAAGGTTCCTGCCATTAGGTGAAGAAAGCTTATATGAACAATTTTTGGCCATTCGACAAGAAGGTAATATCCGATATTATGTAAGATAGTTTGATCATATGGCGTGTCAACTTGGAGACTTTCCTGAAAAGGTATTGTAAGGCACGTTTGTCAACGGTCTCGGACCTGAAATCAAATCCACGGTCAGAGTGTCACAGCCTGAAAATCTAACAAGAGCAAGGGGGATTGCGGTCATGTTGGACGAAAATCGATACACAGTGGGAATTCCAAAAATAGGAAGTGTGTCGACTCGATTACTAACCCTGGAGTAAATCGATAAGGCTCTTTCGCCAAGAAACACGACATCCGCGAACGTAAGCAGCAAGGCCCACATCGTCGCATCCACAAGAGCGATGAGCGATGTGTACCCGGATGACAAGACAATTTGAAAGATAGATTGAGGTTGAATTTATTGATAAACACTCCAAGGACCTGTGCTGCTTCAGGTGCGATGGCAAGTTTGCACATTGCCATCGTTGCCCCAGTAAATCGCGTTACATGTTTTGATTGTCGATGATGGGGAGGAAGACAAGGAGGGAGACGAAGATCTTCAACATGCGCATGTGGATGCGGTGGAGGTCTCTCTCAATTTGGTAAATGGTCTCACCCCACCCACATGATGAAAGTACAAGGTGACCTTGGGGGCACGCATGTGGTGGTTCGATAGCGGGGCCACACATAATTTTGTGTCGCGAGATGTAATATAGGAACTCGGGTTGAAGGTAACGCGTTTGGGTTTGTGGGATGTACGACTAGGCAATGAAATACGGGAGCAATATAGTGGTACTTGCAAAGGAGTGGTGTTAACTTTACAGGAGCTCCAGATCGTGGAGGATGTTAGTGTATCCCACATTGGTGCGACACGGTCTTATGAGTTTGTATATATGTTGGAGTCTCCCCTCTCTCCACAAGGGCTCTTTTGGAGAGACACTATTGGGCTCCACATATATTTGCAGAGGAGTTTTTCCTGTTGAAATTAAGGGGCTCCGACATTATTCTGGGTATGAAGTGGTTGTAGTAGTATGACGGTCAATCTGAAGGAATTATGCATGCAGCTTTGGGAGGGAAACCGACTTATTATGAGTGCAAGTATCTCGGGTTTGTCAAAGACTTTAGTTTTTAGAAAATCGTGATTTAAGCGTTTCAATATGAGAACAAGGGTACTTTGTGAAAGTTAACCATACTGAAACTGAACCCAACCCTTCATCATCGCCACCGGCAGCGGTCCGATCAGTCCTCAGTGATTTTATGTACACGTTCGAGATGCCCCAGAGCATACCGCCAAAACATGCTCGCCAAAACACTGGCACGAGCACACGATTATGCTCTGCGACAGTACCCATCCTATCGCTGTACGACCATATCGATATGAAAACGAAGGTAAGACTCGGGATCTCCTGTAATTGGTGTTCTCCAAATAACTTCTAAGACTTTATTGATTGCATAACAAACAAAAGAGCCTATGGAGCACTATTTATAGTGTCTGACTAACAAAACCAACAATCTTAAACAGACGTCAAAATCCAAAACTAGACAAAGGAAACAATCCTATTCTAAATTAAAAACAATAAATCTTATCATTATCCATTTTGAAGCTGATCTGTGACGCCTCTGATACACTTGGCCAAAGCAACCCACATGAGGGGTCGTATCAAGATACTACTCGATGGTAGAGATACCGATTCCATAGATGACCTCTGGCATAAAAAAAAGCGAACACACACTTGGTGATCTCGTGCATATGAAAATTGGCCTGTCGTGAACTAAAATGAAAAAAGCAAATTCAAGCATAAAGTTGAAAGCAAATAGGAGCAAGGGTAAGCCGATAAATACTGAAAAAAAGACATAGATAGCGCCATGCGCTAACAGTGTAAAGGAAGCTAGTACCTATACTACTCCACTGCCATGATTTTAAGCTTCCATGCCCTCCTATCTGAGGACATTTCCTTGGTAAAAGCCAACTCCTTTAAGTCTAACCTCATGTTATCTTCGTACTTCCTTCTTCTGCGTCCGCTACCCTGATTCTAAGCTCCAAATAAACAAGATTGCCTTAATTGTGCATAAATTTTGGTTTTTGGGAGTCTAGATGTAAAAACACCCAATTTTTTCTTCGAAATTAAGAAACTCATTTATGTCGTTTAGTTGGGAATAGTATATTAATGCACGTTTTAATGTACGGTCATCGACTCATTTTGTACTCATTCGTTCTACCTTTGGTTTATATAAAACTAGGTTCTCTGAGAGATCTCTACATACCAGATTTGTTTCGCCATCTTAGTAATGTGTCTCTGAAAATCACAATTTCTTCAGGTAAATTTATTGTTCCCATTTTCTTATATCTAGCGGCGATTATGGTTTTTCTTTAACTGGATGCACAATTTTTATCAGATCATGGTCAGATTTTTCAGAAAGTTTAATTACTGTTTCTTGTTCCATACATGGATACATAGTTTTGTGGTTTCCAATAAAGTCTATATTTTCTTGAAGAATTTAAAGCCGACTTTTGTTGTTAAAAAGGAAATTGTAGAGATATGCTACTTATCTTCGATTTTCCCCTTTCTTTCACAACTTGTTTACACATTCGAAATGCGATCTTGGTCTCATTAGCAATAAGAAAAGAAGATGGCGCATATGACGCAATTACCCCCGGAACTTGTGAATTTGATCTTGATCTTATTAGCAACATCTAATGATGGTGCGAGAGACCTCGCAAGGGCATCAGCAACGTAAGTTTGCGTTGTTATCTTGTCTCTTTTAAGGTCAGTTTGGTTGGATGGAATGAAATGATGAAGAAAGGGAATAATTGGTTACACTCCATAATCATGTTTGGTTGGCATATGGAATTAAATGATTTTTCATATGAATTTTTTTTTTACTTTATATAAAAATACAATATATAGTTTTAACTCAACTCGATATTGTTTAATTATAAATAATGAATATTTTATTCACAAAACCAAAAGATTTGACACAATAAAAGATCATTAAACCCCAGATAAGATTATAATAAAAAAGATATTTTCTATATATTTTCAGAAAAAAAAAACTCCAGACTTAAATAAATTTATGAAAATTTTTAAATAAAAATGGGGTATATCAGAGCTAAGGAATAACGACCATTCCATTCCATCAGGGAAAACAAAGAGCTTTTTATTCATTGATTAATTTCATTCCATGTGGCAAAATAAATAGCTTTTTTCATTCCAGTGGAATGAATATTCCATTCCTTTCCTGATTCCATCACATTGAACATTGCTTTATTCTTCTCGATGATGCTAATTGGATTCTTTTAATCAGATGCAAGATGCTTAGGGACCATGCCGAAAAATCACCTGTCTTAAGGGTGGTCAACTTTCAGAAATTGACTTTTACTACTTATGATTATTTGTGGCACCATCATACAAAGGACCTCCTTTTCAGGTGTGCCCGAGTTGGACATCAGGCTGCCCAGTCCATTTTGGGCAAGGTAATTATTTTGCACAACTGCCCAAATTTTTTCCTTGCAGCATCTTGATGTACCGATTTTTTAGCTCATTTTGTAGATTATGTATTTGACCGGTTAGTAATAAAATAAGATCCATTTAAAAATGACACATTTTCATAAGTCCGGTTAAATTTGCCCCCTCTAATATAATTCATAGTTGGGGTGTGTGTATTTATCAGGCTCTCCTACTTAACGACCCTTGGTTTTGGAGCATGATTTTTGGAGACAATCAGCGAGCATATCACAGGATCATTCCATCGTGTGAAGCTCTACATCACCATAACCTTGTGCGAACATTTATCCTTAATGCTGCCTCACGTGACATTGCTGTAATGAGTCAACAATTAGTCAACTATGTGATCACGTATGCTGGATACTATGCGCCTCGTGAAAATGGTCTCATTTTTGCCATCTCTGATTTGTGTAATTTTGAGTTGGCAAGGCTTACAACACGTAGAATCGGAAGTAACCAAGTACACTATCGTTCATTTAAGAGTAGCTTGATTTGGTTGGAGCCACCATATGAATCGTTGTATCGTGACACTGTGGTTATGTTGTTTGATAAACTCTTCCCATCGGCTCGTGATTGAGCTTTGTTTCGATGTTGCTTCATGAAAATAATATAAATAAAGCGTTTTATGGTATCATGTCTATTAAACAAGTTGGGTCTGGTTCAATGAAAAGCCTGTTTAAGGCATTATATGTGTTAAAGCGGGCCGGTTAAAACAGATTCGGGGTAAGAAAATGAAGTATTTTTATTGGAAGTCGAGATAACGATCTAGTTTTTTTTTTCAAACAAAACGATTTAGGATTGTGGGTGGTTTTAAAGTGACTTGAAGTTGTGAACCTTTTGAATAGTTTCTTTCTTGATTTTCAAATTTTACTACTTGTAATTAGTGAAAGATAACCCGAAAGTTAATATATTTTCACATGAATGATGCTCATGTCATGTCGGATATTGCGTCTTGGAGGTGAATGAACTTTCACAAGATTCGGCAAATGCAAATAAGAAATTAAATATTGTTTAAGACTGGATTACATTGTGTTACCATGAAAATTTCATAGAAATTTGAATTTGACATTTGTAATGTAAGAACACCGGCTACTTATTAGATGTATGCTTTGAAAGCGATTGTGTGATGTTTTAATAATTGGAATAACTGAATTCATACCACTCCACCTCACCTCCATACAACTTCCATACCACCCCCATTGCAGATGCTTTTAGATGTATGCTTTGAAAGTGATTGAGTGATATTTGAATAACCAGATAAGATAATCGGTTCTAATAAAATGTGTTTTGTTTTTTTGTTTACTAGTAGTTGTAACACACACAATTAGATGTTTTCTGTCTGTTTGAAAAATTCACATTATTTAAGAAAGTTACAGTTAAAATTACTAGAATTAAGGAACATACATTTGAGAAATGGAGAGATGTATCTAAAATAATTCATCGAATGGGTAAATAAGTAAGTTGACCAAAACCGACAATTTGGCACCACTTCAATGAAATTCATACATAAGAAATGGAAACGGGAACAAATTTGTAACAAGAACACTGAAATCAATCAAGAATAGGGCAGAACCTGGAGCGTGGAAAGTGAGTCTATCATTGTTATATAAAGAGTTTGATGAATTCAAACAACAAATCAGAGTGGCGCAGCGGAAGCGTGGTGGGCCCATAACCCACAGGTCCCAGGATCGAAACCTGGCTCTGATATAAGAGAAAAGCTTCCATTGTCGTCTTTTTTGATAGGACTCACCTTTTTAATTTCCCTTTTGTCCATTCTTGCACCTTCACTTTCTATTTGTAAATTAATTGCTCGTGTAGATTGTAGCTTTTCCATTCAAACAATTTTGCCCCTTCACTTTCTATGTGTTTATTAATTGCTCATGCAGCTTCTAGTTTTTTAATCCAAAACTTTTTGTCTCTTCACTTTCTATTTGATTTGATAAATAGTTTCAAACTTTCAATCATTTACTACTAATCAAGTTATCTAATTAGACTAAATCGCTAATAATTTCATAAAGACCTTATTGAATCATTAATGGACAGTTAGGAAAACTCAAAAATATGTTCTCGTTAAAGAAAATTTTTTATTTTCATGAACACACATAAGTAAAGAGTGGCCGAGCTTTTATTTGTGGGTTATTGTCACTGTAGCACATCAAAATTACCAATTTTATCCGATTTGGTCATTCAAGTTATTTTTTTGCGCAGTTAGTCATTAAACTTGTAAAAGACGTGTCGATTACACCTAATTGAGAGGTTTTTAGAATTTAGCCGGTCAAATGATGTACGTGGCATGGTGATGTGGACGATGAGTCCACATGGACTCTAACTCATCTCCATGTCATATTCATTAGTTTCGGTGGATATAATAAACATCTTTCCCATTAGCTACGTAACCCATAAACCCAACAACCTTTTTGAATCTTGAAAATTCCGATGGGTACTGGGCCGTAAAGAAAATGGATCTGATGTCAATCTGTTGGTGTGAGGCAACCGACAGTGACGGTGAATGGAAGCAAATGACGCAACAAGGAAACATTGAAAAATGTTTTGTCGATTTTTTACAGTTTTATGTCCACGAGGGAGTGTAAACCAGAGGATGTATTGTTCGATTAGGGCACGAATTAGGTTTCTAGTTTGCTTTAGTTTTCGTACTGCAAGTCGTTAAGAATTTGTACTTTTCATCTTCTTTAGTCTTCGGTTCCTTGTTCAGTTCTTGAGTTTTGTAACTTCTCCCGAATTCTGGGTTTTGTCTTCGGTTTTTTAGGCCTTATGTGTGAAAGAAGAACGTGTTCTTGTGGTTACTTCGTTAAATCTGATTAGCGTTAGCAAATCTATGGTTGTATTGTTGTTATTCTCTTCTCTAACTGTAGATTTTTCTCTGTAATCGCCTCTTCTGTATTTGTATTAGGATTCTTTGAGCAATCATCAATCACCTGGTCTCAATTTGGAGTCGTGATGCTTGGCTTGTCATGTGGTAATTCGTTTTGTTGATTCTAAATTGTTGTTTGTAAATTTCTTGATTCTGAATCATTAGAGATTGATTTTTGCTCCTCACTAGCCGTGTTTTTTTTACAGATCTCTGTTCTTCCATGGATCCTGAGAGGGAGTTGCCTTCTCCTTATTTATCTGCAGAAGCTTTAACTTTTTCAGACCATGAAGAACTTCGGTTGATTTCATGGTTATATTCAACTCCAGGGGTTTTCAAAGATCTTGTTGTTCTTCTAGCCCTAATTACATCTCGTGAACCTGTTGCCCCACTGTAATCGTCGGAGCATTCTCTTACCAGCAGATGTACCACGTAGACTCCACTATACCTGATTTCATGGTTGCTATTGGTTATCATTCAAAGGCGGTTGAAGATTGATCTTGCAAGTTTACAAGGTTTCATAGTAGTCGACGAGTGTATTTGACTTTGTACAAATCGTAATGGTGTATGTACAAGTAACTAGCAGGATGAGTTGGAGTCCATGTGGACTCACCGTCCATGTCATCATGCCACATACACCATTTGACCGGCTAAACTCTTAAAACCTTTCAATTAGGTGTAATTGACACGTTTTTCACAAGTTTAATGACTAATTGCGCAAAAAAATAACTTCAATGACCAAATCGGATAAAATTGGTAACTTTGATGTACTACAGTGACAATAACCCTTTATTTGTCTTATCTATTTCTAAAGTCAAAACTTATTGTTTCTTATATTTTTCATGTGATCCCATCACATATAAATGTAATTTTCATCATCAATCATCATAAACCTTGACCCAATACATCCTTAATAGCTATCTTTATGTCGTAATGCACTTTTTATTTGGAAAAGGATATTATATTAATGGATACCCGGTAGAAAACCCTTCTTTTTATTTTTCAAAAATTGTTAAAATAAGATAATATATGGAAATATCATGGGTTCCCTTGTCTTTTATGTAATAGTTTCTAATGTAATTTGATTATCAATAAGCAAAAAAGTTGCAAATCACCTACCAACCATGCTCATTTTTCTTGTTGGGTCCTTAATTTTCCGTTATGACGAGTTATAGCATGTTAGTCAGACATTTTGTGTTCAATTTTTGCTATTAAACCTTTTCTATGTCGAGCTACCTATAAAAAGATTGTTTTTTTTTAAACCAACTCATTTTAATTGTTAAACATTTAAAGTTTTATGTGCAAGTCACATTATAAGTCGTGTTGTGTTGCTACTATACCAGTACCACTTAACCCGTTATATCCTGTTACAACTTACAAAGACCTAATTGGAATTTTTGTAAAGACCCGACCTCAAAAAAATTCACATAGTTGGCAGGTGGATTTCAAATGCATTCAGCTAATAGTCACGTTCATTGCTAGGTCCGGCATTCTAAGGTACAGTTCTCAATTTCTTCATTCCTCAATTACATTGTTACCATTTTCTGACACGAACAATTGATCTATTAAACTGTAGATGAAAAGATTATGGAAAACAATATTAACAATGACGAAGACCATGTGTTGGATCAATTAATTGTCTGTTTTGTTACCCATCCACCATGGCAATACGCCTTAAATTCGATTGGAAAACCTAGTTCAGAATTAACTATTTACAAAGTCGCTCTCATTTTTGCCCTTCCGTTTCCCCAAGTTTGACATAATTTCTTAAAATATATTTAACATCATTTATGGAGACAACGCTCAGTGGGAAAAAGGGAATGGAAGTCTTAAATCTTAATGCAGTTAAGTTTAACTGAGACTGACAACAGTGGCTAGACCGCACATGATAGACAGTTTATTTAACTTGTAGTTGTGACATGAATGTATTCCCAATGTGTATGCCTATAGTGATATGCATAGTGGTCTGGGATTCACATTCTGTAATTTACCTCAACTGTCATTTCCTGCACACATATAGAGCTAAACATGTGCGGAAGTAATTGATGCTTTCTTTATCTTTTCCATGCTTCTTAATTGCTTTTTTTTTTTCTTTCATCTTCTTCTTCTTCATTTTCTTCACAGCATATTACATGATTTGGTATTTTCAAGAAGTCAAAATGCAAAGCAAGCATGGCTGTGCAGTGTGCGAGTATAATGGGATGCAAAAAGATGTGAGTTTATCACCTTTTCATTCATGTGGGATGTAATAGAAAAGCAAATACTCTGCAATTTTCTGTAGGGGTGGCAAAATGGGCCGGAAAGGTAATGTGTCAAAATGGGTAAATATTATTATTAAGGCAAAATGACACCGTAGCCTTAGATGTTTCCGAGTCTGGTTTAAAAGATCCCTTAACTTATTTTCTTGCTTTCTAAGGGTTCGAAGTTGTGTTTAACCTATCTAAAAGGTCACATGACCTATTAAAGCCGGTTTCCTATCCTTACGTGTCATATTCCCATTATCAGCATAATCACATGCCACCGTGGCCATTTGACCAAATTGAATATAGCACAAAACTGCCGTAGAGCCCGATCTTGTCGTTGGAAGGGAAGTGACCACTATAGACACAAAAACGTCCCAAATCTCGCCGTCCTCCGCCAGCATTCCAATAAAAACCCTAAATTATCCACCGCATTTCTTCTTCACGTAATCAGAGTCCTCAGAAGAACAGCAAATCTCTTCGTCGTTCCCAATTCCTTAGCGCACAGAAGGTACAACAAATCTTTCCGTCGACCATTCCGAATCCAAGTCTGAATTTGGTTACTTACCTTGCCGATGAAGGTGCGGGTCTTTCTGATGAGCTCGCCTTATGGCTTCAAGCTAGCTTCACAATCTGATCGGCTTCAAGTTCCTCAAATTAAAATCCCTAGCTAACAAATCGATTAATCTGAACTTCGTTACTTACCTTGCCGATAAGGATCTCGTTGGTGAAGGGACCATACCGATTCTACATTTATGAATCAGAGAAGGATTCAACCTCTATCTTTCCATCAACCATTCCGCATCCAAATATGGGGTTTCAAAGAAGGATTCAACATTGCTCTGTAATCACATTTCCTACATCTTTGGATCTGAGGCATCAATAGCCGCATCATCTTCTCCCATGTATTTCGTGTTCTTCCATCGACGAAGAACAAATTCAGAAAACGTTCATTGACCGGCTTCCATGGCTATTACATCGCGTATCTTTTCGAATCATCCATAAATGCAATCTCTTTTTAATCGGATGAATTTTAACCACACAAGCATGTGTTCTGACTTACGCCTCCTTGAATGGGTCGCTGCATTACTCAAGGCGCGCCACCCATATTAGGGATGAAATGGTAGCTGACATGGCAAACTAGAAATGACATGGCATCTGACTAGGTTAAAAATAACCGGCTGACCCCTTGATTTTGAGGTCAATGGTATTTTAATTCCGAAATTATAGCGTTCCTTCCCTCAGAAAGCAAAAAAAAAAAAAAAGAATTTAGGGACTTTTTAAAACAAAAGCTAAAAGTTCATAGGGCTACGGCAGTCATTTTGCCTATTATTAACGCAGCATATTGTTAGGGGTATTTTTGTCTATTATCATAATTTGTGGTCTTTTTTGTATTTAGTTCCTTTTAGCTAGGTTACATATATATCCTTGTTTTTCTTGTACGCTTGCTTAATTAATGACTGAGACATATGATCGATTGTTTCTCTTCTCATCAAATCAACTTCAAGTTGATTCTTGATCATTGAGATGATTCACAAATCCTAGCAATTATTACGGGTTGAATCACAGCTGGGTGGGTTGGTTTGACCTGTCAACACTTTTTTGTCCATATTTCTTGAAAATGTATAAATATTTAATGTGTTAAACATGATAACATAACTATATTATAATAATTGTATTTTTTTTTAATAAAGGAATTTAGTATGTTGTAAGTATTAAGATACACTTTTGGCGATTTCTGAACCATACGACCTGTTAGAGGTAAATATAAACGAATCCACACATTTTTTAGGTAAATGGGTTGAAAATGCCACCTTTAGGTTCTACAGTTTATGGTGGAAATACTATTTTGCCCACTCTTTCTAGAATGTTATAAATAATTAAAGTATAATTTACCTCGACATGAGATGATGCGATTTACTATTTTTTACAATATTAATGATACTTTCTAATAAAGAAATCTAGGATGTTGTAAACATTTAGAAACATATCGGGAGAATTTTGAATTATTTGATGTGCTAAAGGTAAAATGTTAACCAAAGTCGACCCATATTTTAGGTAACTGGTTGAAATTACCACCTTTAGTTTCTACGGTGCTTGGTGAGAGAACTCAAAGTGCAAGGGTTATATTTATATTTTCTTTGTAGTTGGGGATGTCTATTAAGCTTTACACATATATTTATATTTTCTCTCTAAGTAAATGTTACAAATGTTTTTCGATAATCGTGAAGATCGATGGTTATAAATAATGGGCTAGAGATGAGGTCACCTTACATTTTGGTTTATTGATGAATTTTGTTGGGCAGAAAATGCCAGGTTGTGTAGTTTCATATTGTTGGAGGGACATGACAGCCATGGCGTGTGTGTAGTCGAGATCATGAGAGAACCTAAGAACTACCTAGAAACTATTTTTCTACATATTTTTTTCAACAAAAAATAATAATACCCAAATTTTTGTTTATTAGCGACTAGATGATTAAAAAAATTCAATTTTTTTTAATATGCATATGTATATGCATAGGCATATGCGTATGCGTATGCATATGCATATTGGAATACTAAAAGAAACATGATTTTTTTTTATTTTTTTATTCTTCTAATCGCATGATAAGAAAAAATTAGGACTATTATTTTTAAATATTGTATAGAAAAAGAGTTCATAAAATAGGTTCTTAGGTTCTTATTTGAACTTTACTCTACATGTGTGTGTCCGTGCATGCGTGTGTTTTGTAGTTGTAAACCCTATTATGAATCAACAATAAACTTCTCTAGTTGGACTTTGGGCATGTTAGTATTTATACAGTATGCTCTCATTTGACAGAATACCTTTGACAAAATTTTGCCTAATTGGTGTCTCGCTTTCATACTTAAAGCAATAATTTACAAGATCAAAACTCTCTTCTTCCTCACATAAAGCTTGAAATTACTTCTACTTACATACTTCAAATTGTAATATCTAGTGAGTGTTAGAAACTAGATTACCATTGTATGTGCTAAAATTGTATGTACTAGAGAGCCGAGTTCGATCCCATTGAACTTAGACATCTGTTGTACAAGGTTTGAAGTCTACCTTAAAGACTTATGATTCTGTCTAGTGGGTCACAGTTGACAGGTAAACTGGCTAGATGTAGACATGGAGTAATTCCATGGAACTAGATTAAGCTCTTGATGTTTAGCCCAACCACTATACATATTTTAGTCTGGATTTTCTTTCTCCACACTTAATTTATTACTTGTGCGGTTGTTTCAATCTTGGGGGCATTCTTAAAATTGTTAAAAATCCATTAAAATTTCCATAAGCACCTCCCCCATCCCCTCCCTCAGTTGTACTTTCATCACCACTTCATGTGCACTCACGTCAGAGTGGGTGACTATCACAATTCTCCACGTAAAAGCAATCGACTAAATTATGCATAATTTTTGGCTTTTAGGAGTACGGATGCACATCGGCCAATCTTGTCTTCGACATTAAGCACCTCATTTATTTCATTTAGTTGGGAAAACTAAATTAATGCTCGTTTTAATGTATAGGTATTGACTAATTTGGACTCGTTCGTTCTATCTTTGGGTTATAAAGAGTTCTCTACGTACCAGAGTTGTTTCAGCATCTTAGTGGTGTCTCTCTAAAGTTACAACTTCATCAGGTAAAATTGACATTTCCCATTTTCTTACATCTATTGGCGGTTATGTTTTTTCCTTAACTAGATGAACAGTTCTTATTAGATCATCTTTAGATTTTTCAGAAAGCTTACAGTGTAATGTATATGGTAATCCAATAAATAGTTGAGTTCTAGTGTTTACCTTCTCTTTTTCCATAAACGTACACATACTTTTGTGTTGTCCGATTTTTCTTTTTAAATTTTAAATTTTATCGAAGCATTTATAAATTAATTTGTTGGTAAAAAGGAAATTTTAGAGATGTGCTACTTAATTTTTCTTCCCTTTCTTTCACAAAATGTTTGCTTGTTTTGAATGTGATCTTGGTCTTATAAGCAATCGAAAAAGAAGATGGCGCATATTACGGATTTACACTTGGATATTTTGAATGTGATTGTCGTCTTAATAGCAACGTCGGATGATGGTGCGAGAGACCTCGCAAGGGCACGGGCTACGTAAGTTTTTACTGTTTTATTGTCTCTTTTTGGGCATATTTGGATGGAATGAAATGTCGAAGGAATGGAATAGAAAGGGCAATGGAATGAGTTATTACACTCCGTAATCATGATTGGTTGAGTTTTAGGATCGAAATGAATTTTCATATGAATTTTTTTGTATTACGTCTAAATCTAATATATAGTTTTAACTCTACTCTATACCTTATTTAATTGTCATTAATGAACATTTTATTTACAAAACTAAAAAGGAAAACATACTAAAAGCTCATTAAAATTTAAAGCCCAGATAAAAGAAAGATAATTTTCTTTACCTATTTTTGATGATAAAATTGTAACTCGATTAAAATCATGAATTCTTTAGAAGACACAATGTCGTAATAATTAAATAAATAAATATGGAGTTATATTTTCATCCCATTTCATGATGGAATGAAAAAAGAAACATCAACCGGCTAAGGAATCACAATTAAAAAAAATGGAAGAAATCTCATTCTTTGAAAGATGTTCCATTCAATTACGCAAAACAAAAAGCTTTTTTTTTTTCATTCCAACGGAATAAACCATTCCTTTCATTTCCCAATTCCATCCTACTGAACACTGTTTGATTCTTCTTAATAATGCTAATTGGATTGCTTTTGCCAATGCTTCCATTGCAAATTTTGTACAGATGCAAGATGCTTATGGAGCAGGTTTTAGATTCAAGAGTCTTAAGGGTGGTCAACTTTCAACGTATGACCAATACCAATGAGTTTACAATGCACCATCATGTACACGATCTCCTTTGTATCTGTGCCATATCTGGAAATTCGGCTGCCCAGTCCATTTTGGGAAAGGTAACCATTTTGCACAACTGCCCAAATCACTTTTTTTTTTTGTTAGTTAGCTATTATAGGTGGTGAAATGAGAGGGTGTGACAAATGGTTCAAAACGGGTCAAAATAGTCAAGTCAGATCAAACTATCATTTTGTCGATTTTAGATCTTTACAAAGATATATGGCGACAAAAAGGGTTAAATGTCAGAAATAACAATGTATTTTGATTAATTAGTGTATTATAACATCTTACTCTCGTTTCTTTTTATTACAACATCATACTTTCAATTTATTTTCTTTTAAGGCATTACACTTTGAAAAATCTACCCAATTATAACATTCTACTTTTAACTACTTTTCTCATTAAGACGTAAAACAAGGAAAAATATACACAATTGCAGCATTGAAAGTTGCTTTGTATTTTGATGATATTACTATAATTGGTAGATTTTTAGAAGACACAATATTGTAATAGGAAGAAACTAAAGTAGGATGCTATAATAATCTGATCAATGAAAGTACATGACTATTTTTAGATGGGTCAAAGTAGGTCAAATCAGAATGGGGCCCGATAAGCTATCTTTTTGGAACTGGAAACTGATAAGTTATCTGATACTATTATTTAAAACTTTGTGAATAGTCTAAATATGATTACAAAAGAGGCTAAATGCGTGAAATAACTGATAAGCTATCTAATACTATTATTTAAAACTTTTTTAAATAGTCTAAATATGATTACAAAAGTGGCTAAATGTGTGAAATAACAATATACTTTGATCTAATTGTGTATTACACCCTCTCACTTTCATTTCTTTTTATTTCCGTATTGTACTTTATCTTTTTCTTATCACGCACATTCCACTTCGAAAAATCTACCCAATTATATCATTGTACTTCTAATTATTTTCTTATTGAGATGTTATACTTTGAAAATCTACCAAGTTATAATCGACCCAAAATGAGACATTTTCACATTGCCCCTTAACACATAGTTCGTGTGTGTGTGTGTGTGTGTTTAGCAGGCTCTCTTATTTCACGACCCCTGGTTTTGGCGCATGATTTTGGTGGACTATCAACGAGCATTTTGCGGGTGCCTCGAAAAGCTTCTAGTTCTAGATCACCATAGCCTTGTGCGAACGTTTATCCTCCATGCAACTGCCCAAGAAATTGTAGCAACGCGCCACCATTTAATCCACTATATGTTCTCGCATGTTGGATACAACACGGCTCGTGCATGTGGCATCATTTATGCTATCTTTGACATGTGTTCTTATGAGACAATGAAGCTTACATTGTTCAAGAGTGGACCTGAATATGTGAGGAACCATCTGACCTTCTGTTCGTTTGATGGTATTGAGGTTCAGTTAGAGCCACCACAGGAAGCATCGTATCGTGACACCGTGATTGACTTGTTTGATAAATTATTCCCATTCGCTCGTGGGTGAGCTTTGGATAGACGTTGCTTGAAGCAAATAATATAAATAAAGTTTTTTAGTACCAAGTCTTTTATCTAAATATTGTGAGTCCGAAAAAAGGACTTGTCCGGTGTGTTAATTTTTAGACCCGTCAGCCTAGTCAGACCTAGTTTTTTTTTAGAACGGCAAATATATCCTACTCCTACTCCTGAATCCACCTATGTCTCTTGCGAGACTTGAACCCTCAACCTCAAAAAGGGAGGACGACGCCTTTACCACTTGACCAAGAGGTCGTTGACAGTCAGACATAGTCAGATAAACTTTTGGTTAAAAGAAGTAAATTTTCACGATAACCAGAATAATGATTTAGTTTTAATTAATGTCTTTGACTATCTAAAGTTGTGACACACATATAATTAACTTTTTGGGTTTTTGATAAAGTCATATATTTCTAGGGAAGTGATTGTTAAAATTTTAATGACCAAAGGGGCATGCAGCAACAATCAAATAATCAGTTTGAGAACACAATCAAAACACCCTTTCATATATATTTTGGACTAAATTCGTAAGAAAATTAATATTTTGGCCAAAATTGTAAAAAAAAGGTTGGTGGTGAGACTTGGGTCAGAATATGGGGCAGGATGACAGGTGAGGCTGGCCCTAACTTTTGTGATATTCCACGTAAAAATAAGTGGAAGGGAGAGGGATCGAACCCTGACCTCGCTGATGGTAAACCAAACCCTGACCTGACCTCCCTGATGGTAAACCAAAGCGCTAAAACCCAGAGGCTAAACGTTCTGTAGATTCAAAATTGTCTCAGAAATATTATAAAAAATTTATTAATATTATTTTTTTTAAATAACATTACCGTTTACATTTTACATTATACAAATGATTAGTAATGATAATGACATGTCGTGATGGTGCTCAAACCTCAAAGTACAAGCAAAAACAACTTGGTCCCTAAAAAGTATTGAAAGACGGCGGGGTTCATACTTGAAGTTCAAGGACAAACGTAAAAATGATTTATAAGTATCTAAATATAAAGAGGCTGAAAATTAGAAAATATAATGTTTCCCTCATATTTTCAGCTTACAAATTGATTATGATGCAAAAAGCAAACAAAATAGAGAATCTTACTCGAAAGGAAGGCAAATGTAGCGATCAGAGGATTGCAATCTCCGTGTCCCAAGACAAAATTGCGTCCCTTTTCATGCAATTGTAAACGGAAATTTGGCTTGATGATTCAACTATCTAATTTAAGTTGTTGCATTTGGATTTTATTTTTTCAATTACAATCTATAGTATCATGGAAAACCGAGAGAGATACTCATGGAGAGAATATGATTTGTGTATATGGGATAAAAGTGTACTCAAAATCCGATCATGTACTTCTCTAGATATGCTTCCGATATGAAGTTTTCACAGCTTATCCTGTCCAATTACAGTTAAATGCCACCAAAAATGGCATTATTTGAGTAACATTATAAACTAAATAAATCGATAATAAAATTAAAACAAATATTTTTAGAATGATCCCCAAGGCCATCTTTTGATCAATTAATATTTAGCTAAGTCCGCCATCATCGACGATCAATTGCATATACATGTCCCATTTGATCGAACAATCAAAGGAACACAAAGAAAGAAATAATGCAATCATATTTTAAGAAGTATTCAGAACCTAAAAGAGTAACGTTGCACCTATGTTGGTTGATAACTTCTTTTGGTGTTATTGCCATTGAATTAATTGCTTTATGTTATATGTGTTGCAATCACATTTTCCACGGATCATATTCAAAATTATGTAGAAGTCATCTTTAGCAAACAAAGATCCCCAAAAAGCTTTATAAGGTAATCCTTTTCTGAAATTGGATAGAAAAACTATCGCGTCCATTAAACTTACTTTCACTCTATAAGACCAAGAGGTGTGGGAGGGGGATGGAGTGCGGTGTCCTACTTGGCAACACCACACCGCACGGAAACATCATCTCGGTTGGTGTTTTTGGTGTAGGGTGTTCTTACATACGGGTTTACCACACCGCATCCCTCATTCTCTTTCTCATCTTCTTTTCTCTTTCTTATACACACATAACATATATATATATATATATATATATATATATATATATATATATATATATATATATATATATATATATACTAGCTGCGTACCCGCGCAATGCAGCGGTAGCATTTTGTTTCGTTTCGGCAACTACGAGTTAGGTTTTGGGTTTCAGATTTGCCGCACGGGGATGGGGGGTTTAAGGAAGTTATTCTCACCCCCTGTTGGGTCGTGTTAGGGTTGGCGAGTCACAGGTTGGCGGTTAACCCATACACGACCCGTGTAACCCGTTTAATTATACGGGTTGGCGGATCAACCCCATGTGTTTGTATGCAAACAGAAACATGTTTGGAAGAGAAGATTTTGATTTTCTTTTTCTAATATTGAGTTAATACCATGTTATCGTGAATTTGTGATCACATCTTTAAGAATTAAGCAGGTTTGGAAGAATTAATTTGTTTCTTTTGACCGGTTAATGTTTTATATTTCAAATTAATGCATGTCACCATGCAATATCTATTATGTTTTATTAGTGTGAAGTTTGATTTCATCATTACTTCCGTTTACTTTTGGTGGAAACTAATGATGGTTTTGAACATTAAAGGAGTTAACTTGGGCTTTTTTTTGTAGTCTCATCATTACATATTCATAAATCATTCCCTTAAAGTAAATATGCTTCAATCACCATTCTTCATATGGGAGGGCCTCATCTCCTTTGTAGATTACCAAAGTACATCCACATCTGGTTTTACAAAACCTACTCCCATTCAAAACAGGAATATGATTATAGATCAATTAAACACTAAAGAACAAATATAAGCAATCAGAATTCTAAGCATACCACTTGTTTCTATTAGCATCGGGCATTTGAAATACAAAATCTGCAAATGAGACAAATAATAAACAAAAATCACTAAACATTCGACCTTTATGAATAGAGTAAGCAATATTAGAGTAAACATACGAAATCATAAAGTTATAACAAACGTTTTACATAAGATATGATAATAATTATTTGACAGCAATATCTTACACCACTTAGATGGGTAGAAAAAGTCAAAAAGTTTAAAGGAAAATCTGGTAATATATGTTGGACCAAAATATAAAGCATATAATACTTTTAGAAAGCTTCTTTATCTTATATTAGAATAAGATGAAATTCATATAAATATTTCGTCTTTCATAAAAAATATATCATTTAAATTTTGCAATTAATAATAAATCACGATAATAAATAATAAATCACCAATAAAAAATAATAAATCACGATAAAAAAAGAGCTGGGATTTTTAAAAATAAGAGAAACGTGAGTTGTAACTCAAGATCTTGATCAAAAATCCTATAATCGATGAATCCAGAAAATGGATCATGTAACCCAAGAAACTAAATACCGTAGACTGTCTAAAAGGTGTAGAGGGATTATGCAATTTTTTCTGCCTGCAAAAAGGAGCAATGCCCATCAATGTGCCCAGCTCATCAAAGCTATTTCAAACATAACATTTGCAAGTTTATAAAGTTGATTTGATTTTATTTTAAACATTGTAAGAAAGTTAATGTTTCTAAAAACAAACTACCATAAGATATCAAAACAAATCTCTTTTTAAGAAATATAAAAACAATAGATTATAATATACCTTATGTTTGTATAGAGCTTGCTTGCACTCAAGAGATTATGTTCAATCATTGCACGATCAAGAACAGTAAAATTATCCGGTAATATTGCTTTCTGTTAAAGAGCAAAAATATTAAAAAGTCACAATTGATGATTGAAGGTTATAAATTATGTACCTGATGTGCTTTCAGTTCTTCAGAAAATGCATCTATCTCAGGTTTCCTCAATATTCTTTCTAAATACACCTGAAAATCTCAATCCCATTTCAAGATTAGTTTCAACTTTAAATAATACCTTTTTAAAAGGAGATAAAATAACTAATACCTTTTGCAGAATTGGATAAATCTTTAACCTTGAGCATCGTTCATCCTTTAAGAGAAAAAAATAAACAATTATATAAAAATTGTGTTTGTAGCCAGATGTCATAACATATAGAGAAAAAGTACTTACTTTGTACAAAGTTGCAAGAACACGAGACCGTTGAGGGCCAGCAGCAGCCAAAATTGTACAAGTCACAGCAGCAGCTAAAGCCTGCTCTAGTGCATCTTCATCAATCACTCTGTGACATAAACAATACAAAGATATAAAGATTAAAGATTTATAAAATTTGTAATCATAAAAGCAAAGTTTGCATACTCGTCTCCAATTTGGCGCTTTTCAATTTGTGAAATGTCATAATAGCGAAGTGCAGCTTCCAATTCCTTTTTTAAATCAAGTATCGTTGCAGAACAAACCTTAAAGAAACAAAAAATGGAAAAAAAAATAATAATCAAGTGTTGATCTACCATAATTACATAAATGAAGCCTTGTTGAGAATTCAAGTCAAACCTTATACTGTAAATTCAATACTTCATGCTGATTGTTGCTGACAAAAAAAGAAGCTTTGTTGATAAAAGCCTCTGCATTTACAGCATCATCATCCTGCCAAAAATGCAGTAACATAACAAATCCATAATATCATAATAATAACTAAGATCTGAGTCTGCTGGTCCCCAAAGTTGTGAGGTAGAGTCCAATGTAGAGAAACGCCAGCTGTAACATAGACATAGATACATAAGATCGGAGAATTAACAGTCGAACCGTGGAAGTGGTGGTGCGATCTTGGCAGTCGCACAACCGGTGGCGGAAGGAGACAGAGGAGGGGTTTTGATGTTTCAGTTCTTGGCGAGGTATCAGGTGCGGTATCCATTGGCTTTGCTACTGCAGGATCGTGCCTAATCTTCATGAACTGAAAGATAAGGTAAGCAGAGCATAGAGAAAAAGAAAACCATGTAAGAAAAAGGAGAGAATATTACCTTTTAATGGTGGTGGTAGAGAGTGGTGTGAGGGCATGGTGGTGGTGGCGAGTGGTCAGACGATGCAGAGGAGATGTGAGGTTTAGCTGGGATTTTAAAGGCTGGGAATATGAAATGCAGTAATCCAAGGGATTGAGGTGGGAGACAGAATGAAGAGTCAAAGCATATATTAGGAAAAGTAAAAAGCAGCCCATGATTTACTGCAACAAAATGTCAAGCACGCGTCTTCACAAATACCCAGTGGAAATGGATGTTCACTTTCAAATTTAGAAATCCCGCCTGCAAGAAGGTAACAGTGAGTGATGCATAGATAGGTTGTAAATTTTTAAGACATTAAGACTTTTAATGCATTAGAGGGGTTGTAATTTATATATGGTTTATAGTATAGTATAGATATAGAGAGAGAGAGAGAGAGTTAGTATTAAATACATTCGCTAATTATTGTGTGATTGTAAGACCAATCTTAGACCGTTAGATTGCAAAAATGAGTGGCTATGATCAAGGGGACATTTCTGTAAATAAAAAGAAACAATAAATCTGTTCCCTAAAAAAACTGCCGTTCAAGGGTGTAAAAGTAAATTTGGATTGCCTATAATTAAGGAATGGATTATTTTTAAAACCAAAAAAATACTACGATCACAAACACGATTATGTAATCAGTTAAAAAACATTACAAAAATACACATTAAAACATAGTTCGTATATGCGATCAGTATTCTCGTAACACATTTTTTTCGTATTCTCAAAGAATATGTTTTGGGTAAGTTAATTGAAGTTATTTTCCTTTGCATTCTCAAAAAATATGTAAAATGTGGATAACAGAGAAGGTGAAAATATGTTTTGGGTGAGTTAATTGAAGTTCTTTTTCTTTGCATTCTCAAAGAATATGTAAAATGTGGATAACAGAGAAGGTGGATAACATATTTTTTGAGAATTCCTATATACGTATTACAAACAAGCAAACAAAAAGAACTGATATTCTCATATAATGCAAACAGCCAACAAAAAGAACTACTATTCTCAGAGAATGCAAACAGCCAACAAAAAGAACTGCTATTCTCAGAGAATGCAAACAAAAAAACTGCTATTCACATATAATGCAAACAGCCAACAAAAAGAACTGCTACTCTCAGAGAATGCAAACAGCCAACAAAAAGAACTGTTATTCTCAAAGAATATTCTATTAGAATTCTCATATACGCATTACAAAAAAGCAAACAAAAAGAACAACTATTCTGTAAGAATGTAAACAGCCAACAAAAAGAAGACCATTCTCAAAGAATGATTGTCGATAAAAAAAATTGAACTGCGCATACATTCTTTTGATTTCCGACGGTCACTTGTTGTTCTCCTTCTTCCTCTGTTTTTCTATCTCACGATCTCTTTCGATTTCTCGATTTGTTGCAGCTTTCCAATCTCAACAATCGCACACACACAATCGATATGTGTGCGAGACATGTTTGTGAACCGCTCCCATTCTTCTGAATTTTCATTCCCGTTTTCAAATTTGCACACCAAGGAGACCAAGACAGGTCTCGATCTTGCTTCCCCCTCCTAATTTTCATGCTTCTCGTAGTTTGGGCGACGGCTGTGGAAGCGGTCGTAGTGGTGGGGCAAGAACAAGAGGTCGGTGAAGAAGAGAGCGACGAGAGAAGGAAGAAGAAGAAGATGGCGGTGAAGAAGAGAGCGACTATAGGAGGAAGAAGACGAAGATGGCGGCTGGGGAAGCGGTCGTAGTGGTAGGGAAAGAACAGATGAATGAAATAATCTAGGGCTTGATTACCTAAATTAAAGGAAAAATAAAATATAATTATTAATTATAATGTTAATTTACCATGGTACCCTTTACAAATGATTGGACCAGATTTAGTCCTACAATCATATATTACTTAGAAAATGTATTTGAACCTACATATATATATATATATATATATATATATATATATATATATATATATATATATATATATATATATATATATATATATATATATATATATATATATATATATATACACACACACACATACATATTTGTATATATATTTAAGTGAGGGGTAGTGAGGGTGTACCATTTCCAAAAAATTTAAGAGGTGAAGGGTTAGTGAGGTGGCGTTACGTGGCACCAAAACCCCTTGGGGTGAGTGGTCCTAGGTCGGTCGACTAATGAGTAGCGATGGAGTACTCGGTGAGTACTTGAATAGGGTAAATACGTACATATTATATAATTATACACACATATAGTCATAATTGCATCAAATTTGAGTTGAACCGAATAAAATTAAAATTAAACAACAAAATGTTAACTAAATAAGTAAATATATGATTTAGGATATATTCAGAAAAGTCCTTACACTTTGACTCTATATTCGATTAAGTCCTAATTGTTTCTTTTAATTCCATTAAGCCCAACATTTTGTTAAATGTTTACGATTTTAGTTATATATAAAAAGAAAATATTCATTAAAGTCCTTATATTTTGACCCTTTTTACAATTTAAAGTTGAATTTTCAGTTTTTATTCAATTAAGTTTTTACATTTTGACCCTATATATCATCAGTGTAAAAATATAAAAACGAAATAACCAGCTTCTATCCAAAATTGTAAACATTTAACAAAATGTTGAGCTTAATTGAATATAAAAAAACAATTAGGACTTAATCGAATATAAGGAATTTCCTGAATATATCCCGACAAATTAATTACTTAACAATTATAATTATTCATTCTAAAAAAAGTCAAAATTCTTGAGTTTGGCCGATTATTCCGAGTTTGACCGATTTTTCCCAAGTTTGACCAATTTTTTCTGAGTTTGACCGATTCCAATGTTGAACGAGTTGCACTGATGTTGACCAAGTAGCACCGTGGTTAACCGATTCTAATCGAGTCCCGAGTATTTTTGGTTGATTCCCATGAAAGCACATCGGACAACGGTCGATTCCGAGTACTCAGCCGACTAGGCTGAGTTTTATAAGACTGCCTAATTTACATCTCACATGATACTCTTGGAGCAGGCCAATGTGGGCCAACTCAGTATATCTCACATGATGCTCTTGAGTGTGGGCCAACTAAGGACAACTCACATGATGCCAATGCTATGTATGTAACGTATGACTACCCGAGTCATGAATCTAGGCGTACATTGAATTTGGTGATGTAGGATTTGACCCGGAATAACTCCTTTTCTTTATTATATGAATTAAATAATACAGTTATCTGCTTTTGTGCATTTATGGCATTGTTGGTACGAAGTCCTAATTATATCACCATTGATGTCATATATTAAGGGAAATGTGTAAAAATGATGTGTCTACCAGCTTATTTACTATTCTCATTTAGTAATGCAGTAGATTTCATATCGAACCACCGCTTAATCGATACATTATAATAGGAGCTATAGAGGATAAACTTATCCTAGTTGCAACCAAAGGCATTCATATTAAAAGTTTTTTGTGATTTGGATTTTAGATATCTGATCGTTATCAAAGGAAAACAATCACACTAAGTAAGTAACAAACTAACAATGCTTCACTTTTTTTTGCTTGTTACTTTGGAATGTTGAAATCAAGTAAAAGGAATTTATGCCTACTTTTCAGGTTTTGTGAGTATAGATGTAAATCTTCATTTTGGCAAATTAGGAAACTAATTTGTTTCAATTATTATTCCTAATTTCCCAAATATAACTTTCATTCGAATCAAACTTGTTTGAGTATGAATTTTCCTTTAGTAGTTGCACAAGTGTTATTAAGTCTCATTTAGGTTTCTTACGAATCTTATATTGGTATTAAAAAGGGTAAGTGACACTCCTTAACGCCCCACACGGTTCACGGACAACATGAATGGGCGGGCAAGCGTGACAGTTGAATGCAAGAAATAACAACACATTGTCATTTATTTGTTTATTATAGATCCTACTTTCATATAGCATTGAACTTTGAAAAATCTACCCTAATAGCAAAGCAATTTTCACCGTTATAAAATTTTTCAAAATTACAGTTATAGCATTGGGCCATTTTTCAAAGTACAATGCTATAATTTGGGTAGATATATCAAAGCACAATGTTATAATTGGGTATATTTTTCAAAGTACAATGTTGCAATTGGATATTTTTCAAAGTACAATGTCGTGATAAGAAAAAAGAATTTGGGAATAAAAAGTTATAAATGAAAGAAATAATAGTAAGATGCTATAATAAACAAATAAATTTATGTACATTGTTGTTTCTTTCTTTTAGCCATATATGTATATATGTATGTATTTATATACATTTGTTTATTCATAGAAGGTGATTAGTTTTACTCTGATAAGAGTAACGTCTTTTGAACATCTTGTTGAAGCTTGTCTCCAATTGATGACATTTGACATTTTTTACCCTGCAATTGTCGATCAGAAAAGTAGATGGGGCAAATTGTTAACTTACCAGAAGATATTTTACGCATCATCATGATCTTGCTGGTGACATCATGCAATGGGGCTACCGATCTCGCAAGGCTATCCGCCACGTAAGTAACAACATTTACTTTTTTTTTATATATATATTTTTCTTCACAATGCACATTGAATTTTTTTAAGAAAACCATGATTTATCCCCAAATGGCCAAAAATGGGTTTAATTGGTTGAAAGTCTCCTAACCTTTTTTTAGAGTGGTTTCATAATCTTTCTAATTTTTCTGTATTTTATGAGAAGACTCCAATAATAATGTCTTTGTTGCAAAATTAATTTGTGCAGATGCAGTTTGTTTTGGACCCTTGCCAGTAAACCCTTCATCTTAAAAGTTGTGAACTTTGAAAAAATTTCTATGGATAATTATGGGGCCCACCATCATATGAATGACCTTCTTTGCCTATGTGCCCGAGCTGGAAATTTGGCTGCTGAATCCATGCTGGGAAAGGTTAATAAATAATTATTCAATATCTTTCGTAATAACAATAATGGTAATAATCACAACTTCATGAATTTAGTGAACAACTAGTACTTAATATACATTATTATATATGATTCCAGAAACTACTTCAAATATTTTTATATAAAGCAATTTAGGATGTTGTTATTATTTGTATATTCTAGGTGACTTTAAAAGGTATGGCACATTTATTTTTTAGCTATTTTTATAATTTTTTTACCAGTTTGACATGTTATCAATACATGATAATAACACTATAACTCAAATCAAATCAACTTTATTATATGCTATGTGTCCTTTAAGTTTTGGTTGATTTAAGAGCATCTTATTAATATTGTGACGTGAACATTCCATTAATCTTTATTTAACAAGAACCTATTGTGAAAATCTTTCTCCAATAGATTAACATTTATTCAAGTGCTCTTTTATGTAACCATTATATTCATCTATATATTTTATGAAGCCCCCTCATTTAGTTTTCGTTTTCTAAACACATGTCCTATTTCTAAAAACAATTATTGCTTGATATTATTATTTAAATTGATATTAATACTACAAAAATAGAAAATGATAAAAAAAATATTAATCGTGATATTATTTTATATTTGATATATGTATCATTTTAATTGTTTCGAAGCTTGATGATATAGTTTCTATAATATATATTCATTTTTTATTTTGTATATTTAATAAAGTTGATTAAGTAGCTAGATTATAATAAAAGTTTAATATGTAAATAAAACTAGTAATGTAAAAAACTATTATTAAATATAGGAGGCATAATGTTTAAAATAAATAGTTGAACTAGCAATTTAAGGATTTCCAAGTGGTTGCAGCCATTTCTAAAAACATCACATCTCCATAGTAAAAGACTTTTAAATAAGTCTTTCAAAAGTAAATAGCTTTACAAAAACACACACACAAGAGTAAATAGCTTTACTCCTTAGTCCCACCTTTTTTAAGTAGGACAAAATTTTGTATTTTTTGTCTCATTGATATCGATATAATCCAATGCACGACAAACTCTGTTTGTTTTGAACAATTTTGTTTTGAGCGTAAATTGCACGACAAACTCTGTTATGTTTTGAACAATTTTGTTTTGAGCGTCAATTTAACAGGCTCTAATGCATAACGATCGTTGGTTCTGGAATATGATCTTGGACCATGATACACCGTTTCTTGCTCAGAATCCATCAGCTAAAGGACTTTTACAGCACCCGAAACTAGTGAGGTCGTTCATATGTTATGCAAGTGGTGAAGTTGTTGGTCCAATGCGTATCCCTTTTTTCAGCTACATGATCTCGTTTCTTGGACATGATCTTGCTCGTTCATCTGGAATCCTTGATGCCGCCACTAATCTCTGTTTATATGAGCTCAAAAAAACTAAATATTTAGATGACAACACTCATACACAAGAATATGTGTCCTTGAATGGACTTAACTCAGCCATATTTGGGCTGTCACCACCGTCAAAACCCTCCTATCGAGAGAAATTGCTTGCGATATTTGATGAAATGTTCTCGTTAACTTCGGTATGACCTTGTGGGACTTGAAAGAAATTATATAAATAAAGTTTATAGTATTGTTTATAGTGTTTTGTTTTGTGATTCATATTATTTCTCCAGATACACGCAATAGCAAAGCTTCTCAAATCAGTTATTTAATTGGGCATTGTTCTTTTACAACGTTTGGGTCAAATTTACCTTGAAACGTACCAAATGCTTGCTTCCTCATATAATTTATCAGGATACATATTATTATTCTTCAATCATATATAATCAATTTCAAAGAAAAATGTTCACCGGTCAAGAAAATGACTTGCATGGCTGCAGTTTTTCATTGACTTGCATCAATTTCTATATTAGGATATATATTGATGGTGTGACGGTAAAAAAAAGTTGAACTTCTGAAACATGTCCAAGAAAATGATAACGCGAGGACGAAAACCGTAATTTAAATAACATTCTTGTGCTAAGATGTTATAAGATACCAGAAACATAATGACATTTACTTGGGCCCAACTATGAGTTAAATAGGCTTGGGTTTACTGTTTAACCATTGTTGATCTGGGCTCGTTGATGGACATATTCAGCTCAAAAGATTTAACTTGTCATTATGTCTTATACTTATCACTTATGATACATAAATATATTAGAAGAAACCTACCTAAAAGCCTACTCAATGAAATAGATGGCTTGTCGGATTAAACAATTATCCCATCACTTCAATAAATTTTACAAAGTGCCATTCAATACCCTTTTACAAAGAAAAAGAAAACATCCATAAAATAATACAATTGCTGATAGATGGAAATTATATTTAACAAGATTTCTCATTCTTCAAAACCGTTACATCTATATATTCTTTTTTTAGAACTACTACTATAATTTACTCCTACTCATATTCTACATCTTTCTGTCTCAGATGAGACTAGAACGCTCACCACTTGGGTAGAGAGGACACCTAAGCCCTTTCGCATCTATATATTCTTAGTTTGCATTTTAATCCATCTCATAACAAAACAATATAACGAGTACGATAAACAAACTTCTGCTAATTCATAACTAATAATATCATATCTTATTTTTTACCAGGTCCCAAATTTGCATTATATATATATATATATATATATATATATATATATATATATATATATATATATATATATATATATATATATATATATATATATATATATATATATTATATATATATATATATATATATATATATATATATATATATATATATATATATATATATATATATATATATATATATATATATATATATATATAGACACACACACACACACAGAACGACATGTAGGGCGTGTTTGACGATGAGATTTTAGGAGCTTTTAGCTTTTAATTTTTTTGAAAAAATCTTGAATTAAATTAAAAGGGCTTGTTCGATAGTTCGGACTTTTAGAATTTTATTTTAAACCAGAAGTTTTTAATCCAAAAGCTACTTCAAGCAGCATTTAAGTTTAATTTTATTTAATTTTACATTATCAAAAGCTAACATATATTTTTGTCAAACACTTTCGTACAAATAAAAGCTATAATTTCTCTTTTTTTATTCTAACTATCAGCTAATTTTATCAAACACGTTCATATTACATATGGGAAATTGTTTTTGTTCCTACCTTTTATTCCTACTAATCTTCCTACCCAAGTAAAATTGTGACATGTGTATTAAAATATTATTAATTTTATTAAATATGACACTTATCATAATTTCACATGGGTAAGAATAAAGGTAGGAATAAAATGTAGGAATCAATACAATTACTCATTACATATTTTAGTTATATGTTTATGTGTATGTATTACAAAATGACCCCACCAGAAATAGTTATAAAAGTAGGAGGACTTAAAATGCAAATATTGGAATATACGATGAGAAAAAGGAATAGAGGCTCGGTCTCTCTTTATGGGCAGTGGGGAATCCGCACCAAAATAAACAGGGTTCAATTGGCAATTTGGCATGATCTTCTGCTGTTTCTCTCTCTGTAACCACTTCTGCTAAAGGTAAACCAAACGATCGCATTCCCCTTCAATTTCTTTACACCGATTCATTCCCTAACTCATTACCTGTTTGCCTTTCCTATTTATTCAATTTTCGAATTCGATTTTCTGTTGTGTAATCGTTTCTCACTGACGAAGGGATCTTTTTTGGGAAATCTTTTCGTCCCTCTATTTGGATGAAAACATATACAGAGTAAGAGAGAGAAGGAAAAAGAAATGGGCAGGCTGTTTGTGGTAACTCTCGAAGGGAGCATCTACAGTTGTAAGCATTGCAAAACCCATTTGGCCCTCTCCGATGACATCATTTCAAAGGTACACACGAAATTCAAATCTGTTTTATGCTATCATGATCAACAATGTGTGTATGAGCAAACAAAATGGTATGAAATCCGAGATGAAAATGATTTCCCCTTTCCTGGTTTTGTGTGTACTTGTAAATGTTTGTTTACTCTTTTGTAACGGTTTAGGGTTCTATAATTTCATAGCTGGACTTAGTATTTTCTTCAATTTGGTAGAACTTACTAGAACTTTTGTTTACTGTTTCTTTCTTTCTTAGAGTCAGAAGATCGCTTCTATTTCTATGTTCTTGGTTGTTATGGCTATTTGTTGGTATTAATGTAAGCTTCTTTTTGATCAATGTCACCAGTAGTAAATAGGAACATACATTGTATTAAGTTTCATTCCTTATCTTTTTGTTTTCATTCCTTCGTGGAATGGATTTAAAAGTTAAAATGTAACCTATTTTTACTCATGTAATTATCAATGACACTTGAAAAAAACTCATGCTTTTAAGTAAATTACTATTTAATTTTCTAACTAGAAAATGTATGTTTGTTATAACAGGCTTTCCACTGTCGACATGGAAAGGCTTATCTCTTTGACAAGGTGTAAGTGTTCTTGTTTTAGTTTTTTTTTTTTTTCTTTTTTTTTTTTCTAAACAAATGTTGATGTCATTATTATCATATTTTCCAGTGTGAATGTGACTGTTGGAGAGAAAGAAGAGCGGATGATGATAACCGGAATGCATACGGTTGTTGACATATTCTGTGTTGGATGTGGTTCAATTGTCGGATGGAAATATGTGAGATTTATTTTTCATTATTTCATACATATATTTATTTAGTCCCTGTTTCTTTTTTTTTTTCTTCATTAAATGTAATCCGGATGGAAGTATGTGAGATTTATTTTTCATTTTTTCATACATATATTTATTTAGTCCCTGTTTCTTTTTTTTTTCTTCATTAAATGTAATCCGGATGGAAGTATGTGAGATTTATTTTTCATTTTTTCATACATATATTTATTTAGATATGACTTAATCCAGTAAAGCTTCTATATGAGTGTTAATTTTTGACTTAATGCAGAAAGAATGACTGAATAGAGATAGTCACGGGAAAGAGACTTTTTCTGTTTTAAATTAGAATATTTACACAATTGGCCTTGGTTTTTTTTTTTTTTTTTTTTTTTTTTTTTTTTTTTTTTTGCTTTCCATTTCCAATGTGTGCTGTCATTTTATATTATTATATATGACATGAATCTGTGTTAATTTCCAGGAGTCGGCTCATGAAAAAGGACAAAAGTATAAGGAGGGGAAGTTTATTCTTGAGAGGTATTCAAATTGTTATAAATATTGTTATGGTTCTAGGGGAAAACCAATACCTAACAGAAAAAAATATTTGGTTTTTGGTCGCAAAAAAATGCCAGTTTCAACTTATTTTCTCGGGTTAATATCATAAAAGACCCTATATATCGGGGGTTTTCTGGATTAAAACTTCAAGTATTTTTTTCTTAAAAAAGTCGTTATGTTTTTACATTTTTTGATTGGCCCTTTTAGTAGGTTTACCGGTAATCTTCTGCCTTTAGACAAATTTTTTCGGAGAGACCCTTAACTTTTTATTTCAGAAAAAAACCCTCAAATTTGTATTTTTGGAAAAAAAAAAAAAAAAAAAAAAAACCTCACATTTTACAGACTTTTCTATTGAACCAACTTTTTGGTTTTGGCTCATAATTATTATGTTTTTCTTGTTTCTGTTTATGGTGTTTTGATAGTTTTTAACATTAAAATCATAAGGAGACATTTGATTTTTTCAAAACAAAGAGAAAGTCGTCATGTCCAATTTTTGTTCGCAAAATGCATATTAGAATCTAGACAAAATTATGCGATTGGTCCCTGTGGTTTACCAAAGTTGCTAAAATTGCTGGTTGAGGACAACTATGAAAATCTCTATGCGTTTGCTCCCTGTTGCTTCATTTTCTTGTGGTTTCATTTTGTTGCAAAAGTGATAAAGTTACTATTTTACCCTTTTTATTTTTTATACCTTTTTATATAATGTTTAAACTTTCTTTTATCAAAAAAAGAAAAATTAAGTAGAAAACCATCTCTCTCTCTCTCACATTACCACCCATCTGATTTTTGGGAGGGAGAGAGAGAGAGATGATTTTTCTTTCAATTTTTTTAATTAAAAAAATTAATGGGTATATAAAAAAGTGTAAAAAAGTAATAACAGTAAAAATGTCTTTTTGTATGATAAAGGATCAAGCAAGCAAGAAAATGAAACAATAGGCACCAAATGCATAGAGATTCTCATAGTTGTCCTTAACCGACAACTTCTAAACCACAAGGACCAATCGCGTAATTTTTTCTAAAATTTATTTGCATGTCTAGTTTGGGTTGAAAATGTTTCTAACGGGGAAAACATGGAACTTTAGATTAGATTTTAAACATAGATTGGTGTTCAGAAGTTTTCTTTCCGTCTGATTCTTAAACAATCCAACGTACCGCGCCAACTTAGACCACTGTTCTTCACCCGCCACAATTTCCGAGTATATCAAAATCTATTTGCAGGAGATTGTAGCAAGTGAAGAACAGTAGTCTAAATTGGCTCGGTATGTTGGATTGTTTTAAGAATCCAATGGAAAGACAACTTGCGAACCAATCTATGTTTGGAATCTAGTATGAGCTTTCATGTTCTCCTTTAGAAACATTTTCAAGCCAAACTAGACAATTGTTCCTCATTTGCTACAATCTTTGGGCATCTAGCAAATAGATTTTAATTTTTGTCGACAAGAATTGGACACGACAACTTTCTCTTTTTTGTGAAAAAAAGTCTTTATATTTTCATGCTAAAAACTATCAAAAACACCAACAAGAATAAAAAACATGTGAATTATTAGTGAAAACGAAAAAAAAAAATTGTTCAAAAAAAAAGTTTGTCAAATGTGAGTTTTTTTTTTAGAAAATAAAAGCTCTGAGGGTTTTCTCGAAAAAAATGGAAAAACATAAGGTTTTTTAAAGGAAAAAAATAATTTAAGGTTTTATCTGGAAAAACCCCAATATATAAGGTCTTTTATGATATTAATTGTTTTTTTATTTTTTATTTTTTATTTTCTGATGCATAAAGCAATAAATATAACAAACGAATACATGGACTTGTTGAAGCCAAAATCCATTAAAGCACGAAGAAAATATTTGCTATATTTTGCAAAGTATAATAGCAAAAACCATTTTAGAAATTTATATCTAACAATACAATTAATCAAAGTGCAATATAATCTAGAAATGCCTCAAATAAATCACCAAGGAATTTATATTTGATATAAACACGATGTTGTAATAAAATATGGTTCAGTGTGGTTTTTACTTTAAACGAAAAACAATCCATCAATTTTGAGTTAAAGTGCTGTGAATAAAATTGGACGGCTTGTGTTTTGACAGGTTTAAGGTTTTGGGTCCAGATGGGAGCATGTATGTACTAGGGCAAGAGGTTCAGGTGGGTGGAAGCGATGCAGATGATGCATGATGCATGATGCATGATGATTCATCCTCCTAATTGTGTACAGTCCATATTAATGTAGGATGGTTTTAGACTTTAGTGAAAAAAAACTCATATATTCTAGGCTTTGGCTATAAGTCTCTATTTTTGTCTCTTTTTGCCATTCGGTTCCATTGGGGTGTCTTGGACTGTTAATTTCCGACTCAAAAGCCAAATGTTGAAATCATACGCAATTTTATAAAAAGCATAAATTTTGTGTGTTATCAAAAATTGTTGGTATCATTGTTTTCTAGACATCACATTGAGATGCATAAATTTTGTGTGTTTTCTAAAAGGGTTGTGCTATAAATACACCTCATTACATTTCGTACCTCCTCTAGACACGTATCAAATCAAAATAGGTTTTAATTATATTAGTTTTTTAATCTATAGACTCTTATTGATTTGACTAATTGACTCTTTTTTTGTATTATTATTATTATTATTATTATTATTATTATGTTTATTATTATTATTATTATTATTAAACTATATTTATTATTAATAATTTTATAAAATTATAACCATTTGTGTTTATTGATAATCTAATGTCTCTTTTTTGTCGTTCAAAGTTATTCGGTCGTTTATAAAACAAGTGGTTATATGTATAATTTATTATTTATAAAATCTTTCGGGTTTATACCGTTTGTAAGTAATCAGAATTCACGTTATTATTAGCCGAAAATCGTCATTATTGGTCCGTCGACCCAGTTGTACACCATCTTTGTTTGTCCAGGCTTGTGCGTACGGACTGATAAGAATATTCTGCTGAATGGGAAACATTTATAGTGTTCGACTAAATGTTTATCTTCGCTATCCAGATAATACATCGTGTAATTGTAATATTGGACCAAACTTTGCATTGTTATTACTATTTATATTGTTATTTTTTATACATTCGTTCGAATTTAACATAACCGTTTTGATATAATTTGACCTAATTTTAAAAATTATAAACGTCGTTCGTTGTGTCATAATTACTTTAAAAAATATTGTTTATTGTTACTAAAATGTAAAAATTATAAAAGCATTAATTTGACATTCGTTCGAATTTGACATAACCGTTTTGATATGATTTGACAAAAAAATTAAAATTATAAACGTCATTTGTTGTGTCGTAATTACTTTAAAAAACTATTGTTTATTGTTAATAAAACGTAAAAATTATAAAAGCTAAATTCAATAATTTGACATTCATTCGAATATGACATAAACGTTTTGATTTAATTTGACATAATTTTATTAAATTATAAACATTGTTCGTTGTATCGTAATTACTTTAAAAAAAACTAGTGTTTATTGTTATTAAAACGTAAATATTATAAAAAGTAAATTTATTATTATTGTTTTTCTAATAATAATAATAATAATAAATCAAAAACTATAAATAAAAGAAATGAAAAAAGAAAAGGAGAAGACAATAAAAAACAAAATAGACAAAAGACAAAAATAAAAACAAAAAAACAAAAAATAAATCAGAGGAGGTACAATTAGACCATAGGGAGGGTATGTATAGAATGACCCTTTCTAAAATTGATTTGAAAAGTTGGTGTCATCGTATTTCCACAATAAAAAAAAAAAAAAAAACAATACAATGGAGAAATACCAATAAAACGAAATATGCTTTATATAAGTAGTTGTTTGTAGTTTACTTTGATGATAGTCTAATCTACAACAATAAATAAAATCAAATTTCAAATCTCAAATAGATAATCAAATTTGTATATAACATGAAACGCATCACTTGTTTTATGAATGAGATTGTAAGGCTGCATAAAAAAAATGTCTCAAAACCACTATTAACTCTTGTCTCTAATTTATTGCTACAAATTCTACTTCCATCTAAAATAACAGATACAAATTTTACAGCTTACAAACAACAAGTGAATACCAAAATCTGAACTCTAATTCATCTTTTCATGTTCCATCTATCGACACCACATCTGAGAGAATCAACAATTTGTCCAAATTACCGTCATGTTCAACACTTATAATCTTGATCTTTAATTAGTTTATGAATGTATAAATTTTTTTTTCTTTCTTTACTTATTTCTAGAATTAATTTGAATTTGATAACATACCTTGTAAAGTTGGGTTCCAAGATCACTTATCTTGGTCAAAGTCCAACATGAAGTCGGTCAAGTTTTCAGAATCAGCAATAGCTTCCTCCAAAGTCATCTTACCTTTCCCTTTTGCAGGTTTCGGCTGCAAAAATAATAATCCAATTTCAATCAATTTGCAAAAAGAAAAAGAAAAAAAAAAACGATTTGAGTTAAATATTTATTATTTCCAACACGTCAAATGGGTAAAAATATAAAAGTTCAGCTAAAAGTGAATAAGATCCACTTTGACATTTTTATAAACTAAATACTAGATACAAAAAAATTAAGGGAAATTCCAAATATATTATGAGAAATTATAAAAGTACCTTTGATTTGCGAAGCTCGGGAGTCGTTTTCAAGACACTCCAATTGCGTGTAATATTTTCATCATCATCAAATTTACCCTCATCGTCACTATCCTATTAAAAAACAAAATTACATGCAACAAAACATTAGTCATCTAAGAATTCTGACATGACATGACATGACATGTACTGCATTTGGCAGACATGCATTGGACTAAGACTGATGTCAATAAGACAAAATCTGTAATTTTTGTCCTACACAAAAAATGTGTGGGACCGACAATCGACACTTGCTCTTACTATAACTTGTTGGTGCAAAAGACATGAATGCCCTCGGCATCCACATCATCAAACATAGCCCAAGTGAGAAAAAAAATAATATTGTAAATTCAAAATACACATGTGACTATTAATTTTTACCTCCTTTTCACCAATGTCAACAGCTTTAGCCATGGCTTCATCATCAGAAACTGGTGATTTTACCTGTTGTAAAATGTTATGTTTCATAAGTGAAAAACAGCAAAATGATATATTAGAAAAGCTCCCAATCATAAAAAATATAAAAATTACTTGATGGTTAGAGAAAAGAAAAACAAATAATGCAAGATTATTACCTTTACTTTTTCAACCTTCTCTGAAGCCAATATTCTATCAATTTCCTCCTTTGACGTTATATTGCCATTCTGATCAAAAAACATTATATATGATATAAAAATAAAAATAACTTACATAAGAAATAAGAATTTAAAAAAAAAAATAGAAATCTACTTACCTCTTGCAAATAAGCTAAAACATTGGGTGTAGGTTCGTGAAAATCAGGACCCCTAAAATCAATAACTTGGTCTGGATCTTGAATATAATTTATTGTTGGGTAAACCGGATCTCCACCCCATACTATAATTTAAAAAAAAAATGTTTGAATTAGTTGACTGCATAATAACATTTTGAAGAACTATGACAATTAAATAAAAATATAAAATAATTTAAAAATTAAAAAATAGTTTGAAGGGAAAACTTTACTTTGTTTAATTTGATCTTCTCGCATTCTCATGGCCAATGGATCTCTAGCAATACGATGATCTGTTCCCATCATTATTCGATATTCTGCTGCGGTTTGACATGAAAACATTTCAATGAGTTGTGTGTTTTCATCTTCACCCGTTTCTTCATAATGTTTTTGAATGGCTTCACGTGACGTGTCCTTTTTCCATGCTTTAACCCATTCTGAATAGTATGCTAATGGACCTTCTTTTTCCAGCCTGTCACGTTCAGCCTGTAACCTATATAAAAACTCACCATATATTAAATTATTATCACGTTAAAATTAGCAACCAAGAAATCACAATGGTAGTTTAATTATACCTTTCTTCTTTATATAAATGCTTCCTAGCTCTATAAAGGGCGGTTTCGGTCAAAGTTGGCTCTTCACCAAAAAGCTTAATTTGACCGGTCTCTGCCATGGCCTTTAGAAACACCTGTTTGGTCAAACAAACAGAAATTCTAGAAATTTAGGGTATATAAGTAATTTCACTCATCCATTAACAAAACTCACTAACCGTTTCAGCATCAGGACGCTTCTTCTGCCACCTGGACCATTGTTCCTTATCTGGTTTCCTCCAATTCCACCATAACTCTTCACTTGTAAGAGGCTCTTTTATTGGTTTTCTTTTTTTAGGGTCAATAAAAGGGTGAGGGTTTCCGATTTTTTTATCAAGTTCATAACCAGTTAACTCCTCCATTTCAGATTCCTTCTGGTACACCACAAAATCAGAAAACTCGTCTTTTGATTCCTCAAATATCTCATTCAAATCTTCATCTTCAATCAAATCATCTTCTTGATCTATAACTGTATTTGTTTCATTAGAATTGGAAGCAGCATTTGAGGACTTGTTGTACATTTTCCTTCTGCTTCCTGGATTTTGGCCATAAGATGGAGCCCCAAATGATGTGTCGGATGGGTCAGGGGCACCGGCTGCCCGGGCTTGACCGACTGTGCCCTCGGGTAAATAATCCTGCCCGAGAATGCTTGCCCGAGCACCGGAAGCTGGCTCGACCTGCCCGGATATTGAGTCTTTGTAACTGTGGTATGGGGCCCGCTCAACAGATAGTTTCTCAAAAGAACGCTCTAATGGCTTCTCATCATCTGTGTTTTCACACTTTACACAAGGAAATAATGGAGTCCTTTTAGTGGTGTTTAAACGGATTTTTGCCTGCCATACTGAAGATGGAAATGGACTTGTGAAGTACGTCTGTAGAATTCACAAAGAAAAACATGGAAACACTAGTTAGCATTATATGAGGAAGATGTATAGAAGCTTTGATGATTCATTAACAGGCAAACAATCTGGACCGAATTTGTGTTATTTTACAGACAAATGTAGTGTTATATCAGCAATTTGAGTGTTTTTTTAAGTAGAATTGCAAATAATCCCAAACACGAACGAAATTCAATGATTCGAAACGTTAATTCATCTCCCTCTATGCAAATAACTAAACAGAGGTAGAAAATAGTTTAACCTAACCTGAAATAACAGCGGAGATTTGTTAGTTACACAGCCACATCCAGAAAGCATAGCTCTCGATTATCTGCAACAACGGCAACAAACATTTTAGAACACGAGAAAACCGAAAAAACAATACCCAATTTTTAATTGATGATTACGATGCAACTAAGCGAAACTAGTACAATGAACTACTAAATTTCTGCAGATCGTGGCGTGAATCTCATAAAAATAAGGGATTTCTGAAGGTTCAACTGGACCTGCAAGTTCTTCCTCTCGACAGGGTTTTAGGGAGGGACTAAGAAGAAAGGAAAATATCGGATAACGTTAAGTTACCAAATCTTTTTCCCGAAATATTAACAGTGAATTACATAAATAGTCCTAACTCCTAACATGTTACACATTATCATGGTTTTTTATTTTTATTGTTGTATACTTTGTTTTATTATTAAACTTGTTATAGTGATATAAAATTAAAATTTTGAATTTATTCGAAAAATATCCAACGTATTATATTTTAATATTGAAAGAATTATTGTATTATTTTTGTGTCTAATAGAATAATTATATTTTCTGATTTGGATTAAATTAATATTTTTAGGGATGAGCATATGGACCAGAAAAACCGAAGCTAATCGAAAACCGACCATAACTGAACCTAACCGGGAATAATCGGTTCGGTCTTCAGTTTTTAAAAAATATTAATTCGGTTTCGGTCTGGTTCAGTCTGATACTCGGACCATGCTTACCTTAACACTACATCTGATCATAAAAAACCGAACCGAATCGAACCAAAAACTGATTATAACTGAACCAAACCGGGACTATATATATATATATATATATATATATATATATATATATATATATATATATATATATATATATATATATATATATATATTCGGCTTTTAAAAAATGTTGATTCGGTCTTGGTCCGGTTTCTGGACCACGCTCATCCTAAACATTTTACAACTGAATAACCTACTAAAACTAGTTGCATATGAGATTATTGATTTGAATTCTAAAGATTATATGGAATAACAATTATGATCTTTAAAAATTAATGGCACTACATTTCCAAGCAAAATTGAGTGATTTTATGAAATAACAGTTAATAATTCTGGAAATTAATAGTGCCATGTAATTCATTTAGTTCATTTAGTTCCATGTATGTTATGTATTCTTTCTATTTGAAAGATGGTATAATCTGAAAGACAGTATTTTCTGTGTCAGACAGAGAGTATTATCGTACTATAATCTTAATGTACTCTCTTTTTTTAATATAGGATACTATCTTAATGTAATGTTAATATATTATCTTTGTATGATGAATGGTGTTATCTACTACAATGTTAAAAATTCTCATATGTGATAAAGAATATATGTGAGTATAATTGTTTTTTCTTGTCATTTTCTTATTGATGTTCTAATCTTATAGTGAGAAAAAACATTTGTCATGTCAGACAAAGAGAATACAATAATATAACAGTAATATAACAGTAATATAACACATTCTGTCGGACAACGACAATATTGTAATATTATAATAAGAAAATTGTTATTTTTGTTCAAAAAATAACATAGTTGTAGCAAAAAAATATAGCAACTTTTCTGATGATTACCGGCTAAAAACATATATATATATATATATATATATATATATATATATATATATATATATATATATATATATATATATATATATATATATATATATATATATATATATATATATATATATATATATATATATATATATATATATATATATATATATATATATATATATATATATATATATATATACTAAAATCTCAAATGTGTAAACGACAGCCGATTTCTTGTCCTTTTTTATAAACCGTTTGTTATCATTTTTTATTCAGAGAAAATCGTAACTTTATCGTTAATGAGATTAGAAGAAAAACTTTGCTGGAGATTTTCCTTTGCTTAAAATAAAATAACATCTACTTTAATATTATATCTGGTTTAAGCGGAGTATAGCGCCGGTTAACCAACAAATTGTAATAAAACATGAGCTTCAAATATAAAAAAAAAATCATCATTAGTGAATCAAAATTTATACCAAGTCTCATTTTATCTTTATAATGACGAAACAGATAGCCTAAAACCGATAAAAAGTTTATATTGTAAGTATATCTAAGATTACACTCTCATAAACAATTTCGACCAAAACTACGTTGTTATTCAGTCTTTTCTCCTCTTTTTCTCTTTGAATCATTCTATGATGCAATTGTAGTTTGTGAACGATTCCCATCTTACACACTAAAGTCTAAACGTGTAAATCTTGTTTTACATAAATAGCTTTAAAAGTAAGACAACCATCCATTCATTGAAGATTTTAGTAAATTCAAATCACTAAAAGCATATAATTACATAGGCATGAAACTCTTGAACCTTTGCTACAAATATACAATATTCATCATGCAAAATTGCAAACTCAATACCTATACAATGCAACTACTATCGACAACAAGCACACGCCATATGAAAACTCAATTAACTTATCAACTATGTTACACAATACATGACTAAACAAACATTCTACGGCCATTCTTATGCCATTGACATCAGTTTCAGCTCAATCAGCCTCAACTCATGTCAAACACAGTATAAACTGTCATATCCCTATAGGAGGCACTATGCTTGTTTTGGTGTCTGTTTGAGGTTTCATATAGGGAGGTGTATTGTGTTTAAGTTTAACGAGAATTTGGCGCATTCTAGATAAGTCCGTAGGCTTACCGGGTTTCGGTCCCTGGATTACCACAACTGATGCCTGTTTTTCTTCAACCTTTTTCCCACGCTTTTCTAATTTTGGGACTTCCTTTGGAATCAGCTCTGCAATTGCCTTGAAATAATTCTTACCGGCTTCCGCATGGAACTTCTCTCGGCTTTCCAAATATGCCTAAAATCCATAACAAACAAGTGTCGATGATTTATTAGCAGGTAGCAGGTAGCAGGTAGCAGGTAGCAGATTACATGTAATTACAGGTAACAGGTAACAGGTAACAGAGAAAGTGGTAAGCAACACATCACCTTTTCTTTCTCTCTGTTGATGGTGATATTGTTGTTGCATCTAGCTTTCCACTTCCTAACAAACTCGGCTTTGTATTCATCAGCAGCTTCAATTATTTCTTTCACAGATTCTTTCTCCTGTGTTTCCTTCTCCTCAAGCCTAATTGCATTTTTCCTACGTATCAACATTCACAAGTCAGCAACTAACAACTTGTTATGTACTCATACAAAGCTGGCCCACCAGAGACGGTTAATTACTTGTACATCATATGTTAGAAAATATAGTTCTGAAATCTTCAATTTAAGCTTCAAAAATGACTTTGTATTAAATCAAACTCCTTTTCAGTTAAGAAATACATAATACCTCACATAAACAAATAACTAAACCACAATATCCATAACTATAACAGATTATGATATCAGATCTGATAGTTAACTCTGTTTTTTTTTTTTTTTTTTTTTTTTTTGGTTCAAGAATTCTGCTGGTATACTTTATGATTTTCACAAACTGAAGTTTGTGAGAATATATAAAAAGTCCTTCCATCAAGCCAGCCCTCAAGAAGTTAATTCATAGTTGTTTGACTCATTGTCTTACTAATCATTTTTTTATTCACATTAAAACATCATTTAGTATGCGATCGTTTTTAGACAAAATATATCTAACACAAAGTTATTATTTTTTAATTATTACGATAATAGTGACATAAAAATCATGTGTCCACCACTATGCCAGATCCAAATCCGTCCTTCAAGGAATATGATTCTCCAGCTGTCTGATTATCAGAAAAATTGGCCACACCTCGAATATAAGATTAACTAGCTGCGCTCTATCACACAACCCTTCTGTAGTGTTGATTTTGGTTCAACATATAACTGCTAATCCCAAATACGCTCTCTAGTTTGCAACAATTTACTCTTAGCTCATTGCAATTCCGAAGTCTGGTAAAAAAATTCGAATAGTGTTTGATCTATGGACTTCGTTGTTAGACAATACTTTTACGATACGATCTCCAAATTACTAAACTAGCTATCGATTGAAGCCACAAACAATGGAAAAAAGTTATCACGAACTCACCGGCGCCACTCTCTCAGAGCGAATCCTTCCTCCAGTTGCTTCTCCATCGGCGGTGGCAGAATTGGTTCGGCAGACGCCACAGCGCCACCACTCAGTTCCTCCGTCAAACCATCCCCGGCAGTGTCGAATAGTGACATGACTCTTCTGGAACTTTCTCTGCTCACTGCGACGAAAATATAATTGTGATGTTTTTACGTTACTTGTAAACTCGAATCAGAGGAGGTAATAATCTGCTAATATCAGTTGCAGTATAACAATACACGTGTCGCCTTCTTGTGACACATGAGGTACACTAAATGCATCTCGTCAATAAATATTAGACACGTGTGATTAGGAGTGCCGGAATCTTAGGCCTTGTTTGATAACCTCTTAATTGAAAATTTAAGAGGCAGTCTCTTAATTTTCAGATTAAGTGTGTTTGATAGCATCTGAATAAAAGCCTCTTAATCTATCAGCAGCCTCTTAAAAATTAAGAGGTGAGACCATGTCTGAATAAAATTAAGAGGCACCTATAGTCACACCCACCGCACCACAACCCACCCACCACATCCTACCCCATCCTCATACCACCCCACTTACCACCACCCTACTCACCCACCCCCACCCTACGACACTACAACAATTCAGAGGTTCCAACCAAACAGCATGTTAAACGTTCAGATCTTAAAAATTCAGACCCTCTTAGAAATTCAGACCTCTTAAAAATTCAGATCTTAAATATTAAGATCTTACCAAACAGGGCCTTAGAGTATTGGGAGTGGACTCGTAGTCAAATCTCATTTCATTTTACTTTCTATCATTTTATAAGGGTCATCTTAAAAAAAACCCCTCATCATTAAACTTATAATGTCCCATCAATTTGGGTTTCCTTTTATATATATATATATATATATATATATATATATATATATATATATATATATATATATATATTATATAAATACTTATTTTGGTATTTATAATTTAAATTTTATTCTAACTTTTTGACGTTTAGTTCGAATACGTTTTCTAATGTGTTTTCTTTAACGTTTTGTCCGTTGGTATCATTTAACGTTGTAATTTAGTATTTTTTTGTTCTAATTTTTTATGTTTTGTTTGAATACATTGTTATATGTTTTATTCGTTTATATCGGTGGAAAGTTATTAAATAATGTTGATTAGACTTATGAATTTGCATTTTCTAATTTTTGACGTTTTGTTTAAAAACATTTTTATATAATTTGTTCGTTCATATCGTTTATATGTTTTGTTCGTTTCTAATTTTTGGCATTTTGTTTGAATATATTTTCTAATTTTTATAATTTTTGATGCATTAATTTTCTAATTTTCTAATTTTTGACGTTTTATATCGGTGGAAACTACAATTTCCATAATTTACATCATGTTTCACTTCTTGTATTTGACTGACGTAAGCATGAAATAACTTTAACAATTCATTGATGAAGGGCATTGAACAATTTGATTTATTCTCGACGTAGGAACTATGCATTGCTGGTTCTTTATAACCCAAACCCCTTGAATCAATTGAAGTAGACACGTTTGAACAACTTCGCCTAAGGGGTTGTTGTGGAGGTGGATCAACGGTAGTTTTATTGAACCGTTTATCCTTCAAAGAGGGACGTCAGTGAGTGGACTTGTGAACAGCAGGTTCACAAACGGTAGTTTTTAACGGTGCAAAAAACTCATTTACCCTATTATAAAGAGCATACTTACCATGTTTGGACTGCTTTTTGTCTCTCATGGAGTTCGTCTTCACAATAATAACAAGTGCGCATACTAACCCATAACAAGTGTGCACTTGACAACCACAATTCTCAAAAAACACGCAAATAAATTTTGAACGAAACCGATTAACCAAATCGAATAAGCCTAAACCGATTAACTGGAGAAGCTTGTAAAACAAAGTGTACTTCAAATTATATATATATATATATATATATATATATATATATATATATATATATATATATATATATATATATATATATATATATATATATATATATATATATATATATATATATATATATATATAACATAAAAGAAACCTAAATTAGAAATACTAAATTACAATGTGTTCAAACAAAACGTAAAAAATTAGAACAAAAATTACTAAATTACAACGCTAAATGATACCAACGAACAAAACGTTAAAAAAACATATTAGAAAACGTATTCGAACTAAACGACAAAAAGTTAGAATAAAATTTAAATTATAAATACTAAAATAAGTATTTATATTAAATAAAAACAATTAATAATAGTTATAAAATTACAAAAAAAAAAGAAAATAATTAAAAAATATCATAATTAATATATATATATATATATATATATATATATATATATATATATATATATATATATATATATATATATATAAACCCAAATTGATGGGACATCATAAGTTAATGATGAAGGGGTTTTTTTACCAATACCCTTTTATAAACGGTATCATTTTATAAACGGTATGGTGTTTCTCAAAAGTTGTAGACGTTATGGTGTCTTTCAAATATTGTAAGCATCAATAATGTTATATAGGTGTTATATATGATTTTCAGAAATGTTTCATACTATGTTTTTATGAGGATGTGGTGTTGTGGTGTTTTTCAAAAATTGTAGGCATTAATGGTGATAATTGTCGCCCAAGATTGTTTCCCGATAGGGGCGGTGTTGGATGTTGGCAACAAAAATCACCATGCCTTATAGCCTAATATTTATTAAATAAATTCAATTTTAAATAATTAAAATTAAAATCATTATATTACTTCATAAAAAATAAAATAACATAATAACAACTACAAATATATACATCATTAACTGTTTTTTTTTTTCAAAGCTAGTACAATTTAGAGGTCGTCACCCTCCGAATCACACGTTTTCATTTTACAGACTCCTAAATCTGCCATTTGTTTTTGTACCATTACCCTATATTGATGTATCGCCACCTTTTGCTTTTGTATAGGTAAGTGCTCGTTCATTTTTGTCAGTTAATTGTTGAAAGTTATTCCCCACAAAGTTATGCATAAAAGATGATATAGCTTTTTTCGATTTATCCCTTGTAATCAGGTGTCGAGATTGTTCCGGCTCGTCAACTTCATTAAGGTTGATAGAATGATGCATGTCTGACATTTTTGACCATTGGACTCGAATGTCATTGACCTTCTAGACCTACCTATTTCATTCCTTATCGGTGGAACCTCAATCCACTTTGAACAACTTAGAATTTTCCATCCTTTGTGGTGGGTAAACGTCTTTTAGTTACATTCATTTTGATAGTGTTCAATCACCATTTCAAATGTTGATGTCATCCATATCACTTTTCTTTGGCCACTAAGTTGTAGTAAATTCTGTTAAACTTGACAATCTTTTGTTTCATGTCTCGGATTATTGAAGATAGTTGGCCAGTTCTACGATATTCCCGACCCATTGAATTGTAGGGTTGTGTCAAAATACAAATACAGTCCCAAAAGCCCCTGCATGTTGGGTGAGTTCTCAATTATGTTATCTTCAAACATATTGATCCTTGCACAATACAATGCAACTTCTTCTTTGAATTCCAATTTTGATTATGCCCACATTTAGAGCTCTTACCCGATCGTGATTGCTTCGGTTGTGTTTTGGGCACCGATTTTGGTTGAAAATAGTGCATATGGGGTGGGATTTGGGAATGGTGCATTTGGGGATGAATACCTTGAAATTAAGAGGAAGAATTGAGTAAGTTAGTAAAACTTCGTTACAGTGAAGGGAAAGAGATTCATATCGTAGTAGAAAGGTGGTGATGATGTGTATAGCACGAAAGGGTTATTAGATCTTGGGGTGATTGAAGTTGTGAAGCGATCTCTGACTAATGATAAAATGAACTGTGATATTATTTTTAAAATTACTTTTTAAAAGCTTCCAATCTTATAAAATTAATTGTGATATCTAAAAAACGTCAATTTTGAAAATTTCTTTTTGATATATATATATATATATATATATATATATATATATATATATATATATATATATATATATATATATATATATATATATATATATATATATATATATATATATATATATATATATATATATATATATAGAGAGAGAGAGAGAGAGAGAGAGAGAGAGAGAAAGAGAGAGTAAAGTTCAATTGAGAACTTAAAAAGAGCCTAGGAACTTAATAACCTATTTTATGAACTTTTTTCTATACAATATTTTTTAAATATATATATATATATATACCCAAAATTTTCTTATTGTGCGACTAATAGATTTAAAAAAAAAAAAAAAAATAACATTTTTTTCATATGCATATGAAAAAAATGATTTTTTTGAATTTTTTTTAAATCTCTTATACGTTCTATATACGTCATATTGAAAAAAAAAAACACAACGTTGTGGTAAATACTTTGAATGGAGGGCAAAACTGGAAATGCATATAATTTTTAGTGGAATGATTAAAAATTCCTTGGAAGAATCCGTTCCCAACACATTGTTTTTAGAATTAATGTGACATTAATCGTATACATGCTTACAAACTTGAGTTTCTATCTACATAGAATTTATAGGAAATGCAAAATATGTTATATGATAACTTGACTTTGGGTTAAAATCACGTGTTCAGTGATTTTGTGTTAAAATTTAATTTATTGAATTGCTATTTGACAGCTTAAAAACTAGTTTGATAACTTTTGGTTAGGTATTGTGAAATGAAAGCAGTATTTTAATAAAAATTAATCTGCAATTTGCGTGATTATGTGTTAAGTGTTTAGCTTGTTTTATTTATTTAATGGAATGTGTAAATGTGTAAAAACATGTGTTATTAGTTTAAAATTTTTAGTTATGTTTTACAAAATTTTGGCACCGTTTTGACCAAAATTATCCGTTTTTTAATTCCAAATTTACCAAAAAAAATGCAAATTTTAATGTTTAACTGAGTTATATGATTTAAAAAATTGCAAAAGTTAGTCAATCCATGTTTTGACCCAGTAAACTACAAATACTGAAAAGATCAGTATTTTTTGCATCACATGGTCTCTCTTTAGTAAATATTATATTTTGATAATTTTTCAGTAATGTTTGCTATACTTAATTTGTCATTTCTTCAAATTTTAAGTGTTTTTAAGATCTCTTGTTTGTCCAAAGTGATTTAATTATATTTTTTTAATTATATTGGTTGTGTGGTTAAATAAATTACAAATTTTAATATATTCTTGTTTGACTATGTGTTTTGTGATTATTTACTAGATCTAAGAATATATAGCGAAGTTTGGTTGAAATATTACTTTTTGACATTCTTTGGATAATGTGCTTATTGAAGACTATTATTATTTTTCTGCAAGAAAAATTTAGTTAGTCATTCATGTTTGTGATTACGTGCTTAATAAGATTTTTTTTCTTTCAAATGATAAATTTTATGCTAGTATATTTTTGTAATACATATACTAAAATTATATGTGTTTATATTCTCGAATTACTTTTGGTGAATATTTGAATTTTTGATGATTATGTGATAGGATAATCAATTAGCATTTTTATGTATCAATATATGTATATGACTTTTTGTTCTATTATCACACACGCTTCAAATATAGTATTTCGATGATAATACTTGAATTTTTTTGTGGTCGAAATAAAACTTAGTAGTCTTTGTAAAACCTACTTGATATTTTTTTAATTATTATAAATTTACTTATATGTGACTAGGAAATGGTTCAAATAAGAACCATCAAAAGATGAAACCGTGATAACTGATATACAGTAAGAATCATGTTCTTTTTTGTTTTGTATCAATATATGTATATGACTTTTTGTTCTATTATTACACACGCTTCAAATATAGTATTTGGATGATAATACTTGAATTCTTTTGTTGTCGAAATAAAACTTAGTAGTCTTTGTAAAACCTACTTGATATTTTTTAATTGTTATAATTTTACTTATATGTGACTAGGAAATGGTTCAAATAAGAACCATCAAAAGATGGAAACCGTGATAACTGATATACAGTAAGAATCATGTTCTTTTTTGTTTTTTACACTTGTTTAGTGTCTTGAAATATATCAAACTTAATAACTTTTCTTATTTTTTAACAAGTTTTACAATATTCACAATTAAATAAAAATTTGAAGTTGTTAAAATGTGAATATTATAACGAATTTTTTTCTTTAAAACACATCAATATCGATGTTTAATAGCAAATGAATGATATTATCAATTTTTATATGTTTGGTAATTTTGTTTTGATAAAAAAACAAGTGTTCAAAAATTAAAAATATTACATTATTAAATTGTGAATGAGTGTTTCTCACATTTCTGAATCTTTAGTAGTTCTCATTTAAACTCTTCCCTACGTGACTATATGTATATAGTTTAGATATAATTTTAGTGTGCGCAATTAGATTATTCAAACTAGATGTTTTCTTGTCAAAGTGTTTGAAATTATTTTATTTAATTTTTTATGACTTCTTTACCTAGGAAAATAGTGTAACTTTAGATAAATTATTTGAAACCTTATGTTAAGCTTGTGCTTAGAAGTAATGTGCAAAATGTGTATTCTTGCTTGATTAATTTGATAATATTTTCAACTTTGACATGTGTGTAATATTCAACTAGGTTGATTAAAAGTTATATGTGACTTTAAAACATTTCTACCATGTGACTTGTTTGGAAAGAATTTGTCATAACATGTTTGATTAAATTTTTTGTTTGAAACAAATATATCTTCGTTGTGGATATGTAAGCGCACTTATAATTTGCATTTATTGTGTTAAATATTTACTATTATATGTTATTGAATATTTGATATTTTGTGTGAAATTAAATGTCTAATTCTTGAGCATTGGTATATTACGTTTGTGTTTATTGGAAATAGACTTCTTTTACATAGTTGAAACTTTCATGTTTATATGCTCACATATAACTGATTTGATGTTTGGGTACTTGAATTTATTGGAAAAAAATTGTTTACATTAAATCCGTGATTATTTGTCATACGACACACAGTGAGTTTAATTGTTTATTTACGACAGAACCTGAGTATCTATTTTTGCGTGTTTGTTGCAACTTTCTTTAATTGAAATTATTTGCTTATATCTCTTGGTAAATATTATTTGTATTTAATACATGATTACTAGACATACATGTGTGGATGTGATGTAGTCAAGAAGTTGTGAGTTAGGACAGTGATGTGAGAAGACCTTGGGTCGGGTACACTATGTCATGTGCATTTGTGTGTTAGATAATTGCCTATAGTATTATCAAAGAGTCTTAAAGAAATTTCCAAAGTTGATTACACAAATGCTTTATAAATATTCATGCTTTACAAAGTTTACACACACACACAGAAATATATATATATATATATATATATATATATATATATATATATATATATATATATATATATATATATATATATATATATATATATATATATATATATATATATATATATATATATATATATATATATATATATATATATATGATGCGATATCAGCCCTCGATTCGTCTGGTTCTCACTTCACGGGTGATTCTGATCGCCTTGGGCTTGACCTGCGACCACAATCACAAAGGAATAGCAACGTTAGTCGTTCTCCGGGAGGAGGTCCCGGGAAAACGCTCCGATGCCTAAGTTAGATCTCCGACGGGGTTTAGTAAGTATGTGGTATGCGTGTTAAGAGTATAATGGTTTTGATCCCCTAACCGAATGCCCTACAGGGGCTTTTATACGTCTTGCCTGTCTAGCAGTGGCCGACAAGATCTTTGCTGTGGCAGGAGGGGACCAGGCCGTCCGTTGGCTGTACGACCTTTGTCCTTCGCCGCGCCCCTATTGGTTCAGACCGGCTGGATGGGGCGCGCACGATCTGTGTCAGGTACGGGCGCCACGCGTAGGTTGAGGAGCATGGCGCCAGGTACAGTTCACGCTGGGCGTTCCAGCGAATGTGTCGTTAGTGAGCCGGAGCAGGGTTCTCCAGGAGGAGTCTCTCCAGCGAGGTATCTCCGTTGGCTGGAATAGAGACTTCCTGGTGAGGAACCTCCAGCGGTTGGCGAGATTGGGATCTCCAGGGAGCGCGTTAGAGGACGCGTTAGCGGTTGCCAGATGGCACGCTATCAAGTCTCCCTAGCCTTAGGCATTATTGCGTGTGCATGGCTAGTGATGGTGACTAGGGCTAGCATTAAGTTACCCCACGTTGATGTGACCGTTATTCAGACAGCGTTAATCACTACCGTTGAATTTTGAAACTCCCGCTTATGACCTTCCCTTATCCGACCTCTTTATATTCTCCTTTTTCTCCGGTTGTTAGTTCCTTTACGGTTTCTTTTCCTTTTGTTGATCTCTTTGCTCTCCTCCTTCTCTGTTCTTCCGTTTGTTGTCGAAAATGAGTTCTTCATCAGACGTTAGTCCCGATTCTCGGTACTACGATTCGCTAGTGGCCCGCTATGGCTTCCAACCGGAGGACGGTGTAGAGCTTCCAGTTGACGGAGCCGTTTTTTCCCTTCCGCCTGCGGGGAAAATCGGTATGTATTTAAAACACTTCGAGGCCGGTTATCGCTCGCCTACATCGGACTTCTTCATGGAGGTTCTCGATTACTATCACGTTCATATTCATCAACTGGTCCCTAATGGTGTAAACAAGGTCATCACGTTCGAACTTCTCTCTAGAGCTGTTCATCTGGAGCCCGATCTGTACGTTTTTCGTCACTTTTTCCAGTTCACCAGCGCCTCGACCGGAAACAACTATACTTTCTGCGTTCGTCAAGATCGCCCTACCCTTGTTACCGATCAAAAGGGGACTGCCCGGAACTGGTCTCAACATTTTATTTGGGTGAATGAGCACCGGGTCGGTGCTATGAAACATCGTGTCGATCCTATCACCGATCGTGCTTTCACTCTCTTCCCTGCAAAGGAGGCTATTGCAAAGGTTCTCTAGTCTTTTCGTGTGGTTGGTGGGGAATTTCCTGAGTACATTCTGGCCAGCGCCGGTATGAGTACTTCGTGGCGACTTCGGGGCAAGATGCCCGAGTTCTTTAGCATTGTGGATGGTTAGTTCTAGTCCTTGTTAGCGTTGTCTTTGCTTTTCTCCTTCTCCTCTCCCCCCTTTTTTTTGAACAACGTAAGTGCTTGATGTCTTTCCATCGTTGCAGGACGGGAGCATGATATCTGGTTTACCGACGTTCTGGCGAAAAACTATCCCGGGTTTCTCCAGTATCGTGAGATTCCGTTGATTGATCGGGTACTTCCCTCACGCGCTTTCCGCCACGAAGCTTTTATTACACGGGCCTCGGTGGTGTAGGAGGAAGAGAGGCGAAGGGATGCGAGTGCTGGCCCTTTGGTTTTTTCAGCTGTTGATGGGCGGATTGCTGATGCGGGTGCCAGCGGTGAACAGGGTAGTTCTCCCAGGGCCTTGGTGAAGAGACGTGCGGCATTGTTTGCCGCTGGCGACAGTTCTGGCATCGTGGTGTTGCCACGGCGGCTGCGTCCTCGCCGTCTGGCTAGTGGCACTGGAGCTTCGGGTTTCGTTCCGCCCCAGTCTCTTGTGATTAATATTTCCGACGACGTATCGCAGGGCAGGGACATGGAAATGGACCAGGGTGGGGTGCTCGTATCGGTACCCACCCTGTCGTCGAGAATATTGCTGGAGAAGGTTCTGGAGAAAGTAATCCTTCATTGCCGGTTGGGCCTCCACCTCCTCGCCCGGATTTCGGCGGTTTTAGTCGTCGTGGAGGTGCAGCGGTTTTGGGACCCCCCCCCCTTCAGGTTTTGGGGAAACCAGCCATGTTGCTTCTGCTGGAGTGTTTGTTCCCGGATGGTCTTTATCAGAGGGTGCGCGCCTTTCAAACTACCAAACCGCCCTGGAGTTCACGCAGCATGCGTTTCCTCCAGGTACTCGTTCAGAGATGGGGAGTTATTCCCCGGCCGACTTGGTAGATTCACTCCGGTATGCGGCTGCCCAGAGCGCTTGCTTCTTTGGTGAAAGCGCGAATCGTTTGGAGCAATTGCTGGCTGCCAACGCTGATCGCCCCTCCCTCCAGCAAGAGTTGGATGTTGCTCGCGCTGAGATTGTCAAACATGAGGATTTGCTGAAGGACCTTCGATCTCAAGTGGCGTTTTTACAGGCGGCTAAAAAAGAGGGTGCCCAGCTGAAGGAGCAACTGTCCATGCTTGGACGGGAGAAGGCTGAGCTTCAAAATGCTTTGGCTGGGGTGAAGTCTGAGAACGAGGGTCTGCATATACAACTTGAAAGCGCCGAGAGAGATGCTGTAGAGCGTGACCGAGTTGCTCAGGCCAAGATGCAGGCGCTGGAAGATGCAGAGGCGGACCTGTCCTGGCTTTTGACCAATGGCGTTGTAGGTGTTGTTGACTTGGTTATGGAAACCCGGGATTTCGGGATGGGCGTGCATCATCTCAAGGAGGTGTGTATGGCAGCAGGACAAGCTCAAGGGTACTCTCGTGCGATAAAAGACATGAAGGCGGGCAACGAGATTGCGGTGGATGCTTTCATGAATGTTGATTATGTCACGGCCTTCAAACTTGGGGAGCTTGGTGTGCCTGACCTGAAAGCCTTGCTGGACCCGAGTAATGTTGCCGGCCCTTCTCATTCGTAGCAGGTATTTGTTGTCTTGTTTGCTTGTCTTTGATGTTATTCTGTTATGAAGCAATGGTTGTAAGGCCCTTCTGAGGCCATTTGGACAAGATTTTTGTTTTTGTTTTGTAAGGCTCACGGGCCAGGACAACGTTGTTTGGTTGTTTATATGTGGTGTGAGCCTGATGGCCGTCGTAAACTCTTTTCCTTTTCATGTGGTTGTTTGAGTTTATTGTTATCGGACGGAGTTGGGATGGAGGATTAATTAGGCTTCACCCCTGGTTCCTTATCCTAGTTGCAATCGGGAATGTATGCTGGCGGGTCTATTCCAAGGTAGCCAATTTGGTGAACCTTGGTGAGACTGGGACCAAAAATCGCTAGGCCTGCTAGGGAGTAGTTCATCCTTAAGGTCTGTAAGACTTAAGACTAGCAGTTACCAGGTCTTTTTCAGAATGTTTCATCTAGATGACCTTGCTAAGGCTAGGACCAGAGGTCACTGAGCCCACTAGGGAGTATTTCACCCTTAAGGTTAGTCTTCTTCAGGGTGTTTCACCTGGATAACCTTGCTGAAGCTAGGACCAGGAGTCACCGAGCCCACTAGGGAGTATTTCACCCTTAAGGTTTTTAAGACTAGGACCAGGAGTCGCTGAGTCTTCTTCATGGTGTTTCACCTGGATAACCTTGCTAAAGCTAGGACCAGGAGTCACTGAGCCTGCTAGGGGGTATTTCACCCTTAAGGTTTTTAAGACTAGGACCAGGAGTCGCTGAGTCTTCTTCAGGGTGTTTCACCTGGATAACCTTGCTAAAGCTAGGACCAGGAGTCACTGAGCCCGCTAGGGAGTGTTTCGCCCTTAAGGTTTTTAAGACGAGGACCAGGAGTCGCTAAGCCTTCTTCAGGGTGTTTCACTTGGAAAGACCTTGCTAAGGCTAGGACCAGGAGTCACTGAGCCCACTAGGGAATTTTTCACCCTTAAGGTCTGTAAGACTTAGGACCAGGAGTCACTAAGTTTCTCATTGACATTTTATTCATTTGTAACATGCATAAGCTAAAACGACATTTTCATTCATTACTTTGCTCATATGACGGTTACAATTTTAGATGTGGTGCATGGGTGTCGGTAGTCGACTTCATCCAGTAGTTTTCCTAGTAGTGGAACTGTTTGAGGTTCTGGACGTTCCACGTTCGTGGTACCACTCTACCTTCCAAAGTTTCCAGGATGTAGCATCCCTTTGGGTTGGCCTCTGTGATTCTGTACGGGCCCTCCCATGTCGGGCCAAGTTTGCCCCGGGGTTCGGCATGACTTGCTTCGTTTTTCCGGAGAACCAAGTCGCCTATTCCAAAACGTTTTTCTCTGACCCGTTTGTTGTAGTACTTCTCCGTCGCTACTTTGTAACATGCCTGTCGTATGTTGGCTAATTCTCGCTTCTCTTCTAGGATGTCTAAGTTAAAACGGAGATCCTGGTTGTTCTTTTCTTCTGTGAATTCCGTGGTGCGTAGGCTGCCTACAAAGATTTCCGGTGGCAGGACAGCCTCCGTGCCGTACGTCAGTTTAAATGGGGTTTCGTTTGTGGACGTTCGTGGAGTGGTACGGTATGACCAAAGTACCGTGGGTAATTCTTCCACCCAGCAACCTTTCGCTTTCCCTAATCTTTTCTTTAGTCCCATCACCAAGGTTCTGTTGGACACTTCAGTTTGGCCGTTGGCTTAGGGATGTGCAACGGACGTGAACTTTTGTTTGATCAGCCTCTCGGTGCACCAGGTACGTAATGGATCTTCTGCGAATTGTAGACCGTTATCACTGACTAGAACTTTAGGGGTACCAAATCTGGTTAGAATATTCTTCCACATGAATTTAATCATGTTCCGCCCCGTTATTGAGGCTACAACATCGGCTTCGATCCACTTGGTGAAGTAATCTACCGCGACTATGAGAAATTTCACTCGGCCGGGCGCTTCCGGGAATAGACCTACTATATCGATGCCCCATTGATAGAAGGGTCATGGGCTTGAAATGCTGGTCATAGGGGCGGCTGGCAAGTGATGGAGTGGCGAGAAAGTTTGGCATGCGACGCATTTTTTTGTTACTTCTTTTGCGTCTGAGTGAATTTCTGGTCAGTATACGCCCGCTCTAAGGGTTTTCCCCGTGAGTGCCCTGGCGCCTTCGTGCGCTCCAGCTTCGCCCGCGTGTATTTCTTCCAGTAACGCCTTGCCTTCTTCCGCGGTAATGCATTTTAGCCAAGGCTCTAGATGTCCTCGCCTGTATAATGTGTCATTTCGTATTGCGTATTGGGGGGCTTTCACTTTGATCTTTCGTGCTTCAGCATCGTCTGTTGGTAGAAGGCCTTGCATCAAGTAGTCGGTCAAAGGTGTCATCCATGTGGTGGCGGTCTATTTTCTGGCCATCAATGCTTCTTTCTTTCAGGACTTCCACCAGGACTTCCTTGGATAAGTGATCGAATGCCGCGGATGCTAATTTGCTCAGCGCGTCGGCTTTTCTGTTGGCTGAGCGCGGGATTTGTTTGACTGCGAAACTTTCCATTGTGGCTGCTATCCTATGCACTTCATCTGCGTATTTCTTCATCCGTTGGTCTTTTAGTTCGTAAGCTCCGTTGATTTGGTTTGCTACAAACAAAGAATCACTATGAGCCAGGGGGTGCTTTACCCCGTTCTCTCTCGCGAGTCGCATTCCGGCGAGCAGTGCCTCGTATTCTGCTTCATTGTTCGACATTTGGAAGTCGAATCTGAGTGCATAGGTAATTTCTTCGCCTTCTGGGCTTGTCAGCACTAGGCCTGCTCCCGAGCCCTCTTTGCTGGCTGCCCCATCCGTGTGGAGCATCCAGGTTTCTGGGTGTGGACCCAGTTCTTGTTTTGTAGATTGACTCTTTGCCGCTTCTTCTTCCTCTGGTATTTCTGCCAGAAAATCCGCCAGACCCTGGCCCTTGATGCTTGTTCTTGGTTTATATTCAATATCGTGTTCCCCTAGTTCGATGGCCCACTTGGCCAAGCGGACTGACTTCTCTGGTTTCAGTAGTATTTGACGAATTGGTTGGCTTGTCAACACCTCGACATGGTGAGCCTGGAAATATCGCCTCAGCCGGCGCGCTGCATAGCTTCTAATTTCGGGTAACTTCTCTAATTTCGGGTAACGTAGCTCTGGGCCCTGAAGTGCACGGCTAACAAAGTACACCGGTCTCTGTTGGCGTTCCCTTTCCACGGCTAGAACTGCACTTATCGCTTCCGGCGACGCTGCCAAATACATGGATAACTTTTCTCCAGGGACTGGACATGCTAGCGTGGGCAATGATTTCACTGCTTCCTTTAAATGTGCCAAAGCGGTTTCTGCCTCTCCCGTCCATTTGAAATTGTGTTTATCGACGCAGCCTTTCAGCGTGTTGAACAATGGAATGGCTTTTTCTGCCGACTTTGCTACGAAGCGTCCCAACGCTGTGAGTTTGTCGTTTAGTCCCTGTATTTCTCGCAAGCTTGCTAGTGATTTTATCTCGACGAAGTCTTTGATCATTTCTGGGTTCGGTTGGATGCCCTCCCGCGTGACATAGTAGCCCAGAAACCTTCCTTCTCCTACGCCGAAGCTGCACTTGGCTAGGTTGAGTTTCATTTGTATTTTGGAGAGTGTTTTAAGAGTTTCTTCAATGTCTTGCAGCAAGGATTGTTCTGCTCGGCTCTTTATGACCATGTCGTCGACATATACTTCCACGTTTCTTCCAATTTGATCTTTGAACACCTTGTCCACGAGCCGTTGGTATGTTGCCCCAGCGTTCTTTAGACCGAACGGCATTTTCTGGTAGCAAAAGGTGATGTGATCCGTATAAAAGGCTGTCTTATCTTCATATTCCTTCCACATGAGAATCTGGTGGTAGCCCTTATAGGCGTATAGAAAACACTTCCACTTAAAACCCTCCAGCGATTCTACTTTCTGGTCTATCTCGGGGAGTGGATAACAATCTTTCAGGCATGCCTTGTTTAAATCGGTGTAATCAATGCACATTCTCCAGCTGCCATCACTTTTCTTGACCATGGCTGGGTTGGCAATCCACGTTGGAAAGAAGGCTTCGCGAACAATGCCGACTTGTACTAACTTGGCGACTTTTGCGTTGATGGCGTTGTTGCGCTCTCCCGCTTGGCCACGACGTTTTTGTTTGACCACGTTGCTTCCTGGTGTGACATTAAGGTCGTGTTCGATGATCGCTCTTTCTACTTCCACCATATCCGCTGGCTCCCAGGCGAACACGTGCTTATATTTTCTGAGTAAGGATATTACATGTTTTCGTAACTCGGGTGGTAGTGTGCTGCCAACTTGTATTTTTTGATTTGGGTAATCATGGTGAATTATTTCTCTGCTTTCTTTAGATTCATCTCTTGGGAGCTTCCGTTTTCCATTGATGTCTGTGGGTAACATTATTTGGTAGCATTTGAGCGTCTTTTGTGGAGTTGCCAGGACGGTGGCTATGCCGCTATCCGTCGGGAACTTGATTATGCCATGTAGTGTTGATGCAACAATGCCGAAGTATAGCGCTGCTGGTCTTTCCAGGATGATGTTGTGTTCTGATGGTGCCCGCACTACCGTGAATTCAAGCATAACGGTTTTCTTTCGTTGGCCATCTTCTATCGTGATGGGTAGGTAGATCATCCCAGTTGGTGCGATGCTGTGTCCTGTGAATCCGGTTAGATTTCCTGCAGGGGGCGCAAGTCTGCCCTCCATTCCCGTGGCAGCTGGCGGAAGCAATGTTCAAATATGATGTCTGCTGCGCTGCCGCTATCAATGTGTACGCGATGGATGATTATGTCTCGAACTCTGGCCTGGATGATGAGTGGGTCATCTCCATTCCACCCGTCTGGCTTTCTGTCTCTGCTGGAAAATGATATTTGTTGTTCGTCAATGTCTGGGATTTGCTCTCGCGTTCTGCGATAGTGTTTGTGTATTACTAGAATCTCTGGCCCCTTCTTTGACGCGTCTGTGTTTTTCCCTGGTATGTCGTTTCTATCGTTCTTTGGGCGAATTGACTTGGCTATGTCATTTAGGTTTCCTCGTTGTATTCTCTGCTCAAGTTCTTTCTTCAGCACGGCGCATTCTGCTGTGTCATGCCCGTAGCACTTGTGGAACTCACAGTACTTAGATTGGTCTCTCGGTCGTTCTGGCGTTTTCCTTGTAGGATTGCTTTTTTCTGCAACAGCCAGAACGTCCGTCCGCTTATATCTCCTGTCATCTCTGTAGTGGTTGTTATAGGGTTTTGGAGGTTTACCTCTTCTGAATGGTTGTCGTCTATCGCTAAGATACTGTGAGTGGCCTTCCATGTGTGAAAGCTCCAGTCACCAGGTTGTCGTTTTGCCCTGGTACATTTAGTGTTGCTTCATTGAATCGTTTAAAATAAGCTCTAACCGTTTCGCCCTCCAGCTGCTTGCAGCCAATGATCTCTCGAATATCCCCTCTATATTTGCGCAGTTGCATGAAGTTTGAGAGGAATTGTTCCTTGAGCTCGGTAAATTTTCTGATGCTGCTTGGAGCAAGGCTTTTGAACCATGCGCCCGCGTTCCCGTCCAGCGTCGTCGGGAAGTGTGTACACCAGAAGCGTTCGTCCAACTTCAGCGATTGCATATGCCATTTGTACGTGTCGATATGGCTATCTGGGCACGTGGTTCCATCATAAGTTTTCAGGTGTGGCAGCTTGGCTGTGTTTGGCATGTCGTACTCGTGTATCTCTTTGACGAACGGGGACTTGTGTGCTAGAGGGGGAAGTGGGTTTGTGTTGTTTGTTGTTTGGATGGGGGGTGTGACGGGTTGGTACATCAGTGGTTGGGTGTAGAACAGAGGGAGTGCACTGGTCGGTATGCCTCCCAAGGATGAAACGGGTGTGTTTACTGGTGTGGGGATTGGTATTGGCCCTCCCGGTGACGGTGTTGTCGTAAACTTGTGAACAATGGTGCTACTGTTGGTTGAGATGGCTGGAAGAGAGATGTGGGTGAGGGGGTGAACATTGGTGGTCCCGTTGAGGGTTGAAATGGTGTGAATGGGTAGCTAAACGGTATATATGGCGGCGACGTACTTAAGGGTATTGGTGTTACAATGTGTTGAAATGCCGATGAAGGAACTGGTGTTTGGGGGATTAAGGGAGGTGCAAGAGGGTTGGTTCTTGGTGGCGACGGTGTTGTTGGTAATGTTTCTATCAGTATTGGGCCCAAAGGTGGCATTGAGCGTATGGGGCTTCTGGGGTTGTTACCATCGCTGGTTTGTCCTTCAGTCGTCATTGCCGGAGATTAAAATGGTGGTTTCTCGTTGCGTGTCACCCCACGGATGGCGCCAATGATGCGATATCAGCCTTCGATTCGTCTGGTTCTCACTTCACGAGTGATTCTGATCGCCTTGGGCTTGACCTGCGACCACAATCACAAAGGAATAGCAACGTTAGCCGTTCTCCGGGAGGAGGTCCCGGGAAAACGCTCCGATGCCTAAGTTAGATCTCCGGCGGGGTTTAGTAAGTATGTGGTATGCGTGTTAAGAGTATAATGGTTTTGATCCCCTTACCGAATGCCCTACAGGGGCTTTTATACGTCTTGTATGTCTAGCAGTAGCCGACAAGATCTTTGCTGTGGCAGGAGGGGACCAGGCCGTCCATTGGCTGTACGACCTTTGTCCTTCGCCGCGCCCCTATTGGTTCAGACCGGCTGGATGGGGCGCGCACGATCTGTGTCATGTACGGGCGCCACGCGTAGGTTGAGGAGCATGGCGCCAGGTACAGTTCACGCTGGGCGTTCCAGCGAATATGTCGTTAGTGAGCCGGAGCAGGGTTCTCCAAGAGGAGTCTCTCCAGCAAGGTATCTCCGTTGGCTGGAATAGAGACTTCCTGGTGAGGAACCTCCAGCGGTTGGCGAGATTGGGATCTCTAGGGAGCGCGTTAGAGGACGCGTTAGCGGTTGCCAGATGGCACGCTATCAAGTCTCCTTAGCCTTAGGCATTATTGCGTGTGCATGGCTAGTGATGGTGACTAGGGCTAGCATTAAGTTACCCCACGTTGATGTGACCGTTATTCAGCCGGCGTTAATCATTACCGTTGAATTTTGAAACTCCCGCTTATGACCTTCCCTTATCCGACCTCTTTATATTCTAACCACCACCTCTTTGATCTTACCTCTTTCCACATCAAATCGATTGCATAAGTAAGCAACCAAATACATATTGATTTTTGAAAAGTTTGGCTTCATTGATTACAAAATCAAGAAATCAAACCGGAATCACCGACGGATCATCGAAGGATCACAAATGGATCATCGATGGATCACTGACGGATCAGCGATGAATCAGTGACGGATTGACAACAAAGTCATAAAAAACCCCACCTCTATACCCAATCATCTTTGCAGTTGAGACCTATCATCTTCAACATCTTAAAAAGCCCCAACTATGTTGTAGGTGGTGTTGGCCGGTTGAAGATGAACAGAGGTGATAAAAAAGATGAATAATATAGAAGAATATAGGGTTTGGTATTTCAGTTTGGCCTTTTAACAAACAGATTCTTGAAAAATATAGCTCCAATATTAGAACTTTTTGTATATTTTTCAAGAATGTTGTATATTATACAAAGTGTAATATATTTTACAACAAATTCTTAAAAAATGTAGTATACAAGGTTGTGTGCATTCTTCAAAATGTTGTATATATTCTTGTTTTATGTTATAGAAATAAAAGATTAAAAATATGTGTTCATCGTATCTTTTATGAACCCGCGTTTTTTAATATAATCGTTGTAAATATTAATCAAAAAATTGATGTTTAAATTTTATTTAATAAAATAATTAAGTATTTTATAAAATCCCACCTAATTAGAATATAAAACAGGGATTTCTTTTTTAAAATTTGATTAACAGACTAAAATACACTAGTTTAATTGTAAAATTCGATTAATTAATTTCCATATATTTACGATTAGGTCCCTGCATCTAAAATCATAGATTATTTCAATTGGATGCTCCATATTTGGTCATACATTCACACAATAAATGCAATTCATATTTAATCATAACCATATATATATATATATATATATATATATATATATATATATATATATATATATATATATATATATATATATATATATATATATATATATATATATATATATATATATATATATATATTGTACGTTTATTTTCCTTTTGTTGGACTTCTACCTGTATATACTATGGTTCATTGTTTTGGAATTTGACTTTGCCCATGATCATACACATCTACTTAGGATGAGTTTAAGACTTGTGTGACCACATGAGACTTGGGTACCTGATTCGAGATGTTTTAAATGTTGTCATGACATTCTCGACGGGCTTCACTTTCATGTGGGTATTGCTACCCTACATTTGGTATGTAAGTGGTAGATCTTGAGTTGGTAGTGTAAAGTGTGATATTGCTCATTGTTTACTCAAGCTTGATTGTGAGTTGTTTAGACTATGAGATGAACTTGGGGTTGAATTTAGAAGCTATGTATTGTATCCTCTTATATATTTTGATTTAAGTCTTGATGAGTTATATGGTGATTAGCCGTGCCTATTTTTATAATGCCTCTTTTCCTAAATGTCACATTTTCATAATGACGATAATAATAATAATAATAATAATAATAATAATAATAATAATAATAATAATAATAATAATAATAATAATAATAATAATAATGTTTGACAAAGCTTTTAGGTTTTGTAAAGTGTCTAAATCATGCAAGTATCCTTATACATAACATGATATACCTTGACATAAATCAAAGTGGAGAGTCATTAATATCTTCATGTGTCGTCTGGAATGATATTATTGTTGGATAACTTTTATTGAGGCTATGATTTAAGATGTTGGCTTAAAATTTTGACTTGTAAAGAGTTGCCAAAATCTCAATTTAGGTTCTTTAATTTAATCAAGATCTATTTCCTGAGTACTTATGGCATCAAACATTTAATGAGATTTGCAACTCGATTCATGGTGTATTGAATAAGCTTGGAGAGATTTGTAACGCACAACAACCCATACATTGTACATCATATAAGTTTTCAAACAAACATAAAATTTATAACCAAAAGATGTACGAGTATGTGCATAACAACAAGTCAGATCATGATCATGTGACATAGATACAAGAATATACAATCGAAAGAAACATGATCTAATTGGTTTAAAGTAACTACATATAGGTCCCGAAAGTAACAAAAGTTGATAAGTGACCGGGGATCTCTCACTTTTCCATGACAGCCTTACCCTTAGATCTATTAGGTCCTGAAACACCAAGAAACAACAACTAGATAAGCATAAGTACCCAAAAATCTCGAATTTATATTCGAGAAAATACGTAAGGAAAAGACCAAAAATATTTTGAAAATTTTAAAATAATTTACTTAGAAACGTGGTAAAATACCAAAAGTATGGAAAAAGATGGTGAGAAAGGGCAAAATGGTCATTTGACATCCAAATGACTTTTAAGTAAGGAAAATATGATTTTTCGATGTAATAGGTAATGAAATAAAATTTTTGACACCAAATAATCGTGAGAAGTATTTGAAAGCTAATTTTATTAAAAGAGGGTAATTTGGTCATTTGACCATAAAAGGGTAAATTGGTCATTTGCCCATGTATAAAATTTAGTATGAAAGTATATTTTGGTTTTGGACCAAAAATGTAAGAAACTAAGTTATATGTAATAAAATTTGGTTTTTGGTGGCCAAAGTGCAAGAAATGAAAGTTAAGGACTAAAATGTAAATATTTTATAAAAATTAAATACCAATAAGAGAGTTATCTAACTCTCATTTACAGAAAACCATAGAAGAGTCTAGAGAGAACGAGAGAGAGAGTTAGAGAAGAGAGCACGGGAAAGATCAAGCATCGTTGCAAAGAAATCAAAGGAAAACATTTGGAATTGGTGATTCCAAGCTTAAAAAGGTAAGATTTCCAAGCTCTAAGCTCTAAACCTTGAACGGGAATTATGTTTTGATTTCTGAATTTTCTAGAAATCATAATTCTAATGTAATCATCTAACTTATCTTGCCCAAAATCATCAACTAAACATGTTCTAGTAATTGAATGTGTTGAAAAATCAAGAAAATATGATTTTGGTTCAAGAACATCATGCCACGGGTTGGTACGATCAAGTAATTTCCAGTGATTCTAATGAGTTTAATAGGTTAGAAATGATAAAAGAAACTTGTATTAACAAGTAATTCAATGAAATTGAAGATTTAATCCCAAAAATGATGAAATGGGTTTTTAGCTCAAGAACCCTAGAAATGGGTTAATGAGTTGAAACTGATTTCATATAGTTCTAATAGTTTTGTTAAGTCAAATATGACATAAAAGAAGTAAGAAATCAGTTCTTAAGCTTGAAAATTCAATACAATGGTTTTTGGTGAAAAATGGTGTTTTCGGAAGAATTACCAAATTTATAAAGATGATTTGTTGATTTTGAAGCTTTAAATTTAGTACAAGTTGGTATTTAGGGCCTGGAAATGACCCTAAACCAATTAAGTCAAGTATTAAGAACATATCTTAAAATCATCAAAGTATGTTGCTATTGTTGAAAATTTGGAATTTTGTTCAAAAGCTTTAGAAATCAATTTTACTTGATCAAATTAATTCTAAGAGATTTTAATGAGTTCCATATGTGGTAGTTGTTAAAATAAAGCAGTAGAAGTGATTAATTTTGAACAAATTCGGTTTTTGGATCAAAAATGCAAAAACGGTAATGTTTGGAAAAGTAATCAAAATCTATGATTTTTATGGTTAAAAACATGAAGTAAATGAATGGTTTTGGTCTTGGAACAAACCCTAAGGATTAAGACGTGAATTAAGGGCTTAATAAGGGAAAATGGAAATTTGTAGCATAAAAATCGGGAGATTCTGGAGTTCTGCTCAGCAGGCGCGGTGCGCCCCTCACCTGGGCACGGTGCGCCCCTGCGGCAGAGTGAAAATGCAGTTTTTCTTCAAGTCTCCTGCCAAATGATTTTAGTTTTTGAGATTTTCTTCAATACATGTCCGTTTGACCTCAAATTTTAAACATAGGTCTAATATGTTATGAAACTTTATGAAAAATTGTCAGAATTGAAATACGACCCCCCGAGGGTACTGTAGCAAAATACGTATAAAATACAACTTAACTAAAGTTGGTCATTTAAAAGTTATAGACTTGTTATGACCCAAGATAGTATTATAAGGACTCTAATGAGTTATAGAATCAGTTAGCATGAATGTTAATGTATAACATGTTAATTATAGGTTCATGCCACGTGATTATTTAATCACAAAAGAGTATAAATACAAGGAACGTGTAGTCAATCTTCTAGCAATACATGAGGTGAGTACATGCAGTATTTTTACCCATTCTGGGGTACATGGCAAGTAAGTATTTTCAAGATTTCTTATAAAATTTCTATATGTGAAATTATATGCAAGAGTATTATCTCTAACTCGTTTGTGAAAGTATAATGTTATATTGGAAGTTATATTTTGGTCTATGAGCCAATTATGTGAAAGTATGTTTTGATCTATGAATCAAATATGTGAAAGTATATGTTTAATACAAGTTATACATGTTTGAAAGTATGGATAGGCATATAGCCATAAAATGTTTAAGAAGTATGTTTTGGTTACAAACTTTATATGTTTTCAAGTATGAAAGGGCATATAGCCACAATATGTTTGGAAAGTTATGTATTTGGCATCTAGCCATAAAGACATAGAATGATGTAGTTTGGAATTTAGCCACAAGTTATATGTTTATGAGAAATGTTCAAGCTAGCAGCAAGTTTTTGTATGACTGATAATTGTAGCAAGCAGCGTTAGTAAGGGAACTATGTTCCAACCTACCCGGGTTAGGTAAGGGGTCTACTGGGGACAAGCCCCATCGCGAAGTAGATCGCCTCAGCACTTCTATGGTGAGGATTGATCCGTTCTTTCTAGCCATAGAGACTTGGGGTATCACTTATAGTGATTAAAGCCCTAAGTATAAAAATCCAGCAAGCTTATAAAACCAGTCAAAGAAAGTAAGAACGATGTTATTTTCGTAAAGTATGTCATAGAATGATTTTTGAGTAGTAAAGAGTTATATTATATTGCTATTATAAAGTTTTGAAAGAAGATAATTATGCAAGGTATGATATGTAATGATTTTGAAAAGAATAAAGAGCTATGTTATGATAATATTTTTAAAACTTTGTAAGATGTTTATGTCATAAGTTTTTTTATGAAGATTGGAAAAGAAGTTAAAGGTTTGAGTCTAAAACTCATGTAACTCACGAGACAATTTTTGTCTTACGTATTATATGTTTTGCCATGTATTCCAGGTCAAATAAGTTGCTATCAATGGGATGAAGTTTAGCTGGAGTGGAGCCTAAGTTAGCTCCTAATTTGGAAACAAGGTTTAATCCTTTCTTGCTTACTATGGTTAGCTTGATATGAATTTGTACACCCACTGTTTTAAGCATTTAAATTATCGGTTTTTGATAAACCGTATTTTTGTATTCATGTATTTATACGAAAAACCATAGTATTTGAAAACAGTGAAAATGGGGTGTCTCAATAAGCTTATAGAGCAACTTGAATAAAAGACCATACTATAAAAGAATATGACAACTAATTTAGATCATGCAATTATAATAATACACAAATAGAATTTTTCACAATGATATGTAACATCGAAGTGTTATCCCAATTAAGGGTCACCAAAGTTTTAAGGCTTTACACCATCCTATGGAGACTTTACACCAATCTCACAAATTCACCATGGTTAATGGCTAAGTCTAGCCAACACACCAAATGGAAAATACAAGGGATTTCACACCTATCCCATTGTATATCACCATAAAGTTGAGTATATAAAATACCCATGGTAACAACATATAATATACCTATAATACATTCATAATAATACACATTTTACATACAAACCATATTGAGAGTGAAGATACAAGTCACTCACCTTGAGTCCAATATCAAAAGCAAACTAGATTTGATGTTTTCAAGCTTCCTCATTCCTTCTTATCCATAGAGGAATAAAGTTTAAACCTTCCTTAGTCATAATATAACACGATTTCAGCTTATACGAGAAAATTATGGTGTTTTACATCATAGACCATATAGAGTTGATATTTGTTCATAGATAGCGACGCTATCTATGAACAGTGGCGATTCCTCATGTGTTTTAGCACAAATTCTCCATTTTTAGCTTTTATATTCTCATAAACTAAGAACTACTACATCCCATTCGATTATACACACAAAACCCTATATTCCCCAACTTCCATATCAACCAATATTCAACAATTAAGCAAAAATTACTTAGCAAATTACACATACATGAACTCTCTAACCTTAATCCTTGACTTGGGTGTAAAACTTCTTTGATTTTCACCTTAAATTGTTAGGTTTGACCCCAATATAGTTCTAGAACCCTTTTCTCCTGTTTCTTCTGATTATGAGGTGATAAAACTCCAAATGACCGATTAAAAAGGTCTTAAGTGGATTCTGTCAGCTGATGATAATGTCGCTATCCACCAAGATAGCGTCGCTGTCTAAAATCTTCGTTGAGTCTAAAATAGCAACCTACTTATGATAGCCTTGCTAAACCCCCTGTTAAGGAAAACCTTACAAAATTTCTGTATCTTTCAATCCTTTGACTTATAATTTCAAACTTAGCATCTAAACTTCATATTAAGCCATAAATGACCATTTAAACCAAAACATAACATCCTAACATGACAAATTTCAAGTTATGATTCGTTCTTCATTTTGCATATTTTTGGTCTTTTACCAAAAACACCAAGACTTAGTTTAAAACTTCCTAAACACCCTCAACATGTTATTATAAGTCAAATAAGTATGCAAACTTGGTTTTTGAAATGTTACAAGATTTTAAGAAAGAAGGGTATGGCAAAAAAATGAAATCGACTTTAGTTTAAAAATGACTATTTTTACATCTCACTGGCTCTTTCTCGTTCACTAAAAAGTTCGTTGGAAAAGAACAAGTGGAGGAGGGGTTGGTTAGGGTCTTTGGGGAAGAAGTTTTAAGGGGTGGGTGGGGCTCTGGGTCCATTTTATATAAGATATTTTAATTCATGTATATATATATATATATATATATATATATATATATATATATATATATATATATATATATATATTAAATTAAATGGGTATAATAGTCATATCAAATTTGAAGTGTCTTATTCCACAAAAAATATATGTTTTTGGACGTGTGATGAAAGTTGGAAAGGTTGTGAATCCTATCCACAAAAAGCAACGAATACCAGGAATCAAATTTATTGTTTGCTCTAAATTAACACACTTTTTTAGAAAACCTACATTTAATAATTGGCTGCCAATCAAGGTAATCTACTTCCTTTGGCGTCTTACCCTAGACCGAATTCGAACAACATCTAATATGGTCAAAAGGGGTGTTGTTATAGAAAACTCCTCTTGTAGATTCTGTCAATTACATGAGGAAACTTGTGATCATGCTTTTGAACTGCATTCCAATTAAAAGTGTCTAGAATTGGATATTTTAATGGTCACAAATTTTTTGTTTTGTTTTTGGATATGTGATGAAAGTTGGAAACGTTGTGAACCATATCCACAAAAAGCAACAAATACCAGGAATCAAATTTACTGTTTACTCTAAAATTAACACATTTTTTTTAGAAAACCTACATCTAATAATTGGCTGTCAATCAAGGTAAACTGCTTCCTTTGGCGTCTTACCCTAGACAGAATTCCAACAACATCTAATGTGGTCAAGAGGGGTGTTATTATAGAAAATTCCTCTTGCAGATTTTGTCAATTACATAAGGAAACTTGTGATCATGCTTTCAGACTGCATTCAAATTAAAAGTGTTTAGGTTTGGATATTTTAATGGTGTGGTTTTTCAGGGGTGTTTTTGGGAGTCGGTGGAGGGCATCTTAAACTCTGTTAAATCTCAATTTAAATATGGATAAAAAAGTTGGAAGGTTATTAATGTAGTTATTGGTGTTGCTTTTTGGGTCATTTGGAATGTTAGAAACCAGATTCTTTCAGGAATGTAAACGTGAATGTTCAAAAGCTGAAGGACGACATAAAGTTAATAGGTTTCTCCTGGCTGAAACACAGGGGAAAACTCTCGGACCTTGATTGGTTAAAATGGGATTTAAGTCCTCTTTTGGCGCTTCCTTCTTGACTTCCGGTTTGGGGGTGTTTCTTTGGTGCAAGAGATCTCTCTATTGACGAGTGTGTGTTCGGCATGTGTCTCCTTCATTTGGGCACTTAAATGTAGTATATGTATTCTTGTTTACAATAGAGTTCTCTTTTCTTCGCGTATATTCAATTCGTGTTGGGACGTTGGTTTCTTTGGTGTGTGTTTTTTATTTTTCTTTTCACGTTACTTATCTTAATTTTAAGCTTAAGTTTGTTCATAAATCTGCTTCACTGCTCCATGTCCTGGAAAAAGTGGGGGGGGGGGGGGTAGTTCTCCGACCTTGGTGTTTTTTTTTGGTGTCATATCACATACATATACTTTTTGCTAGGTGTGTTTTGGCGTGAGCTTTTTTCCTTCTTGGGTAGATTTTCTTTAAACTCTTCTTTTGGCATGCATTTCTTTCTTTCTGGTCATATCTAATTGACAATTCATTCTCTTATTTACTTGGAATCTTATGCTTGTGTCATGATTCCCAGTTTTGCAATTCTAGTTTATCTTGGTATTCTTCTTCAACTTTTCTTCTGCTTATCTAATATGATAATTGTGAGGCTTTTTAGGAAGTTCGTTGTCATTATGTGCTCGTCCTTCAAACATCTCAACCCAGTTCTCTGCACATGACTTCGTTCTGCTCACTTAATTTGGGTGTTGAGGGGTTGATTGAAGGTTCACTTCTTTTTGGCATCTTTCCCTAAAAATTCATGAACCCCTCATGATGAAACATATGCATCCAGGATATATAGGAGTTGTAATTAAGAGTGAAGGAGGATTTATTTAACACCACCCTAGTACAAATGTTTAAAGTTGTATAAATATCACATTTTCTTGCTAAATCAACATTTTTACTTACGTATATGTTAAAGTTGACGTAAAATATAAATCTTATCCAATTAGGAAACATAGTTATTCTAACTCTACATTTTGTGAGTAAGTCTATTAAGACTACATAACAATCTTTAGTCATGTTGCTGTCGATCAAAGTGTCTTTCTTATGTCACTCCTATCAATCAAAGGAAACATATGACACACGTGAAATGGAAAATCAAGAAAGTTGTTTCGTGCGTACAAGAAAGCTTTATCATTTTGATTCCTCATGCATGGTAATTTGCCTATAGGGATTGAGTGCATGACAAGACATGTAACATGATATTCGCTGACAAATTGGGTTTTTAAACTTGTTTCAAATAATACAGGGGATGATTTTTTTTTTTTTTGAAAGAAAACTACTTAGACCTATCAGAGTATCCATCACATTGCCCAAATATGATGGGCGCCACGTCATCGCCACATAAAATTTTATCCCATCACACTCCATCACATTACCCCCTTTATACCCATCACATTTTCATCACACCACATCATCTTTTTAATTAAAAAAAATTCAAAAAAAAATTAAAACATAATTTTTAAATTAAAAACCATTTCATTAAAAATAAAAATTACACTAAAATTTAAAAACAAAAAAAAACTAACTTAGACAATAAAAATTACACTAAAAATAAAAATAAACGTAAACTAGTTGTCGTCGTCGGTGTCGGTGTCGTTGTCGTTGTCGTTCCTAAGGCGATATTTAGCGCGGACACTTTCCCGCATCGCCAAGAAAATATCCAAATCCTCGCCCTCGAAGTTAGATGGTTTTTTTGTCAAGAAGTCGATATCGGCGTTTCGTTGTAACTCCCGTTGCGTTTGGACAATTTGCCGTTGCGTTTTGACAATTTCTTTTTCGACCCGACCCATAATTCCGACCTTTTCGCTTTGTAATTGGACGTGTCGGTCGAATTTTTCACCAAACAATTCCATAACGCTCGACTCCGAACCGGAACCCGAAGCCGCTTTCTTGCCGGCTTTTTTTGCCCAGTCTCGCCCAATCGGTCGACGGATCGGTTGGGGTTCGTCTTCATCGAGATCGACGGGCTCGTCGTTCACGTCGATATAAGTTCGCCCATCCGATTGTTGTGACGTCCCTTGGTGGACCGACCTCGATCGTTTAGTTCCCGAAGATTGCGAATCTTCGACAAGAAGCCATTTTGGTTGTTTTTTCAACTCGCTCCAAGCTTGCATATACGGGAACACTTTCCGAGTGGGCGTTATTGTTTCGTATTGTTTTAACGCCGCGTTCAAAACGTCGAATTCGTTGGGTCAACGGAAGCGGAAATGTACGCCTTGACCAAATTTAGTTCTTCCTCTTTCGTCCAAACCGTTCGTTTTTCGCCCCCGTTTGTTTTGCCTTCCTCCTTGCGGCCCGGAGGGTTTGGTTGTCGTCTTCTTCTTGTGTCTCTTGAACGATTTCGGGAGACACCGGTTGAGGTTGTGGTGGTGGTTGTGACATCGGTGGTTGCGATGATTGGGCTTGGAATCCTTGCGGTTGAAACGGAAACGGGGGTTGAAATTGTTGATATGAGTTGAATTTCGGATATGGTTGTTTAAAAAGTGGTGGTTGTGCGATTAATATTATGTTGAGCATAATTGAGAAATCTTGTTAACGAATATCAACGTTATTGCTTTTTTATTAATCAACTACAAGCTATATCCCGCTTGATGTGGCGAAAATTTTGTACATGTTCAAAAGGCAAAATATAATTTATAGTAGTATTAGGTTTAATTATACAAAACACGTAGACAAAAGATTATATATTCTTGTTCTAATTTAATTATGAAGCTAAATGCCGTAATATGCCCAAAAGTTATCGACATGTATTTGATGTTGATGGTGGTTGTATACAATATGGCAAAAGTTGTGATCTTTTTCATCATTCAGTTGACCTTATGCAAGCAACACTTTATAATTTCTCCATAACAATGAAGTATTACACGATGGGATCGACGGTGCAAAACCAATTGTCAGATAGAAATTCCTATAACACATTGACAATATATTAAATCTCGCGATAAAGTAGGAAATTTTAGTAAACATAAAATCAATTCACTCACCTTCAGGTTAGTCTATATGATATTTCTTTTCACACCGTAAGGTACGAAAAAATAACTAGTGGACAACTTGAAAAAATAGAATGAAAAAACGTCGTAAGTGACCAACAAACAATTTTAAGACTAAATTACATTATCGGTCCTTGAATTTTGGTGATTTTTCGGCCTTTATAAAATGGCAATTTTTCCATGGACCAAAACCAATAAAAACATTATACATTGCGGGTTAATTTGAAATTTCTTTCTTATTTTCTGTTAACATATAACCTTGAAAATTTTTTATTACCCCTTGATATTTTTTCTAGCTCCGCCCTGGTCATCGACCCATTATTTTAGTAATGATGTTGTATGCATGGCTTCTGTTACTAAGAAAATTGGCTGATGACTTAAAAATTGACACAATGTGTCAAGCGCACAACTCCCCGACAACGACGTCAGAATTTGACGTGCGCAGTCGTTGATGCGGTAAAAAATAAATAAAAACCTCACTATTCTAATAGTTATGGTAAGTAAGGGTCGAATCAAGTAGTTCGTGGTTGGCACTTTGTGTTGATAGGAGTCTGACTATAGTGTCACTCTATAGTAGGAAGATCACTAACACTTGAAACCAAAACTCAAACATAAAACCAAACCAAATCAGATCTGATGCATCAAACAATAAAAGATCAAACAACCTGGAGACTAAAAAGAACTTCTTTTATAAAAACCGAAAAATCCAAACAATCGTTCCAACAATGATCTAACTAACTAACGAACTAAAGGAGCCTAATGATTACTCTTGATTTCTAAAATTCAACCTCAAATGGTTAGAGAAATCCCTGAATGCAGGATACCCTTAAACACTGAGGATTGATACAAAATCGAATAACTAAGCAAAAAAGTTGAAACTAACGATTCTAACCAAACTATGCTAAAGAAACTGAAAAATAATAAAGATGAGCCTTGAGATCTAGAGAATTCACGATGGATTGCTGTAGAATGCCGTCTGAATGCCTTTATTTATATTTGTAAAATTGCACAGTTCGCGTCGCCAACGTCAGTATTTCGCGTCGCGATCATAGGCTTAGCCCGATATCTCGCTAATTTGAAATTCAAATGAAAATCAAATAATGATCTAATCTCCTCTCAGCATCACGATCCTTCAGCTTACGCATCACAATCTTCTCAAATCCTTCGCTCCGTTTCTATCTCTATCCTTGTTCAATTTCCACATTAAAGCTTGCATTTTAATACTTTTTCTATACAAAGCAACTTCCAACAAAAGTGATCGTATCTAGTCATTTTATAAAGATAAAATAACTAAAACATGTAAAATACACGTAAACATACTAATATCTAGTCATTTTATAAAGATAAAATAACTAAAACATGTAAAATACACGTAAATATACTAATATAAAAGCACGTTATCAAACACCTTTACTTGAACTTTGTTTGTCCTCAAGCAAACCAGAACTTTTAAGAAACATTTATTTTTGCATCTCATAAAATATACACATTCGAAAACTCCTCGTTTCAAAGCTTATTGTCAATTCCCAAAACTAGATTTTAAACAATTTAAAACCTTATGTTGCATAATTATTATGACTTTGATACCTTTGAAATTCACGACTTTCTATAAAACTATTGATTACAAAATTTCAGTTCACAATTGTACAAACATACTCATTCAAATTCTATAGGTTGGTAAAGAAACTTCTATGACTTTCTATGATATTCGTATAACGAGCTTTCAACAACATTATCCCATATTAGTTGATCTTAAATAATGAGGTGCATAAATGCCCTAATGCCACCCTTTTCAGGTCTACCGGCTCGAATATCATAGGTCCCTGATTGAATTTTCTTTCCTGAATTCCAATCTTATGATATCTCTAAGTAAAAACTAACATCTTTTTATCAACAACATAATTTTAATTCCAGAATTCGACTCAACTTATGTTAACTAAAAATAACATATAAACAACTAAACATTATTTCTTGAAAAATACAAATTTGTTAAAGTTTTAAAAAATGTTTATTTCTAGGATACAAAACTAAACATTTCCTCAAAATTTTGAATTTTTTTAAAATTTTCATAAGAACCTGACATTTTCGACCGTCCCACTCCACACTTAAAATGTTCATAGTTTTGAAAGTTCGGAAATGAGAAGTATCAAAATGAAATTTGGATACGATGATACATAGTAGCAAATGGAAAATAAAAAAGGCTTAGAAATAAAATGTTGAGATTTAATATGAAGTATATGCCAATATTACTTTATTTATTATAGAGAAAAATATTACGAATTTTGGTATTTTTAAAAATTTTATTGAAAAATTATGATTTTTAAGATAACAAGTTTTATTCCATAAACATATATTGAACAAATGAAAAAGAAACCATATGTCATATGAAATTAGAAAAGGGTGAGGTGGGTTGTACCAAAGGCCTAAATCACCAATATTCTCTTAATTTTCAAGTTTTTTTTGAATGTTGTGAGTGATTCGTCCTAACTTGATGAAGTAGTCTTAGGGGGTGTTTGGAATGCTTATTTAAGTAGATAAACAATTTTGAACAAAATGCTTATTTACTTATTACTTTTTAAAAGAGTGTTTTTAAAAAAATGTTTGGATTTATTTATGTAAGTTTTTATATATTAAACTTTTTTATTAAATAAATGAGCGATTATCCCTAATTTTAAAATCAAAGATTTCAATTTTTTCTTATTGGAAGTTTTTGTTAAATTATTTTTTTGAAAATAATACATTGTTTAAGAAACCACCTTAAATCTGAAAAATTAGTTTCTTTTAATAAGCTCGCTATTAACTAACAAAGTAATACCATTTGATTAAAGCGAATTCAAATAACATTTGATTAAAGCCAATCCATATCTAGATGACAAATATAAAACTGTATAAAAAACATTTATCAAACTTGTGAAAAAATACATAAACATATATTTAAAGAACTAACATATCAACATGCTATTCCTATAATTCTAGAAAATTCAAATCAAAACTACTCAACAGTATCATTAAATATTATATTGCAACAAGTCTAAAATAAACTAATCTCACAATATAATTTATGACCGTGTGCCAAAAAACCAAATACACCATTGGGAAAACAAAAATCTAAAAGCAGAAGTCATATAATACAATCCAACGGCTCTCATTAATCCGATAGCAAGATCAAACTCCGTCGCGAAAAGCATTCATGACCCGTCTTGCATCACGCCATATTGACAATCATATATTCGTATGTACGGACAAAATTATGGCATTTTCGTAAGTAAGACCAAACCCACGCCCTATTACATAAGCCACGGAAGCTTTTCCCCTCTATATAAAGCCCCCAACACTTGGTTTCAAACCGCTAGCCCAGGAGGGAGAGAGAAAGAAGGGGGCGTGTAAGAAAGCGAGTGAGGGTTTAGTTAAATTCTTCACGTAAATTCTTCGAATCTTCGTGAAAAATTTGTGCATTTCGTATCGGTCTTGGTTGATTTCCGAGTTTTCAAATAATATTATTGGAATTTGATGTACTTCTTTTAAATGAGTCGTCTAGGGTTTAATAAATCGGTGGTTTACCATGGGGAAGCTTGTTTGGGTGAATTGGATGTAATTCATACCGGTGATAAGAATTTCCAATTCCCAAACAACGAGATTAGGATTCATCATTTCTCTCAGGTCAGCGAACGATGCCCACCTCTCTCAGTTTTGTTGACAATCTCTTCTTTCTCAGTTCGTTGCAAGCTTGAATCGTCATCCCCTGTTAGACAACAATTGCTCATCGATCTTCACGCTACTTGCTTCTACGAACTAAAGGTTACAATTGATTCTCAATGATTTATGTACGTTTGATGTCCCTGTGTTGTTTAGTTTCCGGTTTGATAAAATTTTATCCCTTTTGTTTGTTTTTGGTGTTATGGCAGACAGCTGTGGTGTTGATTGGAGATGAAGAGGTGCATTTGGTGGCAATGCCAAGCAAGTTGAAGAAATTTCCTTGTTTTTGGTGTTGTTTGGTTCCTGCTCGATTGTATAATGCTTGTTTAGGGATGTTGAACATGCGCTGTCTCGCCATTGTGTTTGATCTTGATGAGACACTAATTGTTGCAAACACAATGAAGTCTTTTGAGGATAGGATTGAGGTTTTGACTGGTTGGATTGGACAGGAGTCTGATCCTGTTCGTGTTTCTGGGATGACATCTGAACTTAAAAGATATGTGGAAGATCGGGCATTATTGAAGCAGTACCTTGAAAACGATGCTGTTACTGATAATGGACAGACATATAATGTGAAACATGAGGAAGTTCATATGAATGCTGCTGGTAATGACCGTGTTGTTCGACCAGTTATAAGATTGCCAGAAAAAAATGTAGTCTTAACCCGCATTAATCCAGAGGTTAGAAGACTAATTGCTTCTATATATTATCAATCTTATTGCTTTGATGAACTTTCATGTTTTAATGTTACTGGTGGGATATGTTTAGTACCAAAAGTATACATATATGTATTTTTAGAATCTTATGTGCTTAAGGACGAAACTCTAATGATTATGATTCGTCTTCATAGTATTAATAGCTTTGATATGATATCATGACCTGTAAAATTCAAAATATCATATCATTAACATGCCATTATTTCGTCCTTTACTTGTTGTCTTATTGTAAAATGATGGAAATCCAGTGTCATAAATGCTGTAATTCATGCTACACATAAATTGCATGATTTTCTGTGCCTGTTTATTGCTTGCTGTTATTTTGTAAACTTTCTTGGAAGGGTAAATGATGCATTAGACTAGACTGATACTGGACTACTGATCTTATAACAAGATTGAAATTGGATGCTTTAGTATCATAGAGTTAATTTTGCACTTATCACATGCGACTAATTCTATCTTTCATTCTTTTTCATCTTCTTGTGAGCTCTATCTCTTTTCTTGCTATTTGGTATTAAAAGCAAGATTTCTTTTTTCCACTCATTTAAAGTTCTGTTATTGGCAAAAAGATTGATTACCAAATAAGCACAGTAAACAAACCAAGACAAAATCTGATAAACTTCTATGAACTCTAGTTTCTTAGTAATGTATACCTGTATACACACATGTATGTATATATGCATCCATAAACTTTTATCAATTATATCGATATAATCTGTTTGCATTTACAGATACGTGATACCAGTGTACTTGTGAGATTAAGACCTGCATGGGAGGATTTAAGAAGCTATTTAATTGCAAAAGGACGAAAAAGATTTGAAGTTTATGTGTGCACAATGGCTGAAAGAGATTATGCATTAGAAATGTGGAGGTTACTAGACCCTGAAGCCCATTTAATTGGTCCAAAACAACTATTGAACCGTGTTGTATGTGTCAAATCAGGCAAGCATCTTTTTTAACCATGAAAAAAAAAGTATCAAAAGAGTCATTTTATATTGTTATATGTTTTTTAAATCAATATTTACATTATCTTTATAGGTGCACGTAAATCATTACTCAATGTTTTCCAAGATAGAAACTGTCATCCAAGAATGGCTATGGTGATTGATGATAGGTTGAAAGTTTGGGAAGATAAAGATCAACCAAGAGTTCATGTGGTACCTGCTTTCACTCCTTATTATGCTCCACAAGCAGAGGTATTTGTTAAAATTTAAAATTTGATTTTGTTTTATATATTAATTTATTAATATGAAGTTATAATTTTTATTCTCATGACAGACAGCAAATGCTGTTCCAGTTCTTTGTGTGGCAAGGAATGTTGCGTGCAATGTTAGAGGTGGTTTCTTTAAGTAAGATTGCTATTTAAAAATTAAAATTGTTAATGCCATATAATATATGTTTTTTAAACAATATGGTATTTTCTTTTTGGTTTTATTGACTTGATTACATATGAATAATATTTATTGACTTAACTTGTGTTTGCCAGAGAATTTGATGAGAATCTACTAAGGAGACTTTCAGAGCATTTTTATGAAGATGAAGTTTTGAATCTACCATCTGTGCCAGATGTTTGTAACTATTTAATGTCGGAGGTAAGTTTATAAAATACATATTGGTTTTTATATAATGAATAAATATTGGTTATAGTTTAAGATTTTTTTTCAGGATGCTAGTTTTGTACCAAATGGCAATATAAATGCCCCCATGCCAGAAGGAATGAATGGTCCTGAAGTTGCTTATAAATTGAATCAGCAGGTAGGCTGTCAAAGATTTATATAAAAAAAGGGGATAAAAAAAAAGATTTATATAATAATGGTCTTTTAGTAGTTTTCTTTAATTTTATTGTTTAAAAGAAGTACTAGCAACAATTCCATTGTAACAATGTGGTTTCTATAATAAAGATTAACATATATTCTTCAGTTAGGGCTTAATGTATTAAGACGCTAACTTTTTACCTATTTGCCCTTATTTTTCCTTCTAACTCCTCTTACATTAAAATTGATGAATATTGTGATTTGTGAAATTGTATTTTGTAATGTAAGGGTAAAATCGTCATTTAGTCTCATTTGGACGGTTTAGAGAAAAAAAAACAAAGAAACAACTCCTTACAAACAAACACAAAGCATTCCATTTTCCCAATACTTTTACTTAATGCACCAAATTAATATCAACTACTTACAATAGTATTGAGAATAACAATTAATAGGACATTCTATATGATCAAAATTTAATTTCTTTCTATTTTTATATTATTCAGGATTCCAGAAATGTTACAACTTCTGCATCAAATCTTGGTACTGGTGTGGAATTAAAATCAGAAAAACCCCAGCTGTCTGTTCCAGTTACAAATATCTATGGCCCACCATCTTTTAAACCAATGATACCACCTTCAGAGAGTATGTACTCATAAATAAAACATCTATATGCTCTTTTTTATAACACTATGAACATTGATTTTATAATATTTAATTATATTTCAGAACCTAGCTTACTGGGCCCCATCCAAGGACCACGACCCGGTCATATTCCTATCTTTCATGGTACATCGAGCTCCTTTTCTACAGGGTTTCAACCACTTGTATATGAACCAAAGACCGAAGAGGTATTACATATTTACCAATATACCCTCATGTAAACTTGTTGAAACTTCATGTCATTTATTTATTAGGTATTCCATGGATATGGATTGCAAAAGAGGAATTTGCCACAAGCAGGTTTACTATCAGGTACATGTATATTATGACTCTTCATTATTATTAGAGCAAATTACAGTTTTGGTCCCTGTGGTTTACACCAAATTACAGTTTTGGTCTTAGTTTTGAAAATCTTACACCGGTGGTCTCTGTGATTTCCGAATCTTTCACTTTTGATCCCTATGATTTCCAAATCTTTCACTTTTGGTCCCTTCTTCTGTTACCATTTGTGTAAACCTCAGGGACCAAAAGTGAAAGATTTGTAAACCATAGGGACTAAAAATGAAAGGTTTGCAAACCACAGGGATTACCCGTTACCAGTGCAAGATTTTCAAAACTGGGACCAAAACTGTAATTTGGTGTAAACTACAGGGACCAAAACTGTAATTTACTCTTATTATTATTATTATATTGTTAATTATAGCATATTAAATATTGTTAATACTAATTTGTCTTTTTATTTTATTTGTGCAAGATGTAGGCGTACTGCAAAGTCAACCATCCTTTAATAACAAAAAAATTCCCACTGATAGTGGAAATCCAAATTTTTTACCACCTTCTTTATCCATAGGAGTGTTGCAAGAAATTGGACAAAGATGTGGTTTTAAGGTAATATTCCAATTAGAATTTTTTATTTTTTTATTTTTTGTTTTTGCGGTTCATGACTTGTTTATATTCATTTATAGGTTGAATACAGAGCCATTTTAAGCTCCAGTAAGGATTGGCAGTTTTCCTATGAGGTGCGTAACACCATTACTACCATGGTCCATGTAAACTTTAAGGTTCATTATTTTATATATTTTGTACTAAATATATATGTGAATGTTGCAGGTGTTGTTGACAGGTGAAAAAGTTGGTGTTGGAATGGGGAAAACAAGAAAAGATGCACAACAACAGGCTGCCGAAAATGCCCTTCGTAGTTTAGCTGGTGAGAATTTAACTTTTTTATTTTTTATTTTTAAAAAATCAGATGACAAAATATAAAACTTGTGTCCTTATGCCGTTCCAGATAAATACGTAGCGTACCTCATCTCCCAATCGGAAACAGTAACCAAAGATTCCGACGAAGGAATGGAAAACGGATTCCTGTTTGAAACAAGCTCTCCGGAATCAGAAAGGTAAAAAAAAAAAAATTCCCCTCTAAACCAAACTCATTTTCATAATTACTGATTTTCTTTTTCATAGGTTACCAGAATCCACAAGTAAAAAACCAAAAGACGAATTACCTCAAAATTCTCTCGATTCATCATCCTCACGAAACCAGCAGCCAAAGAAATGGCATAGAGTTGTGTGAAATTGCAAAAAAAGAAAAAAACACAAAAAACATGCAAATGACGGCTAATGATTGATGGCAAATGGAATGGTTTTTTGACCCACGATTTTGAGGTTCCATGTAGAAAGAACAAGACCGGTTGGTTGGTACACAATGGAGATTCGAAAAGGCGGTTAACAACTTGTAAAGGTGGTGGTGATGATTGATGAGGGTTAGGGTTTTGTTTTTTTTCCCCATCTCAATAGAAAACTTGTAAGTATTGTCTCGATAGCTATGGAAAACAGGAGACCCGTCATGGTCAGTTTTGATCAGCCCTTTGTTTACCATGGAAAAAAACAAGGTAACATTTGGGCTTTTTGAATTTGTAAATCACTTCTTGTTTGTGTATTTAGGGTAGAAAACAATTTTTACTTATTCACATTATAACTAAAACAACTGGGATTTGGACCTTTTTCCTGCAACCTTCCAATATAAATGATACTTTAGATACTTTGGATGAGACCACGCTTGAGAAAGTGGAAGAAAGATATAAATGAGGGTGGTATTGTAGACAAGTATGTACATATGTATAAGTGTATGTATACATGGATGCACGCGTAGGTATAGCTTGTTACCAAATTGATTACCTAAAATCGCAATTAAAATTTATAACTCTATTGGTTGACCGTGAGTATATATTAATCTTTCTCCTAATAGTTTGATAAGATAATTAACAAATTTATACTAAGAAGCTGGATTTATAATAAGTAAACAAACCAAATTTAAAAATATTGGAAGAAGTGAATCAAATGTTTATTGATGTTTGTTTTTGAAGAGGTAATGCGTCTGTTGTGTGTGGATTACATCTACAAGATAAGAGATGAATCAAACATTCAAACGTATGTAATTTTCAAAAAAATATTGTTTTTTAAAATGTTGTTAAAATAAATTGAAATTTAAATAATTTGTTTTTTTAATGTGAAATTAATGTATTTAATCTACTTAACAATTGTATAATATTAACCATAACATAAGAATGACTATTTGAATTTTGATATTAGTAGTTTTAGCTTTGACTTTCTGTAAAAAAAAAAAAAATAGTCGTATAATATTAGTAGGACAAATTTAACTATGAAGTGTTTGATAGTTTATATAATAAAATACATTAGGTGCTAACTTTTTTTTGGTTATATTAAAAAAACAAATACATATAAAGAAATGTTATAAAGAGAAGACGACAAATTAATTTTTTTTTTCCGCCAAATTAAAAAAACAAATACAACTAAAAAAATATGTAAACAGAAAAAAAAAACAAAATTTCCCCTTTCTTCTTTTGAAAACTTGAAGATGTCTGTATATTTAAAAAGTAGTTATCATATGTTTTCTACTAAAAGAGGATGCACAAACTTTTTCGACTTTGCGGTTGTAATAAAAACAAAGAGTCTGAGGACTAAACGTTTGTTCGCCTGAAAAAAAGAGGGCGAAAAGATCTTTTTGAAATAAGATAGAACACCTTTAAAATGTCTAACAAATATTATTAGATGTTTCAGGTTGAAAAGGATTTGAAAATATAGGACTAAACATGACCGTTGCTAAAGATATTCAAGTAAAGGATTAAAAGTGTCAAAATGCTCAAAATATTGAAATATTGGTGAAAGTTGGAAAGAATTCAAGATTAGGGATTACAATTGACAGATTTGCAAAGTTTTCAAGACAAGGTACTAACATGGTCAAAATGTTGAAAATGCTCAAGATGTGGTTGTTACCGAGACGAAGCAACCATCTTATTGAGAATGAGCAACGACTGACTCAACCATCCAAGTGATCAAGATTATTGAGAATGATTAGCGATCCAAGTGCTTGAGATTACCGAGATTCAACAATGACATGTGTCTGGGTGTTATCGAGGATGAGCAACGACCACGTCTAGGTGTTACTGAGAATGAGCAACAAGTTGAGTCAAGCTAGTTACTGAGAATGAGGAACCACCAAGAACAACATATTAACAAGGATGAGCAATGACTGACTTGATGGTTACTAAGAATGAGTAGCGACTTACTTTTATAGGAGTGAGCAACATACTCAACAAGTGAGCAACCATTGATGTCCAACGAGTGAGTAGCCACCAATGCTAAGTGAATGAGCATCTATAGATGCTTATCAAGAACAACCACCATGTGATCTTCCAATGTATAAGTTGTCTTAGATGCAAGATACAAACAGCCCAACGCACACTCTACTCAACATACAAGAAATACATGCGTACATCCATTATTTTGTGAACAGTAACCATGCAACATAAACATATTCAACCAACCAATGTTGTTATGCCACATCATTATTTCCTCCATGTCATCACATGGGGTCAACAAAAGTCAAAGTTAGACCAAGAAATATCTTAACATGCTTTAGTGAAAAAAGCTTTTTGTCACTAACAAAATGTAATGGAAATGGTATCTGTTGGAATACGATAACATAAAACAAACGCAGCGGAAACAGAAATCTAAATCGCATTCAACCAGAATCATAGAATCATGCACACTTTTGTAACTGTAAAATCAAGAGGGTTCAAGACATACCCTTTAAATCTCAGATCTGATTTTGTTAGGATGACGAGAGCCCAAAGTAGAACTCCTCTAATGTAATCGCACCCAAGACAACGATCCAGCACCCGTTGATGTAGTATATACCTTTGCTTGAAGTTTTAGCACGTAATACCTAGGGTTTTGATAGAAATCGGCCGTATACCGAGGGGTGGGAGGAGGGTGACGAAAATTAGGGTTTTGGCAGCCACTACAACTCAGATCTAGGGTTGTATTTATAGTGCTCCTCATCCTTATCCCCTCCCTTGTGGATATTTCACTTTAGTCCTTTATCCTTATTAAGTTTCTAATTAATATACCTTTACTTTGGTATATTAATAAACTTAACCATTAAGTTTCTAATTAATATACCTTTACTTTGGTATATTAATAAACTTAACCCCTCAAGTTTATTTTCGATCTCTTTTAGCTAAATCGTCTCTTGCGTGTAACCCAAAAGGACTCTACTATTTATAATAATATTACCAACTTGTTATAACGATGGGCATATAACCAACAGTCTCCCACTTGCACTTGTTATAACAACTGTATGGTCTAATATTCATTAACCTAGTAAGGTGTATGTCATCCTAGACAAATGCCGTGTTCATCTAATGAAACAGCCCTTAGGCAAGTGATCAAATATTCCTTTGTTCTACAAGATATCCATATGAACGTCTGACATGGAATTCTGTCAGTCTCAAACATTCAAGATTATGTTTCCCGATAGAGATTCGTGATGACCACAACAAACTGCACTTATTGATTCTATATCAATTCAGTTCGAGTACGACCGTACATTTGCTGTCAACACCAAATCATCGAGGGGCCCACGGATATCGCTTCTCCTGTTAGGGCAGAAGTAACAAATAAACTTTGACTACACGGATCTCGCCCACTCATCATGTCATATCTGGACATTCCCTGTATGGCTGCCAGTTACGGACAACGTTGGAGAAAACCAAGACATAACAGACTGCAGGACTAAGAATCAATGCATCTCCGCTTGAAGAATATAAGATATTACCATCTTAGAATTACTCGTGACACATTCCATGAAGTAATCTCTAAGTACAGGTTACTCCAATACTTAATCCCTATTAAGTACACATGAGAATTAGCGCATCTCTATGCTATGTCCATCTCTATGGACAATTTACTAATTCCTCATGTCAGTCTTGAATCAATACTTACTCCCAAAAGTATGACCGACTGTGGACGTTTTGAATAATAAAATAATTATTCAGGAAGTCAATAAAACATGCAAAATTGGAACACAATGATAAACTAATGAAATGACTGCCTTCATGCATATATTAAGTTCTCCACATAATAATCTTCAAAACAAATAGAGTTTCACATTGCTTGAGTTCCAAACACAAATCAAACTAAATTAAATACACTCAAACCAACTCATTTGCAAATCTAATGCCCATCGACCTAGTATGAGAATCATGCTTGGCCTGAGATAACGGTTTAGTGAATGGATCAGCAAGATTATCTTCTGATGTAACTCTACTAATCGTGATGTCTCCTTCTTCAACGAGCCTCCGGATATAATGGTACTTCCGGTGTATATGCCTTGTGCGCTTGTGAGCTCTGGGTTCTTTCGCCAAGGCGACTGCACCCTCATTGTCACAGAAGATCTCAACTGGACCATCAATGCTAGTAACAACACCGAGATCCCTGATGAACTTCTTCATCCACATGGCTTCCTTTGCAGCTTCATTAACTGCAATATACTCAGCCTCCGTTGTCGAATCAGCTACTGTTTCTTGCTTGGTACTCTTCCAAGTTACTGCTCCACCATTCAGTAAGAACACGAATCCTGACTGCGAACAGGAGTCGTCTCTATCGGTTTGGAAGCTAGCATCACTATAACCACTTACAGTGAGTTCTTCCATGCCCCCATAGACCAAGAACACTTCCTTCATCCTCCGAAGATACTTAAGAATGTTCTTGACTGCGGTCCAATGATTTTCACCAGGATTGGCCTGATAACGACTCGTCATACTCAAGGCACAAGAGACGTCAGGCCTTGTACATAACATGGCATACATGATCGATCCCATTGCTGAAGCATATGGGATTCGACTAATTCTTTCTTGTTCATCACTAGAACTAGGACATTGGTCTCTACTCAATGTCATACCACGTTGCATAGGCACGAATCCTTTCTTGGAATCCTGCATCTTGAACCTTTTCAAGATTTTGTCTATGTATGTACTCTGGCTTAAACCAATGAGTCGCCTAGATCTATCTCTATAGATCTTTATACCAAGTATGTATGCTGCTTCTCCCAAGTCTTTCATAGCGAAACAATCCCCAAGCCAAGTTTTAACACTTTGCAACATTGGGACATTGTTTCCTATGAGTAGTATGTCATCAACATACAGCACAAGGAAGACAACGGCACTCCCACTAGCTCTGACATATACACATGGCTCATATTCACTTCTCGAAAATCCAAACTCTTTGATTTTCTCATCGAAGCAGAGATTCCAGCTGCGAGATGCTTGTTTGAGTCCATAAATCGACTTCACAAGTTTACACACTCTATTGGGATATTTGGACTGTACAAAACCCTCTGGTTGTGTCATATACACATCCTCTGAAAGTTTTCCGTTAAGGAAAGCGGTTTTTACATCCATTTGCCATATTTCGTAGTCATAAAAGGCTGCGATGGCAAACAATATCCTGATAGATTTAATCATTGCCATTGGTGAAAAAGTTTCCTCATAATCAATCCCTTGGGTTTGAGTATAACCCTTTGCCACCAGTCTGGCTTTATATGTGTGTACTTTTCCATCCATGTCTGTCGTCTTCTTGAAGACCCATTTACACCCAACTGTTTTAAGGCTAGGTGTTTGATCAACCAAGTTCCAAACTTGGTTATCATCCATGGATTTCATCTCGCTCTCCATAGCCTCCTTCCATTTGGCAGCATCTGGGCCTGCCATTGCTTCCTGATAGCTGGTAGGTTCATCGTCACCTACCATTGACTCATCACCTTCAGTAATATGTAAACCATAAAATTCAGGTGCATGACGTACTCTATCAGATCTCCGGACAGGAGGTGGAGGTATGTCAGATTCCCCAGCTGTACTTGGCTGAGGTTCAACAGGTTTTTCAACCTCTGATTGAGAGCTAGTGCCAACATCAGGTCCTTTATTGGTTGGTTCTTGAATTTCCTCAAGATCAATTTGGCTCCCACTGGCCTCTTGGTGTATCAGCTCCCTCTCTCGGAAGACTGCCCTTCGTGCAACAATCACCTTGTTTTCAGAAGGTTTGTAAAACAAATACCCAAAGAACTAGCAGGATAACCAATAAAGTAACACCTCTCTGATCTGGGTTCTAGTTTGTCGATGGCTTCACGACGGACGTAAGCCTCACAACCCCAGACTTTCAAATGCGCCAATGAGGGTTTAGTCCCATTCCATATTTCAGAGGGTGTCTTGCTGACCTTCTTAGTTGGTACAAGGTTTAGGACTTTTGCTGCAGTCTCCAAGGCATAGCCCCAGAAACTGATTGGAAGCGTAGCACGACTCATCATGGACCGAACCATATCAAGTAATGTTCGGTTCCTCCTCTCAGCTACACCATTATATTGTGGTGTTCCAGGAGGATTCAACTGTGAAACAATTCCACAGTTCCCCAGATGATCGTAGAATTCTTGACTAAGATATTCTCCACCCCTGTCGGATCAGAGGATCTTAATCCTTTTGCCCCGTTGATTCTTTACTTCGTTCTGAAACCTTTTGAACATCTCGAAGGTTTCAGACTTATGTTTAATCAAATAAACATACCCACATCTGCTGAAGTCATCAGTAAATGTGACGAAGTACCTTTCTCCATGTCTTGTGGCTGATCTGAACGGTCCACACACATCAGTGTGTATGAGGTCCAACAGATCCTTGCCTCTTTCAAAGTTCCCTGTGAATGATGCTTTTGTCATCTTGCCTAATAAACAAGACTCACATACATCATCAGACTTGAGGTCGAATGATTCCAAAATCCCATCCTCTTGGAGTTTGGCGATGCGTTTCTTGTTTATATGGCCAAGTCGACAATGCCATAGACATGATTTATCCAATACACTTTTGGATGTATCTGAATCAACATTTAAGATTAAGCTATTATTTCTTCTAATGCTCACGATAGTTTCATAAATACCATTTGTAGGACATGCTTTAAAGTAAAGACAATCATTTTTGAAAACCAAAATATTTCCATTATCAAAACCAAAATCAAAACCGTCTCGATACAAAGCACTAAAAGAAATAATGTTTCTAGCCATTTCTGGCGAATAGCAACAATCTAATAAATTAATAGAAAATCCAGTAGAAAGCACGAGCTCGTAATCCCCAATCCTCTTGACAGCAGCCGTATGTCTGTTGCCCATGATCAGGTCAAGCTCTCCATGCCTCAACTTCTTACTTCTTCTTAGTCCCTGCACATCAGAGCAAATGTGAGTACCACATCCTGTGTCTAGGACCCATGAATTAGTAGTAGAAGTATTATGGAGTTCTATCATGTATATACCTGAGGTACCAGACACTTTGGGCTTGATCTTCTTGATCTCCTCCAGGTATTTAGGACAGGTTCGCTTCCAGTGTCCCTTTTCTCCGCAGTGGAAACAAATGGCCTCATCGGGGTTTGGTGACGGCACTATCATAGAACCAGCCTTGCCCTTGTTGCTAGGGTTGTAGTTGGGGTTACCAATTTGACCCTTCCCTTTGCCTTTAGGCTTCTTGGCTTTCCTTTTCTTGATTGCCCCTTCCCTGATTGCCAATACCGGAGCCGTGGAGCTGGAGTTCTTAGACTTAGACATATTTGCCTCGGTAGTTTTTAGCATGCCGTGTAACTCCATTATGGTCTTTTCCAATCCATTCATATTAAAATTCAGTGTGAACTGACTGAATGTACTGCTCAGCGAGTGGAGGATGATATCCGTAACCAATTGCTGAGCGATCGGAAATCCAAGTCGCTCCAATCTGTCAACGTACGCTTTCATCTTAAGCACGTGTGCACTGACAGCGGTTCCCTCCTGCTCCTTGCAATCTAGTAGGGAGATCATAGTGTCATATCGTTCCTGTCTAGCCTACTCTTGGAACATTTCCTTGAGCTGGTCGGCCATGTCGAACGCCCCAGCTGTCTCGAAACTCTTTTGGAGTTCCGGAACCATGGTCGCCAACATGAGACAAGCAACCTCATCCGACTGATCTTTATGCTTTTGCCAAGCATCCCTAACAGCTCTAGTTGCATCATCAGCTGGAGCCTCAGGAAGAGCTGTGTCCAGGACCCATTCTTTCTTATCATACCGGAGGGCGATCCGAAGGGAACGCATCCAGTCCAAGTAGTTTGATCCGGTCAGCTTATCCTTAGAGAGGAGTTGCATTAGTGAGATATTTGTAGCCGAATTCGAATTTCCATTTGTGTTTGGAGCCATCTATATGAAAAGTAGATTTAATTAGTTTGATTAATCCTTAAAAATTAATTACCCAAAATAATAATTTTACTTAAGGCTAGAATCCATATTTCACTTCTGGTGGTGAAGAGGTATGCCGTAGTTACCCCCAAAAGTTATTTAGGTAGGCAATACTCTTTGCCAACTTCAATCTCTATGAAGCTTCTAGATCTTTTGGGATTCATTGAATCTGATCAATGGCATGTTTAATCCCATCATGCTCACCCTCTCTCTCGTGACGGGTATGCCGCGGATCACGAGTTTGGATGGTAAATCGACCACGAAGGACCCACGTGACACCCGGCCCATGATTCATGAGTTATCGCGAGTATCACATCATTTTGACCGAGTCCAATCCGACGCGTTGGCTATGACACTTCCCACGCCGGAAGGGCCCGGTTAAATGTGTGGTTCTTTGTGGGTAGCATGAGATTTACATTTTCATAAAACGGGATTTTGTTTCGTTTTTGTTAAAACATTTTAACCTTTTAATTGGCATAAGGGTCAATTTAAACTTTTAAAACCGGTTTGAAATTGCCAATTTGACTTTTGAAAAAATCTATTAACTTTTAACAAATTTTTCTTACTTGTGTATTTTCAGTAATACTTTTATCTTGAAACACTGTTCTATCAAACCCTTTTGGTAACTCCACTCAATAAAATGTGACAGGCGGTGAGGGTGGTAAGCAATGAATGCTATTTAAAAACCGACCTCATTAGGAATCAAAGAGACCTCCTTCAACCTTCTACACATTTAGAGTAGGTGAGCCTAGTCACGGTCTGACCAATGTTTTTATTTTAAGTTATACATATAGATACAATTCTAATATATATATCATTTAAAATTTTAAGTATTCTTTGAAAATTATGTTTAACTATTAATTCTATTAAACACGCAAGGATGCAGTGTTAATAATTAATTTAAACAATCATCCATTAAATTTTGAAGCATTTTAAACTTTGTGTTTAGCTATTAATCCTATTGAGCATGCAAGTATTCTATGTCAATGATTAATCTAAACAATCATACAATACTAAAATCACCATTTTATAACAAGAAATCTGATTTCAGAAAAATAAAACATCACGACCGCCGCGACGCGTAACACGAGAAAACGCGACGCGGTAATCAAAAGAAACCGATCATGACAAGAACGACGCGGCGCGGAACACTAGGAAGCGCGACGCGGCAAAACCCTAATGATCGTAACTTTAGAAAAACCCGCGACGCGATATTTCTAGTACCGCGGCGCGGACGTCGATCAGATTCGATAAATCAGAAAAAGACGATTTTTAACAATTTTAATCGAATCAAAACAGTACAAAATCATGATAAAGCGGCTCTGATACCACTGTTGGAATACGATAACATAAAACAAACGCAGCGGAAACAGAAATCTAAATCGCATTCAACCAGAATCACAGAATCATGCACACTTTTGTAACTGTAAAATCAAGAGGGTTCAAGACATACCTTTTAAATCTCAGATCTGATTTTGTTAGGATGACGAGAGCCCAAAGTAGAACTCCTCTAATGTAATCGCACCCAAGACAACGATCCAGCACCCGTTGATGTAGTATATACCTTTGCTTGAAGTTTTAGCACGTAATACCTAGGGTTTTGATAGAAATCGGCCGTATACCGAGGGGTGGGAGGAGGGTGACGAAAATTAGGGTTTTGGCAGCCACTACAACTCAGATCTAGGGTTGTATTTATAGTGCTCCTCATCCTTATCCCCTCCCTTGTGGATATTTCACTTTAGTCCTTTATCCTTATTAAGTTTCTAATTAATATACCTTTACTTTGGTATATTAATAAACTTAACCATTAAGTTTCTAATTAATATACCTTTACTTTGGTATATTAATAAACTTAACCCCTCAAGTTTATTTTCGATCTCTTTTAGCTAAATCGTCTCTTGCGTGTAACCCAAAAGGACCCTACTATTTATAATAATATTACCAACTTGTTATAACGATGGGCATATAACCAACAGTATCATCCATTAAGTGGATATATCACCCAAGATTCATTTTAGCACGAAGAAGAATAAATGACTTTCAATGGATACGATGAACCTTTGCCATGTTTCCTATTCTTATGCAATGCAATTTTCCCACCTACCACCATTCCAAACCTATAGATACTCCATCATATTCCCTCATACAATGTACCTTTCCTCACTTTCAAAAGAATCATACATAATTGATCGAGAATAGGCAAACAAATAAACTTAAACTCTTAAGTTCACATGCAGCCTAAAGGATCTATATTTTCTCTATTGAACAAATAAATAAGAATATCTAAAGGAAACCCTATGTATAATCAAAATTACTAAAGAGGGTTTCAGGATTACATACCTTATTGTTATTATAGCAAATAACAATAATTCATTGTCTTGGTGATTTCTAGGAAACAAGCACCACAAGTGTCGTGCCTCTAATGGTCCACACCCAAAAGTCCAAGTAAATGTTAATTATCTTAATTATCTTATTAAGAAAAGCTCGCTATAAAACCTTAGAGAAGGATTATAGATTCTACTTGAGAGAGAAGAAAAAATTCTAGAGAACTGTCTACAGGAATAGGGCTGAGAATAAAGTACCAGGGAGGTGTATTTATAGCTTCAAGGGTGATAAGGATAAACCTTATTTGAATTCAAACAAGATAAACCTTTTTATCTTCGAAACCCTTTTTGGCTATCCACGAGACGCGCATTACGACTATCCTTGCATGCACTGCTTGTGTTACTTCGACCAGACATTTATATTGTTCAACTATTGGACAACTACAAACCAGCCCCCTTTAATCCTAAATTAATTCCAATTAATTCTAATTAATTCCAAACTAGTTTCTAATTAATTTATCATCACATAATAAATTAATAAACTATTTCTCTCTCTCTCTCTCTCTCTCTCTCTCTCTCTCTCTCTCTCTTTTTCTATTAACCTTAATACCATTTGGACTACCAAGGGCACCCCAAAAGGACTTTGCTACTATCCATTCAAGTATACACCAATTATAGTTATGGGCTTAGACACCTAATTCAACAGTCTCCCACTTGGATAAGTTTAATAACTATAATTGTCAGTATAACTTCTAAATCGATCAACAAATTATAGCTTCCAAAAGCTGCTGCCGAACTCTGACCCAATCAGTTACGCGTCCTAAGATAAGTGATCATATAATCCTCCATTCTGCAAGATATCATGCAGGCATCAGACATTGATTGGAATCAATCTCATTGTCCAAGACTTTGTTTCCATATTTCTGATTTGTGATGATATAGGGCTTCTAATCGAACACATCAATTTAGTCCTGGCTGGGCCCAACACTATAAGTCAACACCAAATCACCGAGGGGCCTAAAGATATTGCTTTTCCCGTTAAGGCAAAAGGAACGAATAAACTTTGACTCATATGCTTGTATCCTTTACTCATCAAATCATGCATGGCACTACGTTTTATAACATCAAGTTACTTATGCGTTTACGCACTACCAATGTACAACCGACTTGTAAATTTCAACTCATATATCTCCGTTTCAAGATCATAAGATATTATCATCTTAGAATTACTTGTGATAGAGTCCATGAAGTAATTCTTTGAGCGTGGGTTTATCCAATACTCAAATCCCCATTTCTAAGTACTCATGAACATTGCAGCAATAATATTGCTATGTCTAACTCCTTAGACAATCAACAATTCAATTCATGACAGTCTTGATTCACTACTTACTTCCACAAGTATGAGCGACTGTGGAATTTGAATAATCATATTATTTAGGAAGTAAAACATGCAAAATGAAACACAATAATAAACAATTGACAAATAGAAGTAAGCAATACTCATAAATAATTCTCCATTATTTAATCACCAAAAGTCAATTACATTTACTTTGTTACAAGTTTCAAGATTACTATCTAACTACTAAAACTAATATCATTTCTTAGACCAATGCTCCTAGCATGCTGACTGTGCTTGACCCTACTCAGAGCCTTCATCAAATGATTTGCAGGGTTCTCTTTAGATGATACCCTCTTCACGATGAGGTGACCTTCTTCCACTCTATGTTTGATGTAATGGTACTTTCTGTTGATATGTCTGGACTTTCCATAATCTCTTGGTTCCTTAGTCAAGGCAACCGCTCCTTCATTATCGCAGAACAATTCCATTGGCTCCTAAATGGTCGGGAGTACTCCGAGATCACCGATGAAGTTTTTCAGCCAAGCCGCTTCCTTTGATGCTTCACTTGCAGCTATGTACTCTGATTCACAAGTTGAATCAGCCACCCTTTCTTGTTTGGAACTCTTCCAAGTAACTGCTCAACCGTTTTGAAGAAACACCCAGCCCGATTGAGATCGAAAGTTGTCTCTATCTGTCTGGAAGCTGGTGTTACTAGACCCACTTACTCTCAACGTATCACTACCACCAAGGACTAGAAGCATGTACTTCTTCCTCTGCAAATACTTGAGAATGTTCTTAACCACTGTCCAATGAGCCTTGCCCGGATTTCCCTAATAATGACTGACCATGCTCAAAGCAAAGGACACATCAGGGCAAGTACATGTCATAGCATACATGATCGACCCTACAGCCGAAGCGTAAGGTACCCAACTCATATAAGTTATCTCATCACCTGTACTAGGACTTTGAGTCTTACTTAATTTGGCATTGCTTTGGATCGGTAGCTCTACTTTCTTGGAATATTCCATACTAAACCTCTTTAGTACTTTATCCAAGTATGTACTCTGACTAAGTCCAATTAGTCTCTTCTTTCTATATCTAAATATTCTTATCCCGAGAATATAAGCATCTTCTATAAGGTCTTTCATGACGAAACACTTTCCATGCCAAGATTTAACTTCTTGCAAGGTTGGAATGTTATTTCCCATGAGTAGTATGCCATCGACATACAACACCAGAAAAGTTACTATACTCCCACTAGCCTTGATATAGACGCATGACTCATCTTCGCTCTTAGAGAAACAAAACTCTTTAACTTTCTCATGAAAGCAGAGATTCCAGCTGCGAGAAGCTTGTTTCAATCCATAGATGAATTTATCAAGCTTACACACTCTATTGGGAAACTTTGCATCTACAAAATCCTCTGGCTAATTCATGTAAACTTCCTCAGCCAACTTCCCGTTAAGGAAAGCGATATTGACATCCATCTGCCAAATTTCATAATCATGAAATGCAGTTGTGGCGAGCATTATCCTAAGTAGATTTTATCTTGGCTATTGGTGAGAAGGTTTCATCATAGTTAACCCTAGGGGTTTGAGTAAATCCCTTCGTAACCAATCGAGCCTTGAAAGTGTGTACTTTTCCATCCATGTGGGTCTTCTTCTTGAAGATCCATTTTCACCCAACTGTCTTTCGACCTGGTACATTATCAACAAAATTCCAAACTTGGTTATCATACATGGACTTGATCTCGCTATCCATTGCCTCTTTCCATTTAGCAGCCTCAGGGTCTGCCTCTACTTCCTTGTAGCTAGCTGGCTCATTCAAACTTACAAGTGTCATATCACTGATAAACGTGTCACCATCCGTAATAATATGGAAACCATAGAACTCGGGTGGCATGCTAACTCTACTGGAACATCTAAGAGGTAACGAATTGTTTATCGGTTCAGCAAGAACTTCTTCCTCTGGTTGAGTGCTATTATCATCTAAGGTTCCTTTACTGATTGACTCCTGAATTTCTTCAAGGTCAATGGTACTCCCACTGTCCTCTTTGAATATGAGCTCTCTATCTCGAAAGACTCCTCTTCGTGCTACAAAGACCATGTTCTCACTAGGTCTGTAGAACAAATATCCAAAAGACTGCTTTAGGTAACAAATGAAAATACACTTCTCACTAGGTCTGTAGAACAAATATCCAAAAGACTGCTTTGGGTAACCAATGAAAATACACTTCTCACTTCTAGCTGCTAGCTTGTCATGAGTATCTCGTCTTACGAAAGCTTCACAACCCCAGACTTTGATATGTGCTAACGAGGGAACTTTCCCTGTCCACATCTCGTGAGGTGTTTTGGCAACCTTCTTTGTAGAGACAAGATTGAGGATGTGGGCGGCTGTATCTAAGGCATATCCCTAGAAGTGAATAGGAAGAGAAGCTCGAATCATCATGGAACGAACCATGTCTAAAAAGGTCCGGTTACGTCTCTCAGCCACACCATTCAATTGTGGTGTCCTAGGAGGAGTCAACTGTGAAACTATTCCACATTCCTTAAGATAGTCATGAAACTCGAAACTAAGATACTCTCCGCCTCCATCGGATCTAAGCATCTTTATCTTCCTTCCTAATTGATTCTCGACTTCATGGTTGAACTCTTTGAACTTTTCAATGGTTTCTGACTTATGCTTGATTAAGTAGATATAGCCATATCTGTTGTAATCATTTGTAAAAGTCACATAGAATCGATTAGCATCCCTTGTGGATGATCTGAAGGGTCCACACACATTATGAGATCCAACAAACCTTCACCTCTTTCACAAGATCCCGTGAAAGGTGATTTTGTCATCTTTCCCAAAAGACAAGATTCGCATGCATCATCTAACCTTAGGTCAAATGATTCCAACACTCCATCCTTTTAGAGTTGGGTGATGCGTTTCTTGTTGATGTGTCCAAGACGACAATGCCATAAGCATGCCTTGTCTATACCATTAGACGAATCAATATTGAATACACTATTGTCTAAATTATCTATGCACGCCACAGTTTCATACACACCATCACAAGGTAAGGCTTCAAATATAAAAACACCATTTTATGAGCAGAAATAGAACAATTCAAATTATCAAAAGAATATCTATAACCTTGTCTGAACAATGCATGAAAAGAAATAATATTCTGAGTCATTTCTGATGAGTAACAACAATTTAATAAATATAAGCTAACATCACTACTAAGCATTAGACTATAAACTCCAATCTTGGTAACAGGAGAAGATCGTCTATTTCCCATGATCAAGTTTATTCTTCCATGCTCCACCTCCTCACTTTCTCTTAGTCCCTGCAAATCAAAAAAAATGTGAAAACCACATCCTGTATCAAGGACCCAAGAACGAGAAGATGATGAGTTATTAGAAATAGTGTATATACCTGCAGATAAGGATTTTATCTACCCATCCTTTAGATCTTGCATGTACTTTGGGTTTTCCAATGCCCTTTCTCGTTGCAGTAGAAGCAATCGGCCTCTTTGGGATTAGGGACGGGAGGAATTTCAAAACTAGGCCGGGCCTTTAGGCTATTGCTAGATGACCCGACATGGGCCTTGCCATTTCAGTTCTTCTTAAGAGGACCTTTCCTCTTCTTCCCCTTTCCATGTCCAATGGCTAGAACGGGAGCATTGGCAGAAGTGGAGGCTAAACCTTTAGCCTTCATTCCCGCTTCAGTGGTCTAGAGCATGTTGTGCAACTAAGCCAAGGTGGTCTCACTGTTGTTCAGATGATAAGCTAAGATAAACTAATCATAACAACTAGGCAAGAAGTTTAGTACTATATCAATAGCCAGCTCCTCGTCAAAATGCACATTCAGCTTCACGAGGCGTTCAACGTATCGTTGCATTCTCTGCACGTGGGCGCAGACAGACTCTGCCTCTTTCATTTTGCACGCCATGAGGGCCTTGACTACTTCATACTTTTCTTGACAAGCTCGCTTACGGAAATTTTCCATAAGATCATTGTTCATATCGTATGGCCAATAGTCCTCATACAATCTCTACAATTTCGGGACCATAGTAGTGACCATGATGCAGGCCACTTTGGTCGCATCGTCGTAGTGTTTTTTATATGAGGCATATTCCTCGGGAGTAGGTATTTCTTGATCGATTTTGATGAGTTCTTTTTCGAGAACATACTCTCTGTCCTCGAATCTAAGAGCCATCTTAATGTTTCGCATCCAGTCGTTGTAGTTGGTGCCATCCAATGTCACCTTCAAGCAGAGCGAAAGGATCGAAGAGAAGTTATTGTGGGAAGCGGATGGGGTAGCAGAAGCATCAGCAGAAGCAGACATCTTATTGATACATGTAGTTTTAATTATATAAGAATATTCCTTAATATATTATCCCCAAAATAAATATTAAGGCTAGGACCCAACTATAAAATTCAAAACTTAGAAGAGGGATGCCGTAATCTAATTGTAAATTTTATAAATGTAGGTAAATGACGATTTACCAATTTCACCGCGGAAGATAATCAAATTAAATGAAATTTCTAGATCTTTTGAGATTCATTGAAACTATTCAATGACATGTTTAATCTCGGATTATGCTATTCTATTTGTGGCTGGGATACTGAGGATTACAAACAAGATGTGAATAACCATGCAAATGTGCTTGGCAACCTCCATGTCGTTTATCATCTCAATTGATATGCCGGTAAACTACACACGCTCCATCAACAATGATAAATATGAGATACCCATTACCATTCTTTATTAGTCCCTATTAGTGTGCTGGTAAACCACACTCGCTCAACGTAACGACTAATAAAATGTAATGTGCACATTCATGGGTTAGCTTACATTTTGCATTTTTCTAAAGTAACTAGATTTGAGATTTTTATATAAAAGGTTCTAGTACTTTCTTTTAATAACATTATACTTTTAATGACATTTAATGTCCTATAAAATCCGCTCTGCTAACGACTCTCCACTAATCAAGGAAGCGGTGGGTGAGAATAGACACCCATTCAACTGCCATTTTATAGACAGTTTCCTTATACCCCCTTATAGGTCAACTTCGTGAATGAGGCATACTAGCGATTTGACTAACTGATTCTTATACATATAAATATTAACATTTAATAGTAATACATAAAGGTGTATTTTAAACCTTTAAAATACTAGGTTTAAATTTTGAGAATTTAAATGATTTAATATTAGTCTTTTAATTCATAATTAATTAAATTAAATTAAATTAGATAAGGATTAACTAATTAAATGAATCAAATAATTTAATCCTAATCCTAACCCTCTAATTTTCAAAAATTATGGTAAAGGATTTATCCATTTATTAATTAATCATAATTACCAAAATAGAAAAACCCTAAAACCCTACAAATTATCGAAAACAGGGGAGGAGGCTAGCGTTTCAAAAACCCTAGTCCAAAGTCAAAATTTTTGGCATTTAGGGTTTAATTTCAATAAACCCTAATTGATCAAGTTATTCAATTATAGCAATTCAACAGAAAACAAAACTAATGCTCTGATACCACCGATCGAGAATAGGAAAACAAATAAACTTAAACTCTTAAGTTCACATGTAACATAAAGGATCTATGTTTTCTCTATCGAACATATAAATAAGAACATCTAAAGGAAACCCCCAGGTATAATCAAAATTACTAAAGAGGGTTTCAGGATTACATACCTTATTGTTATTATAGAAAATAACAATTATTCCTTGTCTCTTTGATCTCTCGGAAGCAAGCACAACAAGTGTCGTGCCTCTAATGGTTCACACCTAAAAGTTCAAGGAAATATCAATTATCTTAATTATCTTATTAAGAAAAGCTCGCTATAAAACCTTAGAGAATGATTATAGATTCTGCTTGAGAGAGAAGAAAATTCCAGAGAACTGTCTACAAGAATGGGGCTGAGAATAAAGTACCAGAGGAGGCGTATTTATAGCTTCAAGGGTGATAAGGATAAACCTTATTTGAATTTAAACAAGATAAACCTTTTTATCTTCAAAACCTTTTTTGGATGTCTGCGACGCGCACGTCATGGCTATCCTTGCACGCGCCGCGTGTGTTACTTCTACCAGACGTTTCTATTGTTCAACTATTGAACAATTACAAACCAGCCCCTACATTTTTAGTTAATCCCAAATTAATTCCAATTAATTCTAATTAATTCCAAACTATTTTCTTAATTTATCATCACTTAAGAAATTAATAAACTATTTCTCTCTCTCTCTCTCTCTCTCTCTCTCTCTCTCTCTCTTTCTATTAACCTTAATACCATTTGGATTACTGAGGGCAACCCAAAAGGACTTTGCTACTATCAATTCAAGTATATACCAATTATAGTTATGCACTTAGACACCTAATCCAACAATAATATCCATTTTTTAAAAGAAACTTCATTAAATAACTTCAGAGAACCTCTATTGTACAAATTCCAAGAAATTCTCATAATTTTGAAGAATGTTCTTATACTCTTTTAAAGATATTGATCGAATTCATCAATATGTCAATAGAGAATCTGAGTGTTGATTTATCTTGTAATTTTGTGAACTTTTAAGGTTTCACTAATTGTCATTATACAAGATCAAATCAAAGGAAAAAAATCAAAAAATTTCTCATGTTCTTCATGTTCTTAGTGTTCTATGCTATATCTATACATATTCTTATTTGTTCTTTATTTAATGCATGTTTGATAGAAAAGCTTTGTTATAACTCAACAACTTCCATTTTTCTTTTTGTCATATTTTAATAAATTAACAGAACATGAATATATCTAAACCACGAGATATTTGTTTTCATTATTAGTATCAAGTTTCAGATTTTAGCATATACTATATTGGAGAAGTACCATTGTGTGATTAAAAATAGGATACTTAGGTATTAAAAAGTTGTTTTAAAACACATATAGGATGTATTAGGACTTGTAACAGAATTTTTCGGTCCAAGATAGAACCAAAAAGGGAAAATATTGAAGTCTGTTCAATAACTTGTCGCGTAGTTATAAGGCCAAATAAGGCGTGATCTACGTTGGACCCGAGTTTCAAATGGGTTGACCCATTAACCAAGGTTTAGCCAGCGTGTTTTAAGTGGAAAAGCTTCATTCTTGCTTCAAAAGCTTCCAGAGGCTAACGTGGTTAAATGTATGTGTGATTTGTGTATGTATAGTCATCAAAGAGTAGAATTCAAGTGCAACTAACAAGATTAACAATAATAAAACTTTTGTTAAAGGTACGAAATCACAATGTAACTTTTGTTTTGGGAAAAAGGATTTTGGTTAAAGTTAGTTTATGGTTTCTAAATGTAGTATCTTTTGATTGCATGATGAAATTGGAAGTAGATGATGTGAGAACGAGTGATATAAGCATCATTAATTATTGTTGTTATTAACATGAATTTGACATAAAATTTGATTGAAAATTTAAAAATTGGACACTGTGTAAGATTCATGGGTAGAAAGTACTACTAAAGATTCATGTGTAAAAAGTCAAAAAATTTAGGCAATTATGTAAGAAATTAGTAGATTATGATCAGAAAGTCACATGTATAACATATGAAATACATCAAGTGTAATGATATAAGAGAATTTAAATACACGACACTATGTAAAATTATCATTGGAACAAAATGGCAATAAGAAATTGGTTAATGTTATTATAATATGCTATTATTTACATAACGAGCTTCCTGATTGTAATGAAAATTTATTTTGTGCGAATCGAGACAAGTTTGGATTCCAATCAAGTATAAGATCAATGTAGAAGTTAGCTTAGATCTAACTTCCTAAGGTGCGTACATATGGATTTTCTGACTATGGGGGAACATGACATAAGCTTTACTATATCTTTTAATTGATATTTCTTGAGGAGTAAAGTGTGTTAAGATTTTAGAATAAACCCATAAAGTGTTTTGTTAATAAAAGATTTATGTAATCATGTATTCGATATCAGATGTGAGAATGAAATAATGAAAAGAAAAAATATATGCTCATTTGTACACTGAATGTGGATTGCTTTAATGCTACGTTGTAATGACCATCCAAACATATGATGTCACAATGATATGGACCTAAAAGACTTTATTAGGATGACACCCCCTTTGTGAAGTAGATATCTTATTGGTATGTTGTCTTAGTAGGTTGAATGTTCTTCATATTATGGTGTAGACATGTCATATCACTATTGTGATTTAGACCATAGTATAAAAACGAAATCGATACATAAATTATACTTGTATGAACTTTATGAAAGGAATGGGTCGATATGGCACCGATAATAGGTATGAACTCCTCAAGCATTGCATTGATATGTGATCACGCGTTTCATGCATTATATATAGGCATATGATTTTTTCTAAATAAATATTTTATTGAAATGACTTGCAATGTTTATATTATGTCAAACCTATGCACGTTATGAGAAAATGTTGTCTTACATATTATTGTTTTTGGTTTTATGTATTCTAGATACAATGTAAAGCTTTAGAGGACTAATTTTCTTAGACAAAGACTTTTGCGATATCTAGAAATGGACTTTTGAGGTTTATTATGAAGGGAAGCACAATTAGACATTATTTTAAACTATGATGTTTTATAAAATGTAATGCTTCTCTATGATTTGTGATTGTTTTGTAACCTTCCTATTAGACAAGTATTCATACTATTGCTAAACACATCTTGCTAACCATAAAATGAACCAAACTAGAATGGTACAAAACAAATCTATGCTATACCCCCGTCATTCACTACGATGTTATGTAGTACATAACACCATTTATTCTATCCTACATACCACTAATATGACAAAGCACCCTGCAAATCTCGCACGAAGTATTCATTTGTTTGTTTCTTTTGAAAAAATGTTTGAATAAAATATTGACACGGTTAGTGATTAAAAGATGGATACAATACTAACAATTACTTCAAAACAGAGAACATTAGCATCACAATTTTGAAACTAAATTTCAAACCTAACAAAACTTTATATCAAGAATATGAAGTATCTCATAATTCGAGGGAGATTTTTTGCAGCTTTTAGAATTGCGCGATGCATTTTCATTAAAAGAATTGTTTCAAAACTCATAATGGATTCCACAACTAACCAAACTCAAACGTGGTATCTATTTTGGAAGCTTCTCGAAAAAAATAATCAACTTGTTAAATATAATTAGGAATAACAATCACTTTGATTGATTTTCCTTGAATAAATATTAACACAAAATGGTCAAATGTCTAGCACTGTTTTGAATAATGATTATTGATGGATAAAGACGTAATATAAAAGATAAACATAACATAAATACATACTTTTAAAATACACATGCTATATATTTTAGAAAGGGACGGAATTTCTTTGTGTGGTTATGCTTCGCGATGGGGACCCACAGAAAAAACTTCTCTATTTACACGGCGGCTGGAGTTCCTGATATCGTGCATCCGCCCACACGCTAACAAAACTATTCCTAAAACCTCATTGGCTCAAATGGAATACTCTCCATAAATCCCGCGATCCAGGAGTTTCTACAGTAAAATGTGACACACCTGATTCCAAACTCCTAAACAGTCATGACTCATACCTTCTTCTTACCCGTAGACTAAAAAAAGTCAAACTTTAGTCCTCTCCTATTCCCACACCTATCTTTTACTCGAATAAAAAGATTCAAGAACATGAGCAGATCAGATAATGGAGTAATTCGTCGTCATCCAATCAATGACGAAAAAAGTTTCTTCTTCCAAAATGGCAGAACAACGGCGTAGCAGCCGCAGCCGTCATACCAAATTCCATGTATTCACCACCGTCTGTTTGATATCAGTCATCTTCACCTACATGTTCAACACAAACACTTTCGTTTCAAATATTTCATTCAATTTCACACCAAACACCACAATCCCTTTTCTCTCAGTGAATCTTTTGGACAACCAGACGTTCATCCTCAATCAGTTGAAATCAACTTCAACGATACACAATCCAGTCTTGATCGTTAAAGAAGTTATCGTTCAAAAATCCGTTTCGGGAGATGATCAGAACCCGCTGGTTCCACCCATTAATCTCACGAAGAAACAACGAATCAGTTGGTTCAAAAACAAGCTTCCAGAGTTCGATATTTCGAGGTCCAATCAAGAATTCGAGTTTCGGACGCAAGAATTCTTTAAAGACTGTAAAGTTCGGTTTTTCATGACATGGATTTCGTCACCTTTACGGGTTTTTGGAAAACGGGAGTTTCTAGCTGTTGATGCTTTGTTTAAATCAAATCCAGAGAGTTGTTTGATGATAATATCAAACGTTATGGATCCAGTTCACGAGTTTAAATCATTAAAACCCATAATTGATCTTGGGTTTCGGGTTGAAGTACTGACGCCGGACTTGAACTTCTTGTTCGAGAACACTCCGGCGAAATCGTGGTTTGATCATATCAAGAACGGGAATCGGGATCCTGGCGAAATCCCATTAGCGCAAAACCTATCGAATTTGATCAGACTCGTGGTTCTTTACAAATACGGTGGTGTGTATCTCGACACTGATTTCATTCCATTGAAAGATTTCAGCGGTTTACGGAACTCGATCGGAGCTCAAAGCGTGAACCCGTCGGGTAACTGGACAAGATTAAATAATGCAGTTCTAATCTTCGACAAAAACCATCCTTTGTTATACAAATTCATCGAAGAATTCGCCTTGACTTTTAATGGAAACCGATGGGGTTTTAACGGACCTTACCTTGTGTCAAGAGTAGTTGAAAGAGAAGAAACAGAATTAGAGTCAAACTTCAGTGTTCTACCGCCGGCGGCGTTTTATCCCGTGGACTGGACTCGAATTGGCGGGTTGTTTATACGGCCGGTGAACCAGGCTCACCGGAGATGGGCGGAGAAGAAGGTTGCTCGGTTAAAAGAGTCGAGTTACGGGGTTCACTTGTGGAATAAACAAAGTAGAAATTTTAGGATAGAAGAAGAAAGCATCATGGCGAGGTTGATCTCCGACAACTGTGTGATCTGCAAGTTCTTCAAGAAAAGTCAAAGACTTTCACACCCTTCTTTCTCCCTTTCATGATAATATTTCTTTTTGAAAATTTTCTTCACGTTAATAACAAAAACTGTCCTATAAAAGTATAAAACCATATTTTGTTCATTTACATTACAGATTTACAGGAATAAGAATCGGATGTACACTTTGCTACGAACATTGTAACACATTTAATTTTCATGTTTTCTTTTTTCCTCTCCAAACCCAAGAACAAAACCGAAGTCTCGGCTTTAATCTAAACCTAAACGGAAACCGAAATCTAAACTTGTAAAAGCTTGGCAATTTTCTTAACGACTTCTTCCTGGCCAACTTCTGGTTTCCAAGTACATATTCTTTTTGTTCTTCGTATTCTTGATGTTTTTCGATTTCATGGTGTTGTTGAATAGTCCTGTTCGCCAACTTAGTTATACCCATCCATGGATCGTCGTGAAAGGCGTCGTCGGAGTCACTACCCCATAACGGAATTGTTTTGGTTTCCGGCGAGCAACTGTAAAAGTCGAAATGATTAGCTAAACTTGTATGCTCCATATCGAATAGTCTTCTCAAAGACGTGCTTCCTTTTTTCATCAAGTTCAAGAGCCTTTTACTTCGGTTTCTGTCAAACGATGAACACGAAGAACGTGCAGTAACACCTGTTGAGGACGAGTAATAAGAAGAGGATGAAGATGATGACGACTGGTACAAATTCTTCTGGTGCTTTATAAGTCGTCTGATCTTTTCCTTTTGAGCATCTATGTTGTGGAGGAAATATGAATCTTCATCATCTTCTTCTGTAATCTCTGACGCCATGGATGGAGTTTCGAGAATGTTGATGAAATGGACGTTTTAGTTTTAGGGGAATAATGGAAGAATTTCATGTTGAAGGTAAAAATCAAACGCCATGGCCGGCAAAATGAAAAGTTGTTCAATACAAGCCAGTAATCGACCATTGTTTTGTCATTTACTTGTTTGGCATATCAACTTTTCAAACATTCTATTCGTTTCGTTGCGAGAAAAAAAAATCTGTTTAGGTAATCACTTTCCGACAAAAATGATTATTTTAACTTAATTATAAATAATTTAGATGGACTAATGTGGATTATAATTTGGTTGGTAATGGGTTAAATAAGATAATTAAAAAAAAACTTGGTACAACAAAAATTCATTGAACGGATCGAAAGTAGTTTAGAATTCATTAAAACATATTGATTATCCTTATTGCTTTATTAAAAAATTTAGTTTATTATTTTAAATAACAATACCATAATAATCAAGTTTCATATAACAACCTCTTAAACTACAAATTTTGTTGTTACTATCTTTTAAATCTGAAAATACGCTTTGTAATGTTTGTGTTTTGATTGACATAGATTGAGTTGTAACGCACCAAACCTCTTAGGCAAACAATTACAGTTCGCACGTGTTGTACAACATAAAAAATAGCATCTAGCGCACGAGCTACTATTCTAATTCCTGAAGAGTACGATCAATGAGCAATTCACATCTCTTTCTTGATAAAGATGTTTGGGGATAAATTGAAGTTGTACCACATAACCCTAGATCAACAAGTCACACTACTCTAACAGCTCGACTCATGACTCATGACTTCTAATCAATATGATAGCATTCCATTATCCGACAAGAAGAAAATCGAAAATGATCTTCGTTGTAAACGAGAATTGAGGAATGAACTTCCACAAAATATTTTCATTCACGTTCAAAACTGTAAAACAACACAAGAATTGTGGAACCGTTTAGAGATCTTTACGAAGGAGCTAGTAAGGAAAGGAAAACAAAATTTCTACCATTCTTGCTAAGTTTTGCGATTTTCAACAAAAACCTGATTAATCTCATGATCAAATTTTTGAAAACGTTAGTTTGTTGTTGAAAAAATTTGACCATCGCCGACTTCTCTTCTCCCGCCGTTGGCCACTAACAGCCGCTGCTGCTTCCTCCGTTGGTCTCAGAAGCGTCGACCGGCATTGGACTTCGTCCTCCCTGCTGCCTCTTTGTCCCTCTGTCTCGTTCTGATGGAAATCGCAACCACAAAGACCATAGTCGGTTTCAATCTCGCACTCTTTGTCTCGAATCTATCTTCTCTGTTCCGCTCTCCCCCGTATCTCTTTCTTTCTTTGGTATTGATCGCGAATCATAGCCGCCGCCAGTGCTTGATTCCTCTGTACCAGTACCGGGTTCTTCCGGTGTGTTTGTGGGTCCACGAAGATCGATAACCAGGTTAAACAGCGACAGTTCATCGACATTTCTTCTAGCTCGCTAAAGTAATGGAGGGCTAGGACTCGACGCCGGGTAGTCTTGCCTGTTTCCAACCATGTACATAGCCGCAACAGGAAATCGACTCCGGTGAAACGCCGAGATGACGGACCTATTTAATCTATTCGGGTTATCAAATTCCTCTATGAAACCTCCTTTGTAATCGGAACAATATAAAGATGAATCTTCTAGATGTATTCAAACCGTAATAAATCGGTTGCAACTATAGCACCAGTGTGATGATAATGAAGATCCAACCGTTGACATCTATGAGTCTATAAACTGATATGACGAAAAAAAATACAAACCCCAAATCGATTTACAAGGGATACAATACTTCACTTAACTGTTCTTTCAAGAACACCACAAAGACCGAATCATTTTCTTCAAATAACGAGTCTTGGCAAGAAATGAACCCTATATACACATAAGAAAACCCCCTAATTATAAAAAAAATGTTATTGTCACAAGTTTGGTGTTTTTTTTTAAAAATTGGTCACTGATTTTTTTTGCGCAATAAGTTACTAAAGTTGAATTTTACATGTTAAATAGGCCTCAACGTTAACCTAAAAACCGGTTAGTTTTAATGTCAGGGACCTATTTAACATGTAAGGTTCAACTTTAATTACCTATTACGCAAATAAAACTTCAGTGACCAATCCGGAAAAAAACCAAACTTTAGTGACCTATTGTTTGAGGTCGAATTCAAGACAGTTTAAGAATCTTTAAGATGGTGTTACTCTGAACAAACTATGTCTCTTATGAGATTTGGTTTGAACCGGATTCGTTGGGTTAGAGCTTGTCTTACGTCCTCTTGGTCTTGTGTCCTTACCAATCGAAGTCGGACTTTAGATTTTAACTTGGAGAGAGGCTTGCGACAAGGGTATCATCTTTCTCTGTCTATTTTGATTTTGGCCATAAAGAGATTTCATGTTGCTATTGGAGACCTGATTGCGACAAGCTTTTATATAACTTTTATATTGGTATTGTTAGAGAATTCGAGTTTCGATTGCTTGGAATCCACTGAAAGATGTAAAACACTTTCAGATTGAAGTATTTCGACGGTACAATCGAAATCTCAATCAAATACAATTTGTAACTGGCGAAAACTTTCGTGTGTACCAAAACAGAAGAATGGTGAAGAAGATGATTTTCGTGTGTACCAGAAACTGACCAAAAGAACATGGAAATAACCATATTTGTAATTGGCGAAAACTTCCCAAGGCAGTTGGGAAACCTCCTAAATTCGGGTCAAAATGGGTTAAAAACCGGGTTTATGGAAATAAATTCGGGTCAAATTATTTCTTTTTTTTTTTTAACTTCTTGCTTGTTTATAAAATTCAACACTCCCTTAAAAAGAATATCTTAAAATTGAAAGTAAACTTCGATTATGGAAATAAACGGAATATATTTATTATGTCTGTTCATTAATGTCATTGAAATTCTAATACCAAAAATCGGTTGATCTTTAAATGTATTGTTGGAATGTTAGGAAGGCTCCATGATTATGACATCTCAACCACATGTAATTCTTTTTTCAAACGCCATTAATTATAGCAAACAAATTTGGAAGAATATTATATTCTATAACATATAAAATCTCATCTTGGTTCGAAGGTTGGGGCTATTTGGAAACACCTATCGGTTGCTTTCCTTGGTATGTTTTTTAATTAGGGTTACACCATGGGGTGCGGGTTTCATGCTGGAAGGGTTAGCCTGCACGGGTACACCCTCCGGTTGGGTGGGTGACTGCGGATTCATCCTTTCCATTGTTCCCATAGCCGTACCCTAAACGATTGAATATCAACGGCTATAAAAAAAGTAATTTAAAAAAAAATTACCCATCTATATATATTAAAATTTACACAACTAAAATCACACTTTTTATATCCATTTCTCTAAAAAACAATAAAAAAAATGTCTTCTCAAGATTACGCAACCAATCAAACCCCACCATCGAACCGAAATCGACAAAACGTTTTCTGTTTCGAACAATACTATACATCCAACGTTTACCGTCTGCAAATGGACCAACCGATTTTCTCGCCAAACGTTTTTCCACATATCAAATGTCGGGTTACCCGCTAATCCTTCCGCTAAATTTATACTATAATTTTAATCCCTTTTCTGACACACAAATCCAAAACGTCCAAACCCCAATAACGAATTCCTTTCCCGACACACAAGCTTCACCGGAGGAGGGTCTCGAGGGGGAAGCACTCGAAATGATTTTAAAATTAAAAGCGGATATCTTGGCAAAATATCGATCATACGTTGTTTATTTTTTTACGTTTTTTGTTTGTCGGTTTTAGTAGTCTTCTTTTTTAATTTGTAAAGTAGTCGTTTTATTTTTCGTTTGTAATTTTTATTTCTTAATTAATGAATGTTTTACTTTTAAAAAAATGACTTTCTAGTTTAGTTTCATTTATTATTTATTTAATTAAAAAAGTGAGTGGTAGTGTGAGTATACAATTTCCAACGTTTTAAAGGGATGAAGAGTTAGTAAGGTTTATTGAGATAACGTCTATGTGGCGGGTAAAAAATGAGTGATTGTGAGGGATGAGTGGTCACGGTACCTGTTGGTCTAATACTTTATGCGGTGTTGAAGGGCTTGTTAACCATATTTATAAAAATTAAATAATATTTAAAACAAAAATATAAAACAACACCATAAAAGATGTATGAGGAAACTTACTATTAAAGAACAAAAAGGAAAAACAAATTTAAGGAAAATTTGTAATCAAAGTTTGGTTGAATTTGTAAAAAAAAACTTACAAAAAGTATAAAATAAGTTTTACAAACAACATTTTCTTAAAAGAATGCAAAGTTATAAATTAAATTTGAGAAAAAATAATAAAAGAAACCTACATGAAATCCATAAAACGATATATAAATAAAAAAAACTTAATAAAATAATACATAAAAATAAAATGTAAAAAAGTTGATAAATAACTTTGTAAAAAAGGAAACACATCTTTCTTTCTCTCTCTCTTTATATATATATATATATATATATATATATATATATATATATATATATATATATATATATATATATATATATATATATATATATATATATATATATATATATATATATATATATATATATATATAGGGTGAGTCGTTAGAGATACTCGATTTCAAATTATGAGATAATCCAAGAAAAATGATTTGGAATTACATGCCTAATTTAAATGACCAACGCATAATATCTTGATGTGTTATTGTGTTCTTGAGAGACAAATTTGACAATGCAACGGTGTAGTATTTGTTGTCTTTTTGTAATGTTAGCTTCTTCAATTTATATGAAGAAGATGATGAGCAAATGTGGAACAGTGGGACTTATAGAAGAGACAAAATCCTTGGAATTTGGTGGAAACAATTCAAATGGAACCCGCCGCCAGGGTTCTTCCCCTTGGACCTTGCTGGGTCCTAAACCCCACCAAGGGCGATACCCTAGGACCTCTCGTGTTCTTAAGTTCTCGTTAGCTATCTGAGTGTGCACTCGGCACCTCCAGGTTCGAAAAATAGCCAAACGGAACCCAAATTGTAAATAATCAATCCCAACTACACTAAATGTGTTAATGACACTAAAATTACCAACATTCCTATCTTTTTATTGTAATCCTTGATTAAACTAAATAAGAAACACAAAACCAAACTCATGGATAAATGAAAAAAATATTGAGGATTGAATTTTTCACATTATTATACCATGGGATGATGTAAATGAATGTGCTTTTTATCTCTAAAAGTAAGCTTTCCATATTGAATTCAACTTCTAACATTATGTTAGAAAGGAATTGGGTATCTCACCCTTTGAGATATCAAGTAGACCTTAAACCCATCCGTATTGCTGACTTATCTACCAAGTCCTTAGCCAAGCCCTTTGTCAAGTGATCATCCAGGTCCTATTTAGATCGAACAAATTCAACAAAACCGTGAGTTATAATCCCACAAACCATACTATGTATAACACCCAAATGTCGCGACTTTCCATTATACACATGATTTTATGCCTTATCCAAAGTGTTTGCACTATCACAGTGTATATAAATGGGTGAGATAGGCTTTGGACACAATGTGATTTCATAAATCAAATTCCTAAGACATTATGTTTCCTTAGTAGCATCAGCAATAAAGGATAAAAATTTAGATTCCATAAATCTATTTGTGATGCAAGTTTGCTTCCTTGAGGCCCAAGAGATTGCACATCTCAAAGAAGGAAAACCCTGTTGGATTAGGTGTCTAAGCCATGACTAATAATTAGTATTTACCTAATTAATAGTAGCATAGTCCATTTGGGTTGCCCTCATAGCTAGAGGTTTGTTGGAAAGTTAAAGAGAGAGAAAATGTTGATTTATTATATGACTAATAAATCAAGATATTGTTTGTTAATATATTATGGAGATAATATATTAATTAGAAATAATATTATTTGATTAATAATTAATCAGAAATTAATTGGATTAATTTCTGTGGCATTAATTAGATTAATCAGGAGGTCAGGGATTAAAGTCGTACAAATTCAATAGTTGAATTGCGGCGCGCGGCGCGCAAACGATCTGGCCGCGGCGCGCGTACAGATAATCCGGAAAATGGGCTGCGGCTAGGGTTTTAGCTTTACCCTTTAGTTCCCTATAAATAGGGACCCCTAGACCTCATTATCAGTTGCTCATTCTATTATTTTCTCTCTGGAATTTCGATCCATAAACCTCCCGGCTAAGGGTGTGACTTCATTTGAGGCAGGATATTTTTGCTGCTTTGCTTCCAAGAAATCTAAAGGTTAGTTTTTCTAGTTTTATTCTTTAGATATCTTTATTGGCTTTTAAGTTTTGTTATATGTTCAATAGTAGAAAACATAGATCCTTATAGGTTGCATGTGAACTTAGGTTATTTAGTTCATGGTTGCAGAAAACCTTTCAGTGGTATCAGAGCCTGTCTTGTTTTCTTGTTGAATTGATATAACTATTTTAGGGTTTAAAGCTTATAAACCCTTATATTTATGTGGATCGATTTCTAGGATTAGGGTTTTGGAAACCCTAATCCCCCCATGTAAATTTCGATTTTGGCTTTTAGGGTTTTAGAAGGTTTTCTATTTTTGGTAACTTTATTTGTTAATTAAATGGATAACCTTAAACCTCATTAATTGAAATAGATTTTTAGGGGGTTTAGGATAGGTTTTAATTAATTTGATTAATTTGGATAAACCTATCTTCATTTGAATTAATTTAATTATTTGTTAATTAAAAGATAATTCAAAAGGGATTTAATTAATTTTAAAATTGCGAAATTAATGGAATAAATCCGGAAAAATATTTTAAAATGTTTAAAATATTTAGATTTAATTAATTTAATTTATTGGTAATTAAAATTGATTAAATCGATTTTTAAGGTTTAATTTAATTTAAAAATTTAATTGTTAAATTTGGTAAAAATTAAAAGATAAACCTTGAATATTTTAAAGGGTTTTTAAAATACATCTTATATATGTTATTAAAGGTTAATACTATATATATGAGATAAATTTGGTTAGTCAAATCAATTGTAGGCCTCATTCACGAAGCTGGTCTATAAAGTGGGTATAAAGAGGCTGCCTATAAAATGGCAGTCTAATGGGTGAACACTCTCACCCACCGCTCGCCTGATCAGTGGAGGGTCGTTAGCCGAACGGGTTTGACAGAACCACTTAATCATTAAAAGTATAATGATCAAAGTACTAGAACCTTACACAAAATCCCAATCTAGTTACTTTAGGAAAAATGTGAATTTGATGCTACCCCATGAAATTGCACATTGCACTTTATGAAACGTTGGTGGAGCGTGTGTGGTTTACCGGCACACCAATGGGGGTTCATAAAGAGTGGCAATGGGTGTCTCGGGTGTTATCATTGTTGATGGAGCGTGTGTGGTTAACCGACACATCAATTTGAGATGATAATGGACCCCGAGAGTACCAAGCTAATTTGCATGGTTATTCACACCCGGTTTGTGATACTCGGCATCCCAGTCACAAACGGTGGGGCATATCCGAGATTAAACATGCTATTGAACAGTTCAATATATCTCAAAAGAAACTAGGAATTCCATTTATAATAAGATTATTTTTCCGCAGTGGAATTGGCTGAATCGTCATTCGCCTACCTTTATAAAATTTGCTTATAGATTACGGCATCCCTCTTCTATGATGCAAATTGTTATAGTTGGATCCTAGCCTTATTTTATATTGGGTTATTATAAGGACCGACATGTATCTAATTAAACTTACCTTCTTTTATAGACGTCTTCTGCTGATCAATCCGCTCCCCACTCAAACTCCAGTGTTTCCTCTATCCTCTCACTGTGTTCCAAGGTTCAATTGAACGGGACAAACTACAATGACTGGATTAGAAATATCAAGATGGCTCTGAGGTACGAGAACAAAGAGTATGTCCTCGAAACCGAGCTTGTCGATATTGACCCTGAAACTGCTACTCCCGAGGAGATTGCCTCGTACCAAAAACATTCTGATGATGCGACCAAAGTGGCCTGCATCATGATCGCCACAATGAACCCCGAATTGTAAAGGATATACGAAGACTACTGGCCCTTCGAGATGCACAAGGAGCTCGCGGAAAAGTTCCGCAAGCAAGAGTGCATCGAGAGGTGCGAGGTGGTCAAAGACTTCACGAACAGCAAACCTAAAGATGGAGAGTCCATCTGCGCTCATGTGCAAAGAATGCAAGGTTACGTGGAGCGGCTTAGAAAGCTTGCAATGCCTGTACCTGAGGAGTTGGCCGTTGACATAGTGCTTAACTCCTTACCGAGTTCTTATGACCAGTTCAGGCTGGCTTATCATTTGAACAACAATCAGGCTAACCTGACTGAGTTGCATCGTATGCTTCGGGTTGCTGAGGACGGGATGAAGGGTAAAAGTGTACCCTCGGTTAATCAGCCCGTCTTAGCCATTGGAAGTGGCAAATGAAAGAAAAGGAAGGGCCCTCCTAAGCAAAATTGGAGGGAAAAGGTTCAGGTCGGGTCGTCCAGCAATGGCTCGAGAACCAAGTCTTCTCACATTCCTTGTGTAGCCAACCCCAATGATGCCGATTGTTTCTACTGCAAAGAGAAGGGCCATTGGAAGAGAAGCTGCCCCAAATACTTGCAGGATGTCAAGGATGGGAAAGTAAAGCCATCGACAGCAGGTATATACACTATCTCTAAAAACTCACCATCTTCTAATTCTTGGGTCCTTGATACAGGATGTGGTTTTCACATTTGTTCTGATCTGCAGGGCCTAAAGGAAAACAGGGAGGTGGAGCACGGTAGACTGAACTTGATTATGGGCAATAGGAGATCGTCCCCTGTTACCAAAATCGGCGTTTACAGTTTAGTGCTTAGTAGTGATGTTAGTATAGAGTTATTTAATTGTTGCTATTCGCCAGAAATGGCAAGAAACATTATTTCATTTCATGCATTGTTCAGACAAGGATTTCAATTTTCTTTTGATAATAAAATTGGCTCGATTTCTGTTTTCAAAAATGGTATTTTGATTTTTACTGCTTATCCTTGTGATGGTGTGTATGAAACCGTTGAATGTGTTGACAATTTAGGACATAGTGTAAATTATATTGAGATGTGGACGGGGAAAGTTCCCTCGTTGGCACATATCAAGGTCTGGGGTTGTGAGGCTTTCGTTAGACGAGAGACTCAAGACAAACTCGCAGAAAGAAGCGAAAGGTGTTTCTTCCTTGGTTATGCTAAACAGTCATTTGGATATCTATTCTACAGACCGAGCGAGGACGTGGTCTTTGTAGCTAGACGAGCGGTCTTTCGAGAGAGAGAGCTCATATTCAAAGAGGACAGTGGGAGTACCATTGATCTGGAAGAAATTCAAGAGTCATCAGATGACGCAACCTTAGGAGAAACTAGCAACCAACATGAGGAAGAAGTTCCTGTTGGTCCGACAGATGTATCCTTACCTCTTAGGCTTTCCGGTAGGGTTAGCATGCCACCCGAGTTTTATGGGTTCCATATAACTTCGGATGGGGACACATTTGTCAGTGATAGGACACTGATAAATTTGGATGAACCAGCTAACTACCAGGAAGCAATGGCGGGCCCTGAGTCTGCCAAGTGGAAAGAGGCCATGGATAGCGAGATCAAGTCCATGTATGACAATCAAGTTTGGAACTTGGTTGACAACGTACCGGGTCGAAAGACAGTCGGGTGCAAATGGATCTTCAAGAAGAAGACCGACATGGACGGAAAGGTACACACCTTCAAGGCAAGACTGGTTGCGAAGGGTTTCACTCAAACCCCGGGGGTTGATTATGATGAGACCTTCTCACCAGTAGCCAAGATAAAGTCTATTAGGATAATGCTGGCCATAGCTGCGTTTCATGACTATGAAATTTGGCAGATGGATGTCAAAACCGCTTTCCTTAATGGAAAGTTGACTGAGGATGTTTACATGAGTCAGCCAGAGGGTTTTGTCGATGCAAAGTATCCCAATAAGGTGTGTAAGCTTGAGAGATCAATCTACGGATTGAAGCAAGCTTCTCGCAGCTGGAATCTTTGTTTCCATGAGAAAGTCAAAGAGTTTGGCTTCTCTAGGAGCGAGGATGAGTCCTGCGTATATGTCAAGGCTAGTGGGAGTATAGTCACTTTTCTGGTGCTGTATGTCGATGACATACTGCTCATGGGAAACGATATTCCAACCTTGCAAAATGTCAAGGCTTGGCTTGGGAAATGTTTCTCCATGAAGGACCTAGGAGAGGCTGCCTATATTCTCGAGATAAGAATATTGAGAAATAGGAAGAAGAGACTAATTGGACTTAGTCAGGGTACATACTTGGAAAAGGTTTAGTATGGAAAATTCCAAGAAGGGAGAGCTACCTATCCAAAGTAATGCAAAATTGAGTAAGACTCAACGTCCGAGTACAGACGAAGAAATAGCTGAAATGAGTCGGGTACCTTATGCTTCGGCTGTAGGATCGATCATGTACGCTATGACGTGTACTCGCCCTGACGTGGCCTTTGCTTTAAGCATGGTCAGTCGGTACCAGGGTAACCCTGGAAGGGCGAATTGGATAGCTGTGAAAAATATACTCAAGTATCTGCGAAGGACCATGAACATGGTGTTAGTCCTCGGTGGCAGTGATACCTTGAGAATTGAAGGATATACGGATGCCAATTTTCAGACGGATAGAGACAGTGGTCGGTCTCAGTCTGGCTGGGTATTCCTTCTGAACGGAGGAGCGGTAACTTGGAAAAGTTCCAAGCAAGATACGGTGGCTGATTCTACTTGTGAATCAGAGTATATAGCAGCAAGTGAAGCGTCAAAGGAAGCGACTTGGCTGAAGAACTTCATCGGTGACCTTGGAGTAGTCCCGAGTATTCAGGAGCCCATGGAACTATTCTACGATAACGAAGGTGCGGTCGCCTTGACAAAGGAACCGCGAGATCATGGAAAGTCCAGGCATATCGACAGAAAGTACCACTACATAAGGCATAAGGTAGAAGAAGGTCACCTCGTGGTAAAGAGGGTATCATCGGAAGATAATCTTGCAGATCCCTTGACAAAGGCTATGAGTAGGGTTAAGCATAATCAGCATGCTAGGAGCATTGGATTAAGAGATGATATAAAGTTTATGTAAATTAGATAGTTTTCGAAACTTGTAACAATGTATTGTATTTGACTCTTGTGATTTAATAATAGAGATTTATTAATGAGTAATGGCTTACTACTTTTGTCAATACTTTATCATTGTGTTTCACTTTGCATGTTTTACTTCCTGAATAATTGGATTATTCAAATATCCACAGTCGATTACACTTTTGGGAGTAAGTGTGAAGTAAAACTGTCATGAATTGGTAATAGATTGTCTAAGGAGTTAGACATTGCAATTGGATTGCTGCACCATTCGTGAGTACTTGGAAATAGAGATTTGAGTATTGGATAAACCCGCGCTCAATGGATTGCTTCATGGATTTCATCACGAGCAAGGTTAAGACGATAATATCTTTTGATCTTTAAGCTAAGACATATGAGTTATGATTTACTAAGCGATTTTTCATTGATAATACGAAAACGCATCGGTAACTCGGTGTTATAAAACGTATTGTTGTGAGTGATTTGTCTGGTAAAAGACATAAGTATATGAGTCGAAGCTTATTCGTCCCTTGACCCTAACGGGGAACAGATATCTATAGGCCACTCGATGAATTTGAAGTTGACTAAAATGGTTGGCCAACCGGGACTAAATTGGTAGTTTAAGAGTCATATGCAAATCGGAAATCGAGGAACAGTGAATCAGACCAGATTGATTTTATCCATGTCTTGAGTCTGAAAAATATCTAGTTGGACGGAGGATCATCTGATCACTTATCTATGGACAGAACTGATTAGATCAGAGTTTGGCAGCGGTTTCTAGGAAGCTAAAAGTGCTGGTTAATTAGAGGTTAAATTGGTAATTATAGTCATAGACTTATCCAAGTGGGAGACTGTTGGATTAGGTGTCTAAGCCATGACTAATAATTAGTATTTACCTAATTAATAGTAGCATAGTCCATTTGGGTTGCCCTCATAGCTAGAGGTTTGTTGGAATGTTAAAGAGAGAGAAAAGGTTGATTTATTATATGACTAATAAATCAAGATATTGTTTGTTAATATATTATGGAGATAATATATTAATTAGAAATAATATTATTTGATTAATAATTAATCAGAAATTAATTAGATTAATTTCTGTGGCATTAATTAGATTAATCAGGAGGTCAGGGATTAAAGTCGTACAAATTCAATAGTTGAATTGCGGCGCGCGGCGCGCAAACGATCTGGCCGCGGCGCGCGTACAGATAATCCGGAAAATGGGCTGCGGCTAGGGTTTTAGCTTTACCCTTTGGTTCCCTATAAATAGGGACCCCTAGACCTCATTATCAGTTGCTCATTCTATTATTTTCTCTCTGGAATTTCGATCCATAAACCTCCCGGCTAAGGGTGTGACTTCATTTGAGGCAGGATATTTTTGCTGCTTTGCTTCCAAGAAATCTAAAGGTTAGTTTTTCTAGTTTTATTCTTTAGATATCTTTATTGGCTTTTAAGTTTTGTTATATGTTCAATAGTAGAAAACATAGATCCTTATAGGTTGCATGTGAACTTAGGTTATTTAGTTCATGGTTGCAGAAAACCTTTCAAACCCAACCACTTGTAGACGAGTGTCCTCAATGTTTGTAATCCAACTAGCATTACTAGACCCTTCTATGATAGAAGAAAACCCTACATAAGCCAAACCATATTCTATGATTTTCTTACAATACTTATGCACCCACTTTATTTCTTTGCCAGTAATTAGTACTAGCATTACTATTTCGCCTACTCAACGTTCCTACAACAAAGGCAATACCAGCCCTTGTATTTTCCATATCATACACTAAACATCCAATGGCCTTTGAATATTCAAGTTGTGATACTTCTTGACCGGTATTAGACATAAGTTTCATACTTGGGTCCATAAGAGTTGTTAATGGAGAATAATCAAAACAATTAAATTTCTTAATAACCTTCTCAATCTAATGAGACTGTAGAATAGAAATTCATTGATGTTTTCGCTTGATTCTTATTCCAAGAACTATTTCTGCCTCCCTCATATCCTTCATAGAGAATTGGGATGATAAAAATTCTTTGGTGATATCAACTTGTTTTTTATCTGTTCCAAAGATTAAGATATCATTTACATACAAGCACATTATTACTCTTTTATCAGATGTATCAAACTTACTACATACATACTTTCCTGATTGATTTAACTTAAACCATTACTCAGACAATACATCAAACTTTTGATGCCATTTTTAAGTGCTTTCTGCAGCTCATACAATGACTTAACCAATTTACACACTTTATGCTCGTTTCCAGGCATAATGAATCTTTCTGGTTGTGTCATATACACATCCTCTTCCAAGTCACCATTTAGGAAGGACCTTTTACCATCTATTTGATGAATAACAATTTCTGAATTTCAGCTAAGGCAATTCACAATCTTATAGTAAAAATATGAGATACAAGTGCATAAGTATCAAAGTAGTCAATTCTAGGGTTTTCTTTAAAACTTGAATGACCAATCGAGCATTAACTTTATCAATTGATCCATTGACTTTCATCTTACTCTTGAAAATCCACTTGCAACTTAAAGGTTTCCAACATGTAGGAAGATCAAATAAAACCCACGTGTTATTTACTATGATGGAGTCCATCTCATCATTAATTGCTTCTTTCCAAAAAGCAACATCTTGAGATTTCATTGCATCATTAAATGTTTTAGGATATTCTTCAATAAAACAATAAGGATACTGATATGCAACTTCATCTCTAGAACCCTCAACCAGATAGAGATAGAAATCAGGACCGAAATATTTAGCCTTTCTTTCTCTTTTGCTTCTTTGAGGCTAAACTATTTCATTTAGATTAGGTGCAACTAGGTCTCCTTTATTGGTTTCATAGAGATGTATATGTCATTGAGATATGACTACACTCAGATATACTTTGATAGAGACAACGTATTAGAACAACCCACACTTAGAGATTACTTCATGAACCATGTCACAAGTAATTTTAAGATGGTAGTATTATCTGTCCTTAAAAAGAATATGTGTATGAATCTTGATTGACTATATGTTATGCTTTGACATTCTCTAACATTTTCTGTAACTGACAGCCATACTAGGAACGTTCAGGTGTGTCATGATGAATGGTGAGATCTATGTAGGAAATTTTTATTTGTTCCTTTTGCCTTATAGTAGGAGTGATATACTTGGGCCCTTGATGATTTGTCGTTGTCACTAAATACATGGTCGTGTTTAGACTGGATTGATATTTGATCGATTGTATAGTCTGTTTAGTAGTCAACATGAACCCATATCGAGAAACACAACATTGAACGATATAGTGATTGAAACTAATCCATGGGTCACACTCATATAGATATTAAGAACAAAGGGATATTTGATCACTGACGTGTAGGACTGTTTCATACCTTCACATTTTGATTTTAGTACTTGTCTCAGATGACATACCTGACGTTGACTTTGGGGCGATAATGTAAACCATTTTCTAAGTTACATTGTCATTATTTTGCTATGTGGAAGTGAGAGTTTGTTGGAGATATGCCCACTAACCCAATAAGTTGGTGACGTTACAAATGTTTCATGCGCGAGCTTATTGAGTTGTATACAAAGTACAATTTAATTTGAAAATAGCGAGAACAATAAATAAATAGGCTAGTTTGTTATTATTAATATAATGGTTTCATTTGTAACATAAAAGAGATAGACTTAATTTTCAATTAGGCATATTTGAATTATGAATATATATAATTATATATTTATGAGTAATTGTATTTATTCCTACTTTTTATTCCTACTCATATTCCTACCCATGTGAAGATTAGTAGGAATAAAAGGTGGGAACAATTTAACTTGGGTAGGAAGATTAGTAGGAATAAAAGGTAGGAACAAAGACAATTAGGGTTGGCCTATAAAAAGCATCCATTGGTCTTGTATTTTGACTCCCCCTTTTATATGATCGCTCCCTGTCTTCTAGCTCTCACTCTTATACGAGACCTAACCTCAAGCTCGACTTTCGGTTTTCTTGCTCAACGAGAAATCGACATTGCCAAGGTGAATAAGAAATTGTTCAACCCATTTTTTGTGGATTACTAATATGGTGATTTTAGTGTTACTAGATGTTGGTGATTTTAGTGTTACTAGATATTTAAGTGTAACTAGAATTAATACGAGTACCAAAGAGGAATTATTAATAGTATTCCAATATAAGTTAGGTGTTGTAGAGAGCACCCTTATATAAGATCGATTTAATCTTGAAATGACAAAATGACATGTGTCAAGGGGGATCGTGTCCCCTTGGAGAATCTTAGGGACAACACTCCTAGCGGAGTCCACGGGGCAGCGCCCTTGGTGGTGGTCCCAAAACCTCTTCGAAATTTTGAATTCAAATTGTAGTGAGAAAACTAGAGTTAGTGGGCAATCCTAGCAATATTGACAGTTTTCGCAGTTTCGAAAATCATTGATTTTGTATTAAATCCATTAAATAACTACAATTAATTTAAAGATAACAACCCTTATTTGTCAAATATAAAACGCCATTATACAAGAATGGATATACGATTTTTAAAAAAATCAGTTTTGACTCTCTATGTCTTTGAATACTCACAAAACTTCTCTATATTTTGACTTTCAATTTCTGTGCCTAAAATCGAATGTGTCATTGTGGATTATCTTAGATTTGAATTTCGTGTAACCCCAATTTAGGATAGAAATATCAATTCGAAAAGTGAACATACATGATCTACAAAAATCCTGATTTTCATACCACCAATACCCTGTTATTTTTTGTACCGGTTCCAACATAATACACTTTCTATTATGTTTCATGAGTCGATAGTTCAACATTATTCAAGTATGACTTCAAACAAAGAAACCCAATTTATCTTTGAAACCAAATCGTGAAATCATATGACATTATGACGTGTGAAATCGTGACGTGCTTGCTATAATCTAATGCATCTTAGTCTTTTTTTTTTTTTTTTTTTTTTAATATATGAATTTATGATACGAACTACGAAGTGATGAAAGAAGGCTAGAAAGCCTGTTTAAAATTTATGGGTTAAAGGGCCTTCAAACTATTTGGGCTATTTATCTCAAGCAGGCTAAACTCACACTTGACGTGTATATTTTCGTTGGGATGGTATTTTAATCAACACAACGGAAGCCCAAATTTAAGATTAAAGACGAACCGTCTCTCAAGCCTATTTTTTGAAATAAAATGCACCAACAGAACCGTTTTAGAAATTACAATAATGAAGGTCTCGAGTTTTGTACCAAAATATTGTATTCTAAAAAAAAAACTTTACTGATGTGTGGTAGTTTCAAAACTATTAACAAAAGGATGGTAAAATGGATTTTTAATATGACACGTGGCCATATTATCCTCGAGTTTTGTTTGCTCACCGGAATACTTTGCTCATCGGAGATCACCATTATTTTAAAACCATATATACAACCTCCACTGAATTGGTGATGACTGAAAGTCGTAAACATGTTTTTCGTCAAAACGATTGACCATATATACAACTTCACAACTTTTCAGTCACTCTTTTCTCTCTCAATCTTGTTACTAATCATAAAAAGCCTGATTATGAATCTTGTTTATATAGGATAGACATGATCATTTCTATAATATGGACAAATATGAAGAAAATAAGACCTTACTACTATTGAACTTGAATAAAATGCTAACAAACTTTTTTTCATATAAATATCATTAAATCTCATCCATGCTTGAGAAACTCCATTTGTGTTGTATTATCACAACATGTTCTTTGTCGAAACAATTCACCATTCAAGTAACGTGTATATATATATATATATATATATATATATATATATATATATATATATATATATATATATATATATATATATATATATATATATATATATATATATATATATATATATATATATATATATATATATATATATATATATATATATATATATATATATATATATATATATTGTACAAAATTTTCTTTTCCTGATGAATTACTCCATCAGCTTTGTTCAATATGTTATTTATCTTATTTTGAAATAATAATACCTAAAAGTCGTAAACACTAGAAATGAAAGCAGAGTTTTAGCTACACTTTGGCAATTGGTATACTCCAATTCATGGCAGTCTTCACAGTTTCATCTATTAGAGTGAGTTTAGATGAGAAAATTGATTGAGAGAAACGTTATGCTCATTCAATGAATTACAGAGTACAAAAGAAAGTATATGTACAAAAGATCTAACTGATTAAATACAGCAAATGACTAAATTACCCCTCTAACTAACTAATAACAGAATCTAACTAACTGCTTAACCATACACACTAACGGTTGATAGTTAGGTATGGTAACAGCCCCCCTCAAGCCGGTGGCCAAGTGTGCAGACCAAGCTTGCTAACTGATTCTGAATGTCGTGTACGAGGAAGAGACTTCGTTAGAATGTCTGCTAACTGACCAGTAGTATCAACATGTGACAATTGTATTAGACCAGCTTGAAGTTTTTCTCGAACAAAATGGCAGTCTATTTCGATATGTTTTGTTCTCTCGTGAAAAACCGGATTCGTGGCGATGTAAATTGCAGCTAAATTATCACACTTGAGAGGTATGGGGGTAATATTGGAAATTCCTAGTTCATCAAGCAATCTACTTAACCAGGAAAGTTCAGCTGTAACTCTTCGCATTGATCTATACTCTGCTTCTGCAGATGACAAGGAAAGGGTCACTTGTTTTTTAGATTTCCAAGAAATTGGGGATCCTCCAAACAAAATGTAATAACCACTAACAGCTTTTCGAGTGATTGGGCAAGCTGCCCAATCAGAATCACAGAAAGCTTCCATCTTGAAATCATTGTTATCATTGAAAAATAAAGCTTGAGTGGTTGTGCCTTGAGGTATTTTAGAACATGGATTGCAGCTGAATAATGAGCTTGAGATGGTGTTTGGTTAAACTGACTCAAATATTGAATTGTGAATGCTAAGTAAGGTCGCGTATGCAAAAGAAAATTCAATTTTCCAATGATTTGTCTGTAAATTATAGGATCTGTCATAGGATCGTCCATTTTTGGAAACAATTTGAGTTGGGAAGGAAGAGGTGTAGCTGTAGTAGAGGAGTCCATCATGTCATAATTTTGAAGAAGTTCGCGAATAAACTTTGTCTGATGAATAACCATTCCATTGTCAAGTTTATTGAACTCAATGCCCAAGAAAAAATGCAAAAGACCTAAGTCTTTAATCTTGAATTTCTCGTGTAAAAAGGCTTTTAAGGAAGTAATTTCTTCCAAATTATCACCAGTAACCAAAATATCATCAAGGTATATGACAACTATTGTGATGGACATGGAAGATTTCTTCAAGAACAGTGAATGATCATTGTGAGAGTGAGAAAATCCTTTGCTTCTTAAAGTTGTAGACAATTTTTAGTACCACTGTCGAGAAGCCTGACGTAATCCATAAAGTGATTTCTTCAACTTGCAAACTAAGGAAGATGGAGCTGAATGGCCAGGAGGGAGACGCATGTAAACTTCTTCATGCAGATCGCCATGCAAGGAGGCGTTATTTACGTCAAACTGATGAATGTTCCATTTCCTTTTAAAAACAATTGCAACGAAAGAACGGACTGTAGTGAATTTTACAACGTGGGAAAATGTTTCATGAAAATCAATTCCAAGCTTCTGAGTGAATCCTTTTGCTACAAGGCATGCCTTGTACCGTTCAATGGATCCATCGGATCGTTGTTTGATTTTATAGACCCAACGACGTGCTATGGGTCGCTTACCCTTTGGAAGTTTAACCAAGTCCTAAGTACCATTGGCATTTAAGGCATCTAACTCTTGTTTCATTGCATCTTCCCAATGTGGAATTCCTTTTGCTTGATGATAAAATGCAGGTTCAAGTGGCACATTGTTCACATGAAAAGCAAAGGAATCCAAAGAAACCATAGGTGGTAAAAATGAAGAAGAAGGAATGCAAAGATTGGTGATGGTGTGAGAACAACTAGAAGGTTCATGAATAGAAGAATTGCAAAGATAATCTTGCAAATGGGCTGGTGGTTGAATCACTCTAGTTGTTTGTGTTAAAGGAGGAGGAGGTGGAGGAGGGTTATTCAGAGGAGGAAGAGGATTTGGCAAAGGTTCTGAGGATTCAGGGATAGGGGTATTTTGGGAAATGTCAGGTAATTCAGAGGTTATGGAAAGATTCAGACAAAAAGAAGGAGGGGTAAGTGTGTGTGATTTTAACGCATGTAAGGGGAACAATTGTTCAAAAAACTTAATATCTCTAGAGATATGAATTTGTTTTGTCACAAGATTCAATACTTTGTAAGCTTTTTGATTTGAAAGGTAACCTATGAAAACACAAGGATGGGCACGAACCATAAATTTGTCCTTTGCTACAGGTGATGAAGAAATGTAACATAAACAGCCAAAGGCTTTAAAGGTTTCAAGTGTTGGTGGTTTATTGTAAAGCTTTTCAAAAGGGGTCAAAATGTTAAGGATATGAGAAGGAGTTCAATTGATTAAGTGTACAGCTGTCATGGCACATTCTCCCCAGTAAGAAGTACCAATGCCAGACTGAAAATATAAGGAGCGTGCAACTTCTAGAATATGTCGGTGTTTTCTATCTACCAAACCATTTTGCTGTGGTGTATGTGAAGTGGAGGTTTGGTGAACAATCCCATGTGTTTTAAAATAAGCGATTCCTTCATTGCTAGAACCGAGTTCTTTTGCATTGTCACTTCGTACACATTTAACAGTAACATGAAGTTGAGTCTCAATGAGAGAAATAAAACCTTGAATAGTTGGAAAAGCATAGCTCTTATGTGTTAGAAGATGTATCCAGGTATGTCTAGTAAAGTCATCAACAATGGTGATGAAATACCGATGACCAGCATGAGTAAAATGTTTGTGAGGGCCCCAAACATCCACATGGATGAGATCAAAAGGAGCTGTAGATTTAGTAGTACTAGTAGGGAATGGAAGACGAGTTTGTTTAGATTGAGCACAAACAAGGAAAGAATCAATAGTATCATTTGTATATTGAGAAGGTAGATGCAAGAAGGTTTTTAATTTGGCTAAAGGAATATGGCACATTCGTTTATGCCATAGTAATACATTTGAATTGTCAACAGATGTTGAATTAAATGTTTGAGATGAAAAACCAGAGTCAAAAACAGAAAAACAATAAGAGAAATGTTGTTTGAGATCATGATACTCAAACACATACAGATTATTAATTCTTTTTCCAATAGCTCCAAGAGAAAACCTAGTCTTCAATAATGGGTCCTGCAAGAGACAAGTGTCATTAGTGAAGATTACAACGGTTTGTAATTGCGAAGTGAGTTTAGAGAAGGACACAAGATTATATTGAAAAGATGGAACATACAAAACATTTTTCAATATTATGGATGAATGAATCTGAACATCACCATAATGAGTGACATAAAGAATGTGGCCATTAGGAAGCCCAATTAAATGAGGCTGAGGAAATTCAATCAAAAACAAGAACAATTCATGATTAGAACACGCGTGGTCAGTAGCCCCTGTGTCGATTATGAAGGAAAGATATGGAGTATGAAATTTAAAGGATAGTTGAACATTGGCTACAAAATGAGAGAAGGAGAAGTCATTACCCTCTGTTTGCATGGAGCCATCAAAAACCGAGGAATTAGCTTGACTTGGACTGTTGTTCTGTGATAGGAGATGAAGAAGTTGATTGTACTGTTCCTGAGAAATGGCAGAAGAAGAATCAGTTGTAACAACTTGAGCAGTAGATTTAGGTTCATCCTTCTACGTTTTGGTAAATTTGAAAGTGGCTGGGAAGCCAATTAAGCGATAGCATTGAGATTTGGAATGTCCTGATTTTTTGCAATGCGCACATACAAGAGATTTCTTTGAATAAGATTGAGAAGTGTTGGAAACATTCATAGCAATTGTATCAGGATTCATCACAGATGGAATATTGATCTCTCCCTGCCTTTCCTCTTGAATTACCATAGAATACACAGTTGAAATGGAAGGGAGTGGTTTCATCAGAAGGATTTGTCCCCGTAGAATCTTATATGTATCATTTAAACCCATATGAATCTGTATGATTCGTTGATCATCCAAAAATTTGTTAAGAGCGATGGCAGCATCACAGGTACATGCATGAATGTTCTGAACAATGCGAATTTCATCCCAAATCTTGCTTAGTTTAGTGAAATAGGTCGAAAAATCATCAGTACCTTGAGAAATGGAATATAGTTGTTGTTGAATCTGATAAAGAAGGGCACCATCGGCGAGTTCATATCAATTATTAAGTTCTTTCCAGATCTGATGAGCTGTTGGCAAGAAGATCAAGCTCTCAACAATATTTCGATGCAACGAGTTTAGTAGCCAGCTAATGACCATAGAATTGACTCGTGACCAATTTGCAAGAAGAGGAGAATTTGCATCAGGCTTGGTTAAAGTACCATCAACAAAATAGAGTTTGTTTTTAGCAGACAGAGCAATCACCATGGATTGTTTCCAAGTGAAGAAGCCTACGCCAGTAAAAACATTGGAAACAAGTGAAGTATTTGGATTATCGGATAATCCAATGTAAAGAGGATTGGATATGTCAATCGATGCAGATTGAGGCGTGGAATTTGAAGATGCAGACATGATTGATTAGAGAAAAAAGAAGATTGATCGAAAAAAGGATGAAGAACAGGATGAATTGCGGAAAAAATGAGAAACGGATCGACTTACAGCTCTGATACCATGTTAGAGTGAGTTTAGATGAGAAAATTGATTGAGAGAAACGTTATTCTCATTCAATGAATTACAGAGTACAAAAGAAAGTATATGTATAAAAGATTTAACTGATTAAATGTAAAAATGACTAAATTACCCCTCTAACTAACTAATAATAGAATCTAACTAACTGCTTAACCATACACACTAACGGTTGATAGTTAGGTATGGTAACATCATCATGCTTCAAGCATACGTTACTAGCAAGTAGCACCCTTTAATCCTCATTTTTTTCATTGTTTCCTACTTTCATTTTACCAAGTTGTATCTTTGTTCGCTACGCGGTGTCGGCACAACTTGATCCGTCTAAATATTTAGTGAAGCGGCTAAATCCAAATACATGTTGATTTACCTTTATTTGGGAGCTCCACTGTTGTAATTTCTGCCAACAAAAGGCTACCATCATAAATTTTACTAGATCGGCAAATCTTTATAAAAACTTTAGAAGTTTAAAGTCTTCACGAAATTGTAGCTAACAAATCCGCATGTCTTATGTTTAAGCATTCTTTACAAGAGTTTAAACAATGTGTGACATGGTATTACGGTAAAGTTGAGCCTAAGGGTGGCAAAAAGTCCCGTATGATCCCGATTCCGTACGAGGGTATTTTTTCAAAAATTCGGGAGCGGGGCAGGAGCAGATTTCGCTCCCGTTTGATTTTAGGGGTCGGGGTCGGGAGCAGGCGGTTCCGTCCCTAAACACCCGCGGGGGATCCGTTAGTATATAATTAAAAAAATAAATAATAAATATAGTATATGTATTATAAATTATTAGCGATTTCGGGGTCGGGATTAAGGGAAAACTTTGTTTTTCGAGTCTCAAACGGGAAAACGGGGGGACGGGGTCGGGAGCGGGATTAATTTCGGAATTTGGGAGCGGGATCGGGGTCTAGGAAACGGGGGAAACGGGGGAATTCGACGGCGGAGGCGGGGGAGCCTATTTCCGATCCCATTTGGTACTGTTGCCATCCCTAGTTGAGCCTCGTGTTTTAGGAGTCACAGCGAACCCAAAGTATTTTTATATCGCGACTTAAGGCCACTACTAGAAAACAAGGTATTACCGACAGAATTCTAGCGACGGAAAAAATCTGTCGACTGCGACAGCATACCAACGTTTTTCCGACGGATTAAGAAAACCTAAATATTTGTATATAGTGTAACAAAATACATTATGTGGTAGTAGTTTGTCACAGTAATGTCGGTTTACCGACGGAAATCAACAAAATTGAATTTCGTCGATAAAATTAAATATTTTTTTTAAATGTCAGACAATTTGATAAATATTCGAATGATAAAAGACCAAAGTTGTATATTATCGGTGCAAGGCCCATAAAAGTCACTAACTTTTCCAATTTTTTCGATTTTGACACCGCATTTTTAGTTTTTGCAATTAAGTCATTATGTTTTCGGAAAAATTGCAATTAAGTCGTTATGTTTACAAAAAGTTGCGAAAATTACCATATGACAGGACGGCAACAGGTTACCAGGTCATATGGTCAGATTTGCAATTTTTTAGAAAACCTAGTGACTTAATAGCAAAACTAAAAAACATAGTGTCAAAATCTAGATATCCGAAAAAGTTAGCGACTTTTATGCAATTTACCATATGCAATTTATACAACTTAATCACTTTACATGCCTCATACGTGTCCAAAAAAGTAATTTTGTTGTTACCTTGGATAGTTTACCCTAACAGCCTAAAAAAAGAACAAAAAAAAATCATAGTTCACTACTACTTGTGACAAAAAGTAATTTTGTCACAAGTAGCATTGAACTTTGAACTTTTTTTTTTTGGTTCATTTTTGGGACTGTTAGGGTAAACTATCCAATGTAACAACAAAATTATTTTTTTGGACACATATGAGGCATGTAAAGTGATTAAGTTGTATAAACTGCATAGGGTAAATTACATAAAAGTCGCTAACTTTTTCAGATTTCTAGATTTTGACACTATGTTTTTTATTTTTGCTATTAAGTCATTAGGTTTTCTAAAAAATTACAAATCTGACCATATGACCTGGTAACTTGTTGTCATCCTGTCATATGGTCATTTTCGCAACTTTTTGGAAAACATAATGACTTAATTGCAACTTTTTGAAAGCATAATGACTTAATTGCAAAAACCCAAAATGCAGTGTCAAAAGCGAGAAAATTGGAAAAGTTAGTGACTTTATGCAATTTACCCTTATTTTTAATACGAAATTGGGGTATTGTTTAGAAAATATATTCACTTGTTTTCTTTTTCTCACCCGGCCCAAATGCAAAACATTACCCAGGCGTGAATATTTTCATCGAGTGTTGGAGTGGGGTATGGTAAATCACCGGCGATGCATGCTACATAACTTCGACGCCGAACAGGAAGCTCCCGGAACTGTCTCCGCCTCTCTTTCGACAATGCACGCTCCTCCTCCTCTCTATTTGACCATTCCACGGTGGAATTTCCACTATTTTCATCCTATTACTACTCTCAACAACAGACTTGATACTGAATTGGTTCAAGATGTGAATAAATTTAAAGCCGGCTTTGATCAGTGGCGAATCCAGGATTCAAACTCACGTGTGTCCACTTTGAATGAGATGACAAAAAACAGGTCAAAATGGTTAATGAATCGGGTTATCAATACTATCTAAGGCATGAATAACTCAAAATATCAATCCTAATAAATATCTTACAATTGTTCATGATGAAATTTATATATCTTTAACATAATCTATACATATGTTGTAATTATCAATCGATATTAATATAACAAATAAACGTCACATAGAAACAATAAACAAACGAAGATATGATAAATTTAAATTTATATATAAAAAAGCCATTAAGACTACTTTAATAGAATAATGTTGGGAAAAAGATGAAAACAAACAAATTTACAAAACTATGTTTCAAATCAAGTGTTTCCTGTCAAATGGAAAAGGCATTTGTTTACTGTCTAATGAAAATGATACACTACACCTGCTTTATAGTTATCATATAAATTTTCAATAAGTATTTGTTTTGATAGTTGTTTTGGTTGACCACGCGTGTCCTACTTTTCTTATGCATGGGTGTCCATATGAAGCTTAACATCTAATCTATATAAAAAAGTCCAAAATCAGGGGTGTCCACTATAACGTGGCATTGCCTCTGGCTTTGATGGTTAAGTTTTTCTTTGGATCACATTCAGCCATCTTCATATCATGTTCCTCACTGGTGAGTTATTTACAGAGGTCTCTAATTTCTCTGATACCTATAAAATGGTAAGTATGGACAATTCTGTACATGTATCATTTGGCAGAAACCGGAGACACATTATTTGCTTCCTTCATTGAGTAAAACAGTACAGTGCCTACATTGTTTGCTTTGAAGGTTATTTTTCATAACATGCTTTTTTTCCTTCTTTGAGTCTTTCTATTAATGTTTTCTTGTAATTCAGTACATATGATGTAGTGAAGTTTTCAAACAAAATCCCAACCTGCCAGAAAACATAAACATTTATTATTAAGTTTATCTTCATTTCTTTATTTTTAGTTTTGATCATTTGTTTCAATTTACAAGTTATATAAGTTGTAAACAAAATGAGAATTTATACCTTCTTTCCTTCAAGAAAAGGTTAATATCTGGCTTGGAGGAAATAGCATCGTACTTTCATTCTTTAGATTACAACCTTGTGTTTTCAATTTATTATTGTTAAGGTATTTAATTTTGAAAAATCTATGTAAGTTTTAACATTGTATATGTTTTTCAATTTAGGCGTGGAAGTTACTTTCTCTTGTTGTAACAAGAAGAATGAGTGTATAGTTAAGGGCTGGCTAAACTCTTTCTGTTACTTGTTTATTATGCATCCTACTTTCACATCTTTTTACAACATCATTGTATTTTAAATTTCTTTATAGCATTATACTTTGGAAATCAACCTAATTATAGCATTTTACCTTAAAAATATTATTCAATTATAGCAGTGAAACATGTTTGTATTACAAATTGCTAAAATAAGGTAAAAATTTTAAAGTAGAATGCTGTAATAGGAGGTAGTAAAAGTATATTACTATCTCACATTTAACCCAATAATTAATTTTCTGTATTATGCTTTTGAAAGTGAGAAATTAGGGTTTGAAGATCAAATCTTTGGTGGGTATGAGTCACATGTCCAAGAAATGTAGTCTATATCCTTGGCCATACTTTCATAATTAAAAAAAATTAAGTTATAAAGCTTAATCTTTGGTGGGATTTCCTGTAATTTTTTTAATTATTTATCTTTATTATGATTTCATGCTTTTGAAAGTTAGAAATCAGGGTTTAAAGATCAAATATATGGTGGGTATGATTCGAATCTCCAAGAAATTAAGTCTTGAAAACATGATCCTTGGTAAAATCATGCAAAAGCACGATATGCTTCATTGAAAAAACCTCCATTTTTGCATATTTTCTATACAAAAACAAGCAATTAACTTTCTGAATTGTACTACAAGTTAACCTTCATTATGTATCTCTAACATTTAACATTGCGTGAACAATATTTTACTACTTTTCTAATACAGCAACTTTATGTTATAAATATTTCACTCGTTTAATGTTTCAAATATTGGGGTTCGATTCCCAACATCCTTTTTTCTTGCATTTTTCTCCCAATATCATTCTTTTGTTTTTTTCCTAATGCGCCATCTTCTCTGATTTACAAATTACTTCCTTTTTTGTTTCTTTCTCTAAATATACCTATTTTTTTTTTCAAATAGACTCCTAATTTTTTTTTACAAAATATTAACCCATGATTTTCTTATATGTTTAATATGACATTTATTTTACTTTTTGCAAATTATAGTTTACTAACCCATGATTTCCTTATATGTTTAATACGACATTTATTTTACTTTTTGCAAATTATAGTTTATTAACCCATGATTTCCTTATATGTTTAATAAGACATTTATTTTACTATTTGAAAATTATAGTTTTGCATTATGTTTAGTTTAAACCTGGTATAACTAAGTCACAGTTGTTAGTTATTACAGTTACAGTTTGTTTAAGCCTTAAGGGCATTTTTGTCATTTCCTTAGTATTTCTGTTTTTCAGTTAGATTAGCTTCGGTCATTGTTATATATATATATATATATATATATATATATATATATATATATATATATATATATATATATATATATATATATATATATATATATATATATATATATATATATATATATATAAGTTTTAAGCTTTGTTGTAAGTTAATCAATTCAGATAATGAGAATGATAATCATTTCTCTCTCTCTCAACTCTAACATGGTATCAGATTAGGTTATTCGATCTTAACTCTTTCCGCATTCATCTTTCTTCTTATTCTTTTCATCGATCATGTCTGAATCAATTCCAAATACTTCCATCGCTCTTGATCCTTCTAGCCCTTTTTTCATCAATTCATTTGACAATCCGAATTCTCTTATTGTTACTTCTGTATTCAACGGAATTGGTTTTCATTCATGGAAACGATCGATGCTAATCTCTTTAGCTTCATTCATTGTTATGTATATATCAGTTTTAAGCTTTGTTGTAAGTTAATCAATTCAGATAATGAGAATGATAATTATTTCTCTCTCTCAACTCTAACAAAACCAAATTTTTTATTTTTACAATTTATCTAACATCTTTTTTACAACCTCATTTTTCCGAATTGATTTTTTACAAAATTGCTTTTTTACAACAGGTTTTATAGTTTTGTTTTTATGGTTATTTTAAAGATTTTTCTTTCTTACAATCTAGTTCTTATACAAATGCCAAAGATCACTTTATTTTACATGAATGATCAATTCTGAACATAATTATGTGCAAAAACTATGTCACACTTTGTAATTTTTCCAAAATCGCACATTGTTGCAGAGTGTTCTTTTTGCATGATTCAACAAGTTAATCACTCAATCATAATTTCCCCATCCCTCATAAAATCAAAAAGATATTGGTAAATTGTCTTGCTTCTTTTGCTTCTTGTTTTATTGATTTCAGAAGTACGCTAGAAAATTTAACATCTTTTTTCTTTAAAGCATAATCTAACATCTCTTCAAAGTATGTTATAATCGATAAAAATGTATACACACATGGAAGGGTTCAAATGAGAACCACTAATATATATATATATATATATATATATATATATATATATATATATATATATATATATATATATATATATATATATATATATATATATATATATATATATATATATATATATATAAGGTTTATTGTTTAATAAATAGTAAATACGTTGCTACTTCCGTCTCTATTTTATACTAGAATGGAACATTTTTTTAGGTAAATGAATTGGAGAGTATGCTAGAAAGGGAAGTGAAGGAACGGGAGGACATGCAAGCCCGTATTGAAAGAGAGGTGAAGCTATGTGAGGAGACGAAAGCCCGTCTTTATGGATCTTGCTTGAACTTTTGAAGCAATTCACCCAAAGCAGTAAACACCCGGTTCGTCCTAAAAGTTTTCTGTTTGTGGAATTTGAAATTGTCTAGTATTATGTTTTTATTGTAGATTATTTAAGTGAAATTTATGGATTTACGTTGAATGTTTATCGAATATGAATATGTATTTGAACTTTTTAGTTTTATGTTTATTGGTTTTAAAATTTGGATTTGATAAATATTGTTTTTCATATTCTATTTTTAGATATAGAACAAATTCTCAATTTTATGAAAGTTTAATTGTTTCTAAAATACTATTTACATACAGTCTAGGGATTGAGACAAAATCCGTCGGTAATCTGTTATGATATATTTCCGTCGTTGATCCGTTACAAAAGCAACCGCCGGTAATCTGCTACAAATATGTACCATAGATAATTTGTTACAAAAATAGCCGTCAGTAATTTGTTGCAATATATCTCCGTTGTTAGTCCGTGACAAAAATATCTGTTAGAAATATGCTCCGTCGTTAATCTGTTACAAAAATATTGGTCAGTAATCTGTTATAATTATCTTCCGTTGGTAATATGTTACAAATATAATCCGTCGGTAATTTGTAACTAACGTCAATACTGTTTTGGCCGATCCGTTAATAATATGTATCTAAAATAAACTCTTTCATGGATATGTAATAGATTATGATGTTTCGACACTTAACATGACTAATTTAAATACACGTAACTGAGAATGTCGTTGACATCTACCAAACAATAACCACCATTGCATAGGTCCAATGAAACGACATAACACATCACTATTTGCTTTAGCTCAATTTAGCCCTCATTCAAATTACTCTAACTAAATTCGGTTCATTTCCGCCAACTGTGGACTTTATCAAAAACCAACTTCTTGTCAAAATACTTTTCTATATGATTTTTGGTACACATTAGGCCCAAATTTTAAATATTTTGTATAATCAAAATGTTTAGTACCAACTAGAGGTGCACAAAAGCCGGTTAAAAACCGGTTTCGGTTATTTAAAAACCGGTTTTTTAAAAACCGGTTTTATTAAAAACCGGTTTCGGTTATAACCGGTCCGGTTTTGACCGGTTTTTTTTTAAACGAGATTGAGTTTCAAACCGGTTTTTTTCGATTTTTAAACCGGTTCGGTTCGGTTAACAGGAAGAAAAACCGGTTTTTTTTCGGTTTTTAAACCGGTTCGGTTTCAGATAAAAAACCGGCTAAAAAACCGGTTCGGTTAAAAAACCGGTTCGGTTATTAAAAAACCGGTTATTAAAAAAACCGGTTCGGTTATTATTTTCGGTTATTTAAAAAACCGGTTTTTTTGTGCACCTCTAGTACCAACTTTTAAAGATAAACATGGCCTTGGTCTTGGTCAAATTTCAACAACTAAGAGTAGACCTGGCAATGGAGCGGGTTTTGACCCTGATCCGCTTCAAATCCGTGTAAAATTTTTGGGTATGGATCGTTGTTTGCGATCTATTACCTGTTAACAATCCGTACTCGTTAACCCTTTTATTAAAAGGGTTGGGTTTGGATCACTATCGATCCGATCCATTAATGACCCGCCCCATGTAAATTATAAAAGCTAAATTTATTATTTATAAATTATTAGTTTTACAACTTAGTATTTACTTATTATGTGCTTACTTTTGTCCAAAAGATCGGTACGTGGATCGGTCGGACTATGGATTTTATGAAGATGCATCTCAATGTCCACATTTTCTCATGCATGTTTGCATTAGTAGACATTTGTTTTATTTTGGAATTTTTATTTTGAGTATTAAGCTATATTAGAAGTTTTTTTTATTATGAAAAGTTTTTTTTATCATTATTAAGTAAAAATGCAATTCATGCTATATTTGTTGGAATGCATAACTATTGTGTAATTTTAATATTGTAAATAAGTCGGGTAAAAAGGTTGGATATTCGTTGATCCAGTGAATAAGGGTGTGAGTTTGATTATTCAAAACCCTGCGGGTTACGGATCGGGTTTGGATCGAGTTTAAAAATTTATTAAACGGGTTTGGATCAATGACGATTCACTCCAAACCCACTCCATTTCCAGGTCTAACTAAAAGTATCCATATTCATTAGCTTTAACTACAATTTTATTTTATTTTATTGAATGTCAAATAACTTTATTAAAACAAAAATTATTAACTAAACTCATCTTCAATAATTTGCATTTTTAAAAGCTTTTTTAATTAATTGATTTACTGAAATATTTTATATAACTTGCTTATTTAATATCTTATTTTCAAGAACATACAATACTTTTTAAAAAGAAAAATATTCAAGAGTTATGTTAAATAAAATCATTAAATCAATATATCATATACATAAAATTAAAATACATAGAACTATATCTAGAGTTTAAAATAATAAAACGTTGATGACTAATTACCAATGTTTTAAAACTCGGGTTTTTAGTTGATCCGGTGTGGTGAGCGGGTCACGGGTTAACCGGTCCATCCTATTCAACCGTCGGGTCAACCCGGTTTTTTATAATTTTCATATATTATATATTTTTCAACATAATAATATATTTATAAAACATAGACAATGTAATTTCATATTTTTGATACCAAAAAAATATTTTGTCAAGTTTTTATAAGAAAATTTTATTAAATTTAACGAACTAACAGTGAACCAATCTTAAAAGTTTGAATCTTGAACTCTTTAACCAAGTTTTTAAAGCCCAAACTTTAATTTTTTGTTTCAACTGCCGGGTCAACCTGGTTCCTGGTTCCCGATCACCGGTCCAACAGGTTTTTGAGAAAACGGTCTGGTTCAATCCGAGTCATAAATGAGCAAAAACCCAGCCATAATTGATCCATTATTTTTCACATAGTCACGGTCCAACTGGTCGGGTCAAACCGAATATTAAAACATTGTTAATTACAATTAGAGTAGTGCAACGAATATTATTGAATAAATTAAATGATGATGCCACTCTTTCCATTTATAATTGAGTAAATAATTATGCATTCTTCTTGTACTTAAAAAGCGTTAGCAACGTAGCATTTACTACCCACGTGGGGTGGAGGGAAGGGGTTCATCCTTGTAAACCTCTAAAATGCTTCATGTGGGAAAATTTTCATTGGAAATCCCTTTGGGGGTTGGGTTTGCCCGATTTACGGAGCTCGAACTCGAGGTCACTTGTGAAATATTCGGGTGAGGTTTTTGCTTATTGGTTTGCCGTTTCCGAAAAAAAAAAAGCGTAGCATTTAATGTCTAATAGAACACAAATAAATCAATTTCACTAAAATTAAAGGGTCCTACCAATCATACCCCTTATTTTCTTACTTTACCCCCTCAATAATTACTGTTTTGGTAGAATAAATGTTCATTGGTTGGTTTCTTTTATAATTTCTAGAATAACATCATTAAAATAGAATTGATTATTTATATTTTAATTTTTAAACTTACTTTTTATTCATTAAATCTGATTTTATTTATTAAATTTATTTTTTAATATAAAAATCTGATTTTCTTTATTACATTTACTTTTTAAACTTACTTTTTATTCTTCTGATGTTGCCGTTCTTCATTTACATTTGTTTGGACTTTGTTTTTTTTTTATTACATTTTTTTAATATACAAAGGTGAATATTAGCATTCGGAATTTTTTTTTCTATTACATTTATTTTTTTCTTTATTTTTTATTACATTAATTTTTTCTTTATTTTTTATTACATTAATTTTTTTAATATACAAAGGTGAATAGTATTCGGACTTTATTTTTTTTCCGTTCTTCATTTACTTTGTGTTTTTTACTTGTCGTTCTTCATTTACTTTGTTTTTCTTATTATTTAAAATAATAATTTTCACCGTCGGTAAAATCGAAAAAAGTCGAACCGATGAGATCGATCGGTGGTGAGGTCGAGTGTGCCGGCCGTGAGACGATGAATCATTTGTGTGTCGACGGTGCTACGGTTCCATGTCGACGGTAACATTTTATTTTATTTTATTAATTGTATATAATAAAAAAATATTAATTTGAATAATAAAAAATAAATTTAATAATTATTAGTTAATTATTTATATAAATAATAATTGTGTATAAAATAAAAATAATTAATATTAATAAAAAAACTAAATCTAATAATTATAAGTTAATTGTTTTACAATAATTATAAAATAATTAAATTATTATGTAATTATTATGATTATTTTAAGAAAAAAGGTTGTTGTAATTATTAATAATAAATTTACAATGATTACAAAAAGAAATTATTATCTAATGATTATAGTTATTTTAGGAAAAAAGATGAAGTAATTATTTGGGGGTAAGAGGTAGGAAAAAAAAGGGTATGAATAGACAACCCCAAAATTAAATCTATATGGCCAAATGTCTCGGTTAAGATTAGGTGAGTCAAAATATATTGAAACACTAGCACTCTAGCGGAATCATTTATGGGCAAATTACATAAATCATAAATGAGATGTTGACACGAGAAGGAATAAGAGGTTCAATGTTAAAGAAACATAACTTTGGATCCGTTGGAATTTAAAGAGCAACTATACATGTGCCATAAATTTTTGGTGGACTTGAAGCTCCAAACAAATTTAAAATTTTCCCTAATTTTGTTTCATTTTCCGTTTTATTTATTCCATATTATATTCTAAAATCACCTTATTGATCTCGGTGCTCTAATGGTATATATTTTTATTCTGTCTATCGAACCAATCATTACATTATATTTATGTTGCTAAAATTATAAACTAAATGCCAAAAAATAATATCCGACAATTTTAATGCTTGGAAAACCAAGTTACATCAGTAAACTCTACATCAACATTTAATTTTTTACGTAATGATCATCTTGATATATGATCAGAGTCCATATATATTAAAGATTAACTAGTCTAACAGACTACGTAGATAACACTGTTGATGACAAAAGGTACATGCAATATCGAAGGCAAGTTCATCGGGTATGTCATATTTATACTATTTTTAAATAACAAAAGTCTACTTGTTTTCTTATATAAGTTAATGTAACAATTCGCACTTGACAGAAAAGAGATTGGCGAATCTTTGTTTCTTAATTAACTAGTTAACTATTACAAAGAATAAACGAAATATATGGGACAAAGAGAAGACAACTATCTAACAGCTCAATGAACAACCAACCTTACTGAGAAGACATAAATTACTCAAATGCCCCTAAAAATAGTGTGTTGTGTAGTAACCATGGTCATTGTTATGTTGGTCGTCATGACACATGTATGTACGAGAAGTTAGTATCCAATAGGACCACCATAGTACGAATATGAGTCTTTGAGGAACATGTTTTCTATAGGTGTTCAAATTGATCATCTCGTAGGATAGAATTTGAAGCCTTAAGAGACTCACTGTCGATTTTGTATAGTTGGATACATTGAGCATTTTTAGAGCCTACAGAGTGAATAAGTTTACAATGATACTGGTCAACATCTAGAATTAGAACCCTATGATTCACGAACCGAAGCTATCACCTTTGTCGTGTAATTTTCATAGAACTTTTCAAGTACATGGATGCAGATATCCAAATACTTTAAAAAATGTTAGTTTATTTTTTAATATTTAGAAACGAATATCAATATTCTGAATCCATTTAATATCTATGAGAAACCGAATTGAAATCAAATTCACTAATAAAAGATTCTCAAATAAATTAAAATATTCGACTTAGTAAGATGTTAAGAAGATTAAAATATTTACAAGTAGTTTGGGAACTTCTGGAAGAGGATATCCATTATTGAGCCATCACTTGTGAGTCCATCCCTTGGACTGTGATTGGATGCGGTTGGCAGGACTCCATATTTAATACCAAAATAGGGACAACCAATGACTTGATTTTCTAGTTATCAGTTGCTCAACTGTGCAATGGATATTTATTAATTTTTTTTTAAAATCTATTGTGTTTTTAAAACGAATTATTAAATATTTTTTTACAAATAAGATTAATCAACGTAATCATTATAATTAACATCATATATCAATGAATGAATTAAACATTATTAGTTTAACGTCTTTTGGGTTTTTAGTAGTAAGGTGAAGAGTCTTTTGGGTTTTAACAGTAGGGTGAAGAGTAATATGTAACGCCCGACAATTTAACAACAAATACACCTAATTTTTTTTAACATAACAACAAGTAGGTATACTTTACTATTAAACCACAACAAACAAGTAGTTATCAACACATAAACATAAAGTTATTCCTACGGATCGAACCGGATATTATAACTATAAATACATCAAAACGCAAAATTGTACAAACTTCTATAAGCCATCTATCCTTAAGCTACATGCTTACCCTTATTAGTATTACTGGTCCATGAAAGGCAATACACAAATAGAGTGTAAGCTTTAAAAGTTTAGTAGTAATCTTACAACTTAATACACAAAAACAATAATCTCATGTTTGACATTTCAGTCTTATTCATAGTTACTTAACACTACTAGTCATAATCAACTATGAATATTCAATAAGCGTTTAGTCATAATCAACTATGACTATTTTAAACCAGCCTTGTCAAATCATAATCAACTATGACTTGTTATATTCAGTTCCAGTCATAATCCTGTAAATCCTGCATAAACAAAGCATCATACACATATATGTACACCGATGTGTTTTCATTAATAGATACACGAACACCATTATCAATGAATAATCCTATATCAACATTACAATGAATACTCATTGACACCAATAACAAACATAAACTCAACCATGTACCAACATATACCTATGTTGTGAATAAATCACCGCACCATACCACACACTAACTAATACCGAGTGTATCACTCCAAATCATACCACCAGAAAAGAAATTATTATTCATCTGTGACTTACAACAACACTCGCCACACATGATCATAGTCTACTCATCTATAACTTAATTAACACCCTTTTGAACAGACTCCAAAAATTTTCCAGTTAATAATAAAACATAACTATACAATTCAACATCATAGCCACGAAGGCTAACACCATTCCTTCGAGTATACTTTCCACCAATACTTCACTACCCACTAGGATAACACATGTTGCTTGACACGCCTAGGTCGTCGTGCGGTCAAAAATAAGAAAATAAACCTCACACACACTAGTATAGCGGTAGTAAGGGTCGATCCGGGGGAGTTTGGTGGTCAAGATAGAATGACAATATACCAACTGTAGTGTCACTCTACAGTCAGCGGTATTGTTTCTACTTTCCCAAAAACCAACACAAAACACAATATCAAAACAATTGCCAAAACCTAACTCAAGCATGAACTAAACTAACCCAAATCAAATCCTAGACTAAAGTTCCTTACTGAAATCAGAAACTAAATTCAGAATCCCGAAGCAAACAATCAATCCAGTACAATCAAACACATCCAAACATCAATAATGCAAAATAACATCAAACCGAATGATTACTTTATAATTCAAAACCAAACCTCAAAACAATATCCAAACACTCAAATATCAGATCTAAACTATCAACTATTCTACTACTGAAATCAGAAACTACAAATCTAAACGAACATCGAGTAATCGACGGAAATCCCGATTGCGGAATACCTCGATACCGAGTTGATAAAACAAGAGAAAAACTAAAGAACTAACCAAAATGCTGATTCCCACTGAAAAACTGACGAAATTCTGCCTTCGGATCCCTCCTTCGCGTCCTGGGATGCTTCAAAAGTCGGACGGGACTCCGGTATTTATAGTTGTGCGAAATTAGGGTTCCCGTGCCGCGGCAAAGCTCTTCCCGCGTCGCGCGTGTCGTCCCGAGCCCGAAATCTCGGAGTTTAAAATTCAAAAACGGAGATTTTATCATTTTTTGACATTAGTGTCGCTAATGTATAAATTAGCGTCGCTAATATTGGCTTCCAAAAGATTCCACGCGCGCGTTCGAAATTTGAATTTGACGATTTCCCTCCAGCGAACATTAGCGACGCTAACCTTAAAAGTTAGTGACGCTAATGTGTCCAGACTTCTTTTTCTCGTCCGTTTTGCTCCGTAACTTCTCCAGAATTGCACTAAAACCCCTGCATTTACACTAAAAACATTTCCAAGCACTTTGGCACAAAAGTAAGTGATATTAGCCAATTAATAATGATAAATTAACTAAAACACGGCTAAACAACGCCTAAAATACTTGATATTACTAGGCGTTGTCAAACACCCCACACTTGTGCCTTGCTTGTCCCCAAGCAAGAGAGTTTTTGTAACAGATTTTAACTAAGACTCAAACATATTTGAACGTGTTCAATTTCAAAGCTTATTGTCCCTAGAGTTAGATTGAAATAGTTTTCGCAAACATAACTAGAATATCCTTTGGAATTCATGACTTTCTAAAGAACCCTTGATTACAAATTTTCTGTCCACCAGGAAGTGTACGTACTCATTCAGATTCTAAAGGCCATTAAAGAAATGTCCATGACTTTCGATGTTGTTCGTGTAACGAGCTTTCAAAAATGACATCCCAGACCAGACGATCTTAGGTGGTAAGGTGCATAAGTGCCTCTTCAAGGCCACCCATTTTAGACCTACCAGCTCGAACAACAAAGGCCACTGATTGACAGTCTCATCCTAAATTCCAATCCTAAAATATTCCAATCATCTAACTCCTAAAACTCAACTTATTTGACTAAACCAATAGCATGATAACAACTAAATAGTATTTCTTGAAAAATACCAATGCGAAAACATTCAAAACTATTCATTTCAAAATTACAATCTATTAAAAATTTTGAAAAAGTTGCTAAAATTTTTTGAAAATGACTCCTTTCCGCAAAAATTTCACAAACACTCTTTCGACCGTCCACACCCTACACTTAAAACCGTACAAGGTCCCCGTTGTACATAAAAATATTTCAGAACTAGGGAGAAAGAGTTACCCCTTTTAGAACGGTAGAACTACTTGATTGTCGGGACCATTTGTAGCAGAGTTGATTGTCTAGGAGTCGGGGCGCAGCAGTAAACACGTCGGCATAACACGAGTGTAGGGGTACGGTGACCCCACACTTACGTTATGCAACTCCATCAGTTGGTGCAGCAATCACAATTTGGCAAGTAATAGCAATCTACTAACAAAAATATCAACTCATGCAACGATGTTAAGTTTAATTACAGACATAAGAAATTAAATACAAAAAGCTAAACTAAAAATAAAAAGGTACAAGAAAATATCACTCAGAATCATGATGCGTCCCAGATGGTCCTGCTCCGTCATCTCCATCAGTCGGTGGTGGTATCCCAAAATGCCTCAAGATGATGCTCTCTAATTGTCGTATATCAGCCCGGATATCTGCCTGGGCGATCTCAATCCTGGTGAGCCTCACATCTAATCCATCCTCCCTGCCTGCCGGCTCCTGGTCTCGCTGAGCCTGAGATGGCTTTGTCCTCTATCGCTGACGTCGTGGAGCGGGAACCTCGGGCTGTGCAACTGGAACCTCGGCTCCCTCTATCTCAGCCTCTATCTCCTCCTTCTAGTGATCCTGCTACTCAGGTACGTCCGCTCCTCTATCTGTTGCTATGTAGTAAAGACCTCCGGCAGGTGTAACTATATCCATCATCACAAGAAAGGCAGCCCCCATCGATCTTGGCCGATATGAGGTCAATAGTCCCCTCACATCAGCCGTCAAAATCTCGTAAGACTCAGCTAATCTGGTAATATAATGTCCCCCAGCCAGTGGGCTGGCTCCTCGCGTCCCCTTCCACTTGTTCACCATGAAGTCGGTCAACAAGTGTGGAAGATGTACAAACTGGGTGGGGTTGATGATACCCCACAGAGGAAACATGTCAGTCACTGGTATCTTTTCATCGCCCCTGCGGTGAGCAACAGTGAGGGCCACGATTTGATGAAGCATGCAGTGCACTGGGGAACGGATCCTGCTCTCGCCGTTCTCCGCAGGATCGTACTCGAAAGTGCTAACGGCAGCCCAGACGGCTGCATGAGAGACTCCGTCAGGAAAGTGGGTGTGGCATGTAGCCACGAATAAGCCGAAATGAGGGATGGCCATCTCCTCTTGTGTGTATACGTGCGTACGCTGCGCCAGCTCCCCGACCGAGCACTCTCGGTGAACTCCGCCAAGGTCGAAGTATAGTCTCTGCTGTAGCGGATCCTGGTGCATAGGACCGAAGGTACACGTCGAATAGAACTCTAGAATGAGCTCTCTATAGATCGTCTCTCCAGCAAGTATCAGTCGGCCCCATCCTCCGCACGTGAAGCTGTGCGTGCGGTCATCACTTGTCCATGTCCGAACCAGATGCGGCGCCAATCGGGCCTGTAGTCCGCAGGCCATCAAAAAATCCCGGTCCAGAGTGGGTGCTACCTCGATCTCTCTGGCAGACACGATCGCTAATCGTCTTCAATAACCCAGAGTAGCAGGGTCGTCCTCTAGAAACTGCAGGAATACATGCCGTGACAAATCAGTCAGTGGGACGGGAGCGCGGTTCCTTTGTGGTCGTCAAGCCATCTACAAAAATTAATCAAGAACAAACCAAGTGTACAATTAATAGTTGCAAAATTGGTCCCTGGCATCAGTAGCAACACTAATCAAAAGATCAGTTTCGCTGCTGACGAACACAGCCCCAAATTTTTCGATTTTTCCATTTTAGTCCGTTTTCCAAATTGATCATACCAATATGTTCTTAAACTAGTGACTAGTAAAAGACCTAAGTTTAATTTCAGAAAAACAAGCTAAAATTGCCCTGATTTCTCATTTGGGTCAAAAACCCCAAATTATGAACCCTAGATTTCTTGATTTTCGAATCCGACCTGTTTTTATCAAATTGAACACACCAATAGCATCCTAAACTAATGATCAACAAAAGCCCTCTGTCAATTTCACGAAAAACGAGCCATAAGTCCACCAAATTGGGCAAAAATCCGAAGAACCCTAAAATCGAGCCCTAATTCACAAATTCCTGAATTTTTTTGTTGTTTTCATTGAATTGAATGCATCAATCAGTAGCTATAGGACCGATTAAGAAACCCTAGCAGCTAGATTCAAGAAAAACAAGCAAGAAATCGTTCGATTTGAAGTTGAAGGGTCCGGTTTTGCGAACCCCCAAATTGGCTCAAAAACCTTCGATTTCAGCCTGCTTTTCACGATAAATACAGAACCAATGTGTTAGAAACATACCTTTGATGTTTAATCAGAACTTAGTCGGAGCAATTGCGCAAAAACAAGAAAAATCCGGCGGTTTTGGTCGTGGTCGGCGTTAACAGACGCGAAGAGAGGTGGGGGTTTGGAAAATAGCGGCCCTATTCAAGGGTAAAAGCCAGGTCACGATTTTACCCAAATATAGCGCCGCTATCTTTAAGGATAGCGGCTCTATCTTTAATTTTTCTATTTTTTCCATTTTACAATTATTTTTTAATTCCCGTTCGATCACCCCACACTCGGGCCATGCCATGTCCTTTTTGAAAATATTTCCGAGCGATATTTTGACAAAATAAAATTTAAAACTAAAAATCAAAAATTAAAAATACTTATCGAAATGCCGGGTAGCCTCCCGAAAACGCTTCTTTGTTCGGTCTTTTAGCTAGACCGTCTTTCCGCGGCTATGGTGGATCATACGCCATTTGACTCCGCTGATTTCCAGTCACCACCGTCCCCTTGTTGATTCCTTGCTCCATCTTCCCCGGGTCAAATGGTTTGCCGGTTTTGCTGTTGTTGCCCGGTTGCTGTTTTCTGATTAATTCGCGTGAATGTTTGGAAGTTGCTTTAAGCCTCCAAGCTCGGTCCTTCCTTCAGTACTTCTTCAAGATCACCGATTTAACGTGGAGCGCGTCCAGTGCCGCTCCCAGTAAATGTTTTGCGCCTCGTTTGCTGCTTGCGTATTGCGTGTTGTCTGCACGTTGCGATTTTTGCCTGCAGTGCCAATAAAGATTTTCCAATCGAATGGGAGCGGAGGGCATAATATTAGTATGCTCCTGAATATCCTCATCGATGGTATTGATCACATCCAACTTTTCACGCATTAATGGATCATGAGTGGTGAAAAAACTATGTTTCTCGTTTGCAAAAACCACATCGTCGTTATCATCATTTTGGTCACCGTCCAACAGGTGGATCGGGACCAAGAATGAACGACTAGTTTTATCTGATAATGATATAGATTCACTCATTACCAGATCTTGAATTTCAAAAGCGTCAACACTTTCAGGAGTTGTTGGGTGGGGGTTAGTATTGTTAATTACAGCCCCCTCCTCAATGTCCTTTTCGACCAGATTGTCTGGTGATGGTATAGATTCACTCATCACTAGATCAACATTATCAACATTCTCAAAAATATCAAAAGTTGTTGAGTCAGGGGTAATATTGTCATCTACCACGTCCTCCTCAGCAACCATTTCGGCCATTTCAGTGATCTCTTGAATTTCCCAAGGTGTATTCCCTTCCATCACATGTTCAAGTGATGCAGGTTCACACACCGTATTATTGGTATTAAAATCACTCGCCTCCGTTTTTGGCAAGTTTGGCGGAACTCCCAAATTTTGGTCGTTCACATCAGCATAATTATATTGTCGGTTGTTGTTGTGGTATTGCACTTGACCATACGCTTGACTAACCTCTTGTGGTCTTTGTTCTTGTTGACCGTGCTGCTGTTGATTTGGTGGTCCTTGCTGTACGGTGGCCAATACTGTATCAAGCTTCCTGCTAAGGGCACCGATCTCATTCTTCACCTCCTTCTTCCAGTCGTTATCGATATCTACTGTTACCGCCGATGAGGTGTTGTTTGTCTTCCTTGCTAAATGATTGAACTTGGATCCATTGCTGAGTTGCTCCAAGAACCTCCATGTCGTCTCGCTATCTTGCAGCATAATTGTCCCTTAAAATGATGCATTAATCATGGCCTGGCTCATACCGTCGACGCCGTCATAGAATATCGTGACCAACTGCTATCGTGGAAATTCCTGTATATCTCTTCTTACTTTCATTGTCTTGCTCGGGGGATAGAACTCCTGCAAGAACATTGTCCTCAACTGCTCCCACGTGGTGATACTGTTGGCCGACAGCGACATGAACCAGTACTTAGCCTTGTCCTTTAGTGTGAATGTAAACAACCTAAGCCTAAAGAAATTCCTATCAGCATTTCTAGGTATGTTTACGTTGACTATATCTAAGAACTCGTGAAGATGATTATAAGGATTATCATGCGTATGACCCTTAAATTTAGGCAACACACCTAACAACTCTGGGCCAATCTCTACCTAACAATCTACATTTTCAGGAAAAAATATAGGCGATGCCTCATGGTACTCCCGTGGCTGGAAGTGCGATGCAACCGACTGCCCACTCGGTTGTGCAAAATAAAGTGGAGGAACAAAATTACCGTTATTGTCGAGCCCATTATTATACCGTTGTCCTCTCCACTACTGTCGTGGAGGTCCTCGACCTTGGTTCCACTGGTTGTTATTGTAATAAACCGGGTCACCATAACACGTGGATTGACCCGTGTACATGTAATCGCCCATTGTGAGGACGTACACATACAGAAAATTAAAAACAAAAATCAAACATCAAAAGAAAAAATACCACTGATCGTTTATCTTAAGCGCACAACTCCCCGGCAATGGCGCCAAAATTTGACAGGTCTAGGTCGTCGTGCGGTCAAAAATAAGAAAATAAACCTCACACACACTAGTATAGCGGTAGTAAGGGTCGATCCGGGGGAGTTAGGTGGTCATGATAGAATGACAGTATACCAACTGTAGTGTCACTCTACAGTCAGCGGTATTGTTTCTACTTTCCCAAAAACCAACACAAAACACAATATCAAAACAATTGCCAAAACCTAACTCAAGCATGAACTAAACTAACCCAAATCAAATCCTAGACTAAAGTTCCTTACTGAAATCAGAAACTAAATTCAGAATCCAGAAGCAAACAATCAATCCAGTACAATCAAACACATCCAAACATCAATAATGCAAAATAACATCAAACCGAATGATTACTTTATAATTCAAAACCAAACATCAAAACAATATCCAAACACTCAAATATCATATCTAAACTATCAACTATTCTACTACTGAAATCAGAAACTACAAATCTAAACGAACATCGAGTAATCGACGGAAATCCCGATTGCGGAATACCTCGATACCGAGTTGATAAAACAAGAGAAAAACTAAAGAACTAACCAAAATGCTAATTCCCACTGAAAAACTGACGAAATTCTGCCTTTGGTTCCCTCCTTCGCGTCCCAGGATACTTCAAAAGTCGAACGAGACTCCGGTATTTATAGTTGTGCGTAATTAGGGTTCCCGCGCCGCGGCCAAGGTCTTCCCGCATCGCGCGTGTCGTCCCGAGCACGAAATCTCGGAGTTTAAAATTTAAAAACGGAGATTTTATCATTTTTTGACATTAGCGTCGCTAATGTGTAAATTAGCGTCGCTAATATTGGCTTCCAAAAGATTCCACGCGCGCGTTCGAAATTTGAATTTGATGATTTTCCCTCCAGCGAACATTAGCGACGCTAACCTTAAAAGTTAGCGACGCTAATGTGTCCAGACTTCTTTTTCTCGTCCGTTTTGCTCCGTAACTTCTCCAGAATTGCACTAAAACCCCTGCATTTACACTAAAAATATTTCCAAGCACTTTGGTACAAAAGTAAGTGATATTAGCCAATTAATAATGATAAATTAACTAAAACACGGCTAAACAACGCCTAAAATACTTGATATTACTAGGCGTTGTCATTGCTAGCACAACACCAGTTGGCAACATAGCACACTGATTAAATCAACTATTCACCTAATTAAATATACAACCAACTATAACTGCTTCCACAGTCAATCCTTTTATCCATATAACAAAAAGCACCATAATCTACTTATGTATGACATAAGTCTTCTTAAGCTCAGCATCAGTAGTAGTATGCAACTACCACTTGACTATACAACCTTCACCGTACACCGCCAATTTACTACCTTTCTGCAATATCAGCATCATCAAAGTCTTACATGAAGTCTGCTTCAATAACTGAAGGAATTCTTTGTTGTATTTAAATTCATACAACCTTTCATTCCAATAAACCCCATAATTCCAGAGATTTTACGAAATCTCTCAGTTTAAACATCCATTACTCATTTCTAATCTTCCCCAAACTAGTAACTCAGAATAACATTACTAAACTCAAGATTTCCCATGACACCCTATGTAACATCCGTGTTTTGGGCCTAGGAGTTTTGGCCTTAAACCGGCAAAATAAAACTTATTTTGAAAATAAAGAAAACAAATAAATTAATAAATTTAATATTTTGTTATATTTTATATTATGAATAAATGAGCCAAATATAGTTTTAAAATCTATTTGTAACCAAATGTAAGAAATTTTGTTATAAGGACTAAAAGTGTTAATTTAGCCAAACTTACCATAAGTAGATTTGACTAGTCATGGATTTGGGAAAATTAGAAGATATTATGAAGGAATTGATGTGGAGTTTAAATTAGGTCAAATAATTCCTTGGATTAATATTAAGGACCTAAATTGTAAAGAAATTAGTGAAAGGGGCCGTTTTTGTTAATTTAAGAATCTAAGGGTTAGTTTTGACCTAGACAATGACTCAAGTGAATTAAATAATTATATTTAGGATATAAGTGTGAATCTAGAGACTTCTAGTTAGAAGAGTGGACTTTTTGGGTGTTGGGTGAAGTAAGATCAAACTATAGGGACTATTATTGCAAATTATGAAAGATACCAAGATTTTAGTAAGGAGTTTCCCCCAATTCGGCTAAATCACGTTTTTGAGAGATAGAGATGGAGGAAGTGGCGATGTCTTGGGGTTCTTGAGAGATTTGAGCTTGGTTTGGATGATTCTTGCAAGTCCTTGAAGAATCACAACAATCTAAGGTATGAAACCTCCCTCCTTGCCTTGAAATTTTGATTTGGGGATTAGGGTTTTGACCAAGTACGAATTCTTATGAATGGATGAGGATTCTTCCTATGATTCCAAGGTTGTTTGATGTTTTTGAGTTTATAGTGATCCCTATCCAATCCATGGATAGTTTGGAATTTCTTGAAATAATATCTTGATCCATATGATCCCTAGAATTTGGGGATTTGTTAAATAGTTGAAGAATCTAGAAATTGATGGATGATTATGGTGGTTTTGGATGAGGGGATTCATTTCTAATGATTCCATAAGGATTCCAACCTTTGATGTGTAATCTTAAACCTTGAATCACTAGAAAATGATAATTGGGTGTTGAAATAGGATTTATTCATGTATGTGATGAATAGATCTTTTGGTTTAATGGATGAATGAGTTATTGCATCAATTTGGAAGTAATAGTAGAGTAAGGATCATTCCTAATGATTCCATGGAATGGAAGAAGGAACCCCCATTAGCAATCACCAATCGAAAGGATTGAATTGGGTATTCCATGGTTAAAAGCTATGGAGTAATGTTAGGATCACAACATTGAATTGATTCATTTGGGATGATATTTGGTGGTTAAATTGAGTATAATTATGTATAAATTGAGTTTATATCATGTCCTTTTGATGTCTATGAGTTTGGGAAAGTGTTAGAACTTGATTCGGGTCAAAAGGGGGTTAAAAGGGGCAAAAACGAAGCTACAACAGGCTGTACACGACCACGTGTCAGGCTACACCACCCCTTGTAGATGGTTTGTACTTACTGGTTGATTTTACACGACCCCGTGTCAGGCTACACGACCCCGTGTAGCTGGGTCTGGCCAGAATTTTCAGTTTTTGGGTTTTGAGCTTTATGGCTTGGGCTTTGGGTCCTTGTTTAGTGCCAAACTTAGGGAAATGTTTTAACTGAGATTTTCATGATATTAGGAAGCTAAGTACTTCATTTTGGGTTGGTGGATGATAGTTCATTCTTAGTTCAAAAGAAGTAATTATAGTGCGACTTTTAGATGAAAGGAGTATGACACCTTCCGTTCTTGTCTTGTAGGAAGGAGGTATATTGTAATGACTTGGAAGTGAGACTAAGGACTTGAGTTATCACTCAACTAGGAGGATTTGGATGGAAGATTTGATGTCTAGAAGCGCCTTCAAATGCATCAACCTTGTGTGGAGTTAGTGTTGACTCGTCAGTTGACCTTGGGTGAGTTTACCGGGAGTACACATCCCTACTATTATCAACTATTTTCATGCATGCTTTTATGTGCTAATTGTTATATGAGCACTATGTGTGCATTGCATGAAATGAGTCCTTTCAAAGATGTTTTCAAACAAAGACTATTATGATGTTTTGAAAGATATTTTGAGCATCCTATTTGTGCATTACATTGCATACAGGATGGGATTGACTAAGTGAACCTTATGATGATGATGAGATGATTGCCTCGGATTTAGGGAAATCATGGGCAAAATGCCCAAAATGAGATGTTTGTCCCGAATTTAGGGAAAATCATTCCCGACAATAGGGAACCGCATAAGGGAATTGCTAACCCTCATGGGGCTAGTGTGATGGCCACTAGTCCTAGTTTTGCCAATACGAGGATCAAGTGATATGCTTTGTGTGTGTCATTTGTGAACTTAGGTAGGTGCCATTGTGGTGAGTTGGACTTTTATGAGATGGACATGGGTTAGGATAGTTGCATCATGCATTGCATTGCATAACATTACTATCCATTTTTGTAAACCTTTATGACGTACTGAGATTTATACATAACTTTTGAGATGATGAACCGTATAACTTTTGAGTGTGTCAAAACTATTTTTGGAGGTTTATCCCGAGTGTGGTAGTTCACTGCCCACTCTGAATAGGTCGACCTCGGGTAAACTCACTAGGCATTTCAATTTCCTAACTTATTTTAATGTGTACTCAGGTTGAGGAGTTAAGATGACTTTAGAAGAGATGGGTGTTTAGAAGGCCACGTATTGTGTGGTTTCATTTAAACTGTGTAATGGTAATTTGATTGTAACAACCTCGCTATTTTATAAACCAAGACGTTTTATTTAGAGTGGGACCGAATGTTTTTTTCCGCAAATTAAACTCCGAATTATTTTTCAATAAATCCCATGTGTTTTAAAACGGTTTTGAACAAAAAATGACTTATTTTGAAGATGTCGAAATTAAAGTTTTCACTTAAGGATGATTTTTGAATAATGATGATAAACCATGGACTAAAATGATGTTTTTATGAAAAGCCTTAAGCGAGGGTGTTTCACCCTAACCTCAATCAACACCAATACTCAACATTTCACCCATAATTTCCTATCTACATTCATATAGGAAGAATTACTAGCCTTAATATTTGATTTGGGTGTAAAAACCCCTTAGTTTCCACCTCCAATTGTTAAGTTTGGTCCAAAAACGATCTGGAACTCCATTTCTACCGAAACTTCTGTTGTGAAGTGATAAACACCTCAAATGACCAAGTTAAAGGCTTTAAGTGGAATTTTGTCAGCAGAAGGTTAGTGTCGTTAACCATAACATTAGCATCGCTAATCTTCAAAATCCCATCTGGTATGAATGTTTGCAACGATCTCACAGAATAGCAACCTACTTAGCATAGCAACGCTAACCCTTAGGCATTAGCGACGCTAATGGCTTCTGATGAGGAATTTTTTGCATATTTTTCACCATTTCCACCTTTTGACCTATAATTTCAAACTTAACATCAAAACTCCATATTAAGTCATAATATGGACATTTAAACATCAATATAACACCTTAACACCTCAAATCCCAAGATATGGTTCGTTCTTCATTTTTAACATTTTTGGTCCTTTCACCCAAAAACACTATTATCTAATCTAAATACTCCTTAAACACCATCAACATGTTATTACAAGTTGATAAGGATGCAAAACTGTTTCTTGGGTATTACATTTGGACATGTAATTAAGATTTTAAATTTTTGAAGATGAAAATATTAAAACTAAAATAAGTTTGTTATTTTAAATTACGCTAATGACTAAGCTTATAGATTAATCACTTTAAAAGTAAAAAATATATATAATAAATAATTTTACATGAGTTAAATAATATAATTTAAACCCTCTCATTAATGGTTTACACTAATGAAATATAGTCACCCGTTTATCAACAATATCTCTTATTATTGCATTAGTTAACCATGAAAGTTATATATACAACTATTACTTTTAATAAGTAAAGTTAAAAATAAAACAAACTACTAAAATAAGATTATCTTAAATTACAAATAAACACGACATCATAGTGCTCAAAATTAAAATAGAATCTTGAACGACAGAACACGATGAGAATATAATATTAACCAAAAAACGTATTAATAAAAAGGTTCTTCTAAGATTATAGGAAAAAACCATACATGAATAATATTACATCCAAAATTCAATGTATTTTTTACACACTCTAGACAACAAAAACTGAAAAAAAAAAAAAAAAAAAGTGAAAGGAATGTATGAGTAACTAAAAAGAGAAGTGAAGCAAGTATGATTTTTTTTATTTTAATATTCTTATATAGGTAAAACATATTAATTAACTAATCAATAAATTCAATTATACCATTAATTTATCATAAGTTTAAGATTTTAAGTTTTTGAAGATGAAAATAATAAAAATACAATAAGTTTGTTATTTTACATTAAGTTAATGACTAAACATATAAATTAATAAATTTAAAAGTAAAAACTATGAAAAATAAAATTTTCAACATGGCTAAAATAAGATAATTTTTAAATCCTCATGAATGGTTTTTACTAGTGAAATTTAGTCGCACGTTCATCAACAACTTCTCTTCTTATTACATTTATTTAAACATGCAATTTATGTGTTGAATAATTACTTTTAATAAGTAAAGTTGAAAATAAAACAAACAATTAAAAATAATATTATCTCAAAATACAAATAAAAATGATATCATTATGCTAAAAAATAAAATAGAAACATGAAAAAACAAACACGAATTATATAATATTAGTTTAACTACTAAGTATTTAACATTTGTATTAAAAAAACATATTAAATACTTACATATCGTATAAAGAGAATATATAGAATTCAACATAAACTTCATATATAGAAACACTATGTATTGCAATAACCATTCATGCCACAAACTAACTTTTTCAACTCTGCATATTTGATTTACAAATCTATTCAAACACATGTATCTTTTTTGTAAGTAAAGCTTGTTTATATACTACTAATATAAGTTACAATATGTGTAAATGAAGAAATAAAAAGTAATTACCAATTAATAATCAAAACTTAAAAACTCTTGAGTTGTAAGTATTAAGTATACATAAATTAGAAAACTCTTGAGTTGTAGTGGGAGTTTCAAATGAATGTGGTTCTAGTATATGATTTATCTTGTACCACATTGATTTGAATATCTTCCTTTATGATAGAAAACTAGGCGAATACCTGCGTGTTGCACGGACGACAATTACGTGATCAAAGTATTTATAAATATATGTTAGCAAAAATAATAATTCCATTGTTATAAACTTTGAAATAACATCGTTTTGAATCATATAATAATATACATATATTTTAAAACTATATAATCTCAATCATCTCTATTCATGTGTTGCCTGTCAAAAAATCGCATATAGTTTTTTATTTAGAGTTACTTTTAATTATTTGTACCATTAATAATAGAACGACACTATCTCAAAGGTGTATGACCGTGGGTTGCGTGTAAAAAAATTAAATATAAGATTTGGTTTAGTGTTAATTTTAACAATTTTATAGTTAATTAACTTTAGAGAAACATATTTGCACAACTTTTTAATTTTGATCATTACGATTATTTTAAATATCAAACATTCTATTTTTCTCAAGGTAACTATAGAAATTTTAATTTAATGTTACTCTTAATTGTTGTTAGTGTTAATTATTTTTTTAAAGCTAGCTCTTTGAAAAGTTTTTATAATTATAAAAAAACTTGTTTTTGGACATCTTTTAATTAAGAGGAATCTTATATCCTCCTAATTTTTCCTCCTACTCATCATCTTCACCATGTGAAATGATGACAAGTGTCATTGTCATCATTTCACATGGTTAAAAAGATGAGTATGAGGAAAAATTAGGAGGATATAAGATTTTTGTTTAATTAAATTGGCATTACAGCTTAGGTTTTATAAACTATTTAAAGAAAAGAGTCTTTGAATTTTTTGTATAAGCTTAGTTGATATTTTGAGTTAAGTTTTTTTTAGTTTGATATTTGAATTAACAAATGAGATATATCACATAAATAATTCAAATGTTGTGACATTAAAATGATAATGTTTTATATAAAACAACATATCTAAACTAATAAATGAAGTGTATTATGTTAAAAGTTAATTAATTTGCTTTAAAAGTTTAATAACAAAGAGATCTATATATACTAAAAAGAGAACATAATATGGTTTTAGATTATTATGTGGCTCAACATATATATACCTTAAACGTTGTTATTACAATACACACAAATTTTCATATAACAAAAAGAAAATACATTCGACGAACTTACAATTTTCATATTAAATTATCATGTGGCTCAACATATATATACCTTAAACTACATTAATGTAATGTAATGAAAATTGATTAATTGTATTGGAGATGTATATTAATATTGCAACTCTTAAAATTCTTAGTGATGATTATATTAACATAAAACAACTACAATTCAAAAGTCTTTTTAGTTATGACACATAATTCATATTTATTAGAATCATTAAATATGATTGACATGAATAATAAAAATTAGTTAATTGTATTAAAAGTTTATTTTAATATTATAACTCTTTAAATTCCATGTAATAGTTATATATCATTACAATTATAACTCAATTTTTTTACTTATCACACTTAATATATGTTTATGAGACTTACTTTAGTTTACTTAATCGATTTAAGCAATTTCTTTTAATTGAAATAACACTTGCAATTGCTACAAAAAATTTACACTTCCGTCAATATCTAAATTGTGACGCTCTTTCTTTTTAGACGATTTATTTTATAGGTTAATATTAAAAAATTAATTTAATAAAAACGCACACATTCTAACTTTCAAAAATTACATCAAATGAGATTGAAAATAAAAACAGATACATAGAGTTGCGTTTGAGCAATTTATTTAAGTTTTTTAAAATTGATATCATAAAATATATTATTATATTAATTGTGCGAAAATAAATTCAATAAAAAGGCTATTACACTATTCTATGTAATATTCGTCATTTATTTTATTCAATGTAAATTATATATATATATATATATATATATATATATATATATATATATATATATATATATATATATATATATATATATATATATATATATATATATATATATATATATATATATATATATATATATATATATATATATTATTTTCGTCATTTATTTTATTCAAAAAAATTTTAAAAAAATAAAAAAATTTAGCGTTTTTTCATATTCTAGTAGAATATTACACTATTTTATATAATATTCTATTAAAATATTCAACGTTCCAGTGAATTTTTTTTATGTTTCCAGGTTTTTTTTCGAATTTTTTTTCGAATTTTTTATTATTTTTTTAGATAGAATAAATAGCGAAAATTAGTAGAATAGTTTTTTTTTTTGAAAATTCACATTATTTTAGCCTATTTTAATTTTTTTTTTATTTTTTGATCTCCAAAATGAGTGGCTAGGATTGAGTCTCCCCGTCTCACAAAATTTACATGGTCTCATTTGAACTTCTATATATATATATATATATATATATATATATATATATATATATATATATATATATATATATATATATATATATATATATATATATATATATATATATATATACACACACACACACACACACACAAAGCACTTTAGTGCCACGTGGAATCCTTTTAAGGCATTTATTCCACATGGCACTCTAAGTTTAATTCAATCTAAATTCAAAATAAATCCCAATAACTCAGGTTTATGATTTCCGGATATCACAATCTAAATTCAAAAAACCCTTAAAAAATACATATCCTATCCTTTGTAAATTTAAATAGAATTCATCTAAATTTAAAAAATCCCTAAAATATATGTGGATTGATTATTTCTATTAATTTTTTTAATACAATATATTTTATCGTGTTTGATAGATATGATCAAAATTACATACGGATTTTTAAACGCACCTCATAAAATTCGAATATCACGGTCATAATACAATTTAATAGATATGTTGGCTAAAATATTACCCATAATTGTTTATTAGGCAATGGAACCCCCGTTTTTCACTAGATATTCTATAGACTTTTTCTATAAACACAAAGTGCTTCGAAAATGATACAACTTAAACATACTTAGCTTATACTTTATTATAATCCAAACATGTTTATTTATCCTAAATATCGAACCTGTAATTTGAAAACCAATTGAGCTACTTAATAGGGCTAACCTTACAACATATGATGAGTGATCCCATAATCAACTTATATAATTTCTCCGACTAAAATTATGTATAACCCTATCATGGATTTAGTTGAAAGATAAATTTCATATAAGAATGAATACATAAAATTTTTGTGTCACGTGACATCCTTTTAAGGCCTTTATTCCACATGACATTCTAAGTTTAATTCAATCTAAATTCAAAATAAATCTTAATAAATCAGGTTTATGATTTTCGGATATCATAATCTAAATTCAAAAAACCCCTAAAAGATACATATCCGATCCTTTGTAAATTTAAATAGAATTCATCTAAATTTAAAAAATCTCTATAATATATGTGGATTGATTATTTCTATTAATTTTTTTAATCAAACCGTGTAACACACGGGTTTTAAATTTATATATATATATATATATATATATATATATATATATATATATATATATATATATATATATATATATATATATATATATATATATATATATATATATATATATATATATATATATAGACATACTAACATGTCATCACCATATGCATATATTTCAAAAAGAATACATTTTATCGCGATTACTCATATCTATAACGACAATATACAAGTTGTCACAAGTGATACCTTTGGATACAACCCTATCGCCACAACAGGCAAGGGTAGGTGGGGTAGAGTGCATCTATTGATTAAGTCAATATTAAAAATAGAGTAAATTACACTTTTGGTCTCTGTGGTTTGAGAAAACTAACAGATAGGTCCTAACTATCCATATCCAACGTTTTAGGTCACTAAGGTTTTCGAAAACTAACAAATACGTCCCTGGGTCAAGTAAAGAGACTAAAATGCCCTTTCTAATTTCTTTTTCTTTTTTCTTTTATACATATTATATAATTAGTTAATAAAAAAAGAAAAATAAACCTAACCCACCCCCACCATACCCCCACCTCTCTCTCTCTCTCTCTCTCTCTCTCTCTCTCTCCAACAAGCAGGTGATGACAAATTAAACCCATCTTCATCTTTCAAGTTCGTAGCTACCCTTTTCTATTCATCCATTAAAAATATCCCACAAATTTTCTTTCTTCAAATTTTTAGACTTTCTTCTTTCACTATTCATCTGTTTTCACTGGCGGGTTGATGTTTCTTTTCTGGGCTTGTGGGTAAATCTTGAATACATAGAACACGATTGATTCTTTACTTTAATATCTTATTGCCTGATCCCCTTTTTGTGGAGATTTATATATCTTGTTGGATCAATAGATACAGTGGGCAGACAGATAATTGTTGGAATCTTTCCAAATACATCTCTACAATTATCCCCATCTCAAGGGGATCAAGAAGTGGATCGACACCGATGTTTATAGATGAACAAATAAAAGTTGATCGTATCAGTCATTATATTCGTTAAATTCTGCTGCTGTTTCCCAATGTGTGTTCTTGGTGTTTGTGTATGTAAGAGAGATGGGAGTGTGTGGATCGAAGGCAAAAGGGTGCGTGGGTGGTGGATTACGTCATAAAAAACATGGAGATGTTCTCTTCAACTATGTAAGAACCCTTTCGTCTATTAGGATTCCGGCCACTTTTTCTCGTTTTGTGGGTTCTGGTTTTCCGGCAGGTGTCGCCGACGGTGTTCTTTTTGTTTGTTGTGCTGCTGTTGCTTGAGCTTGCTTCAATGGTGGAATGTGAAGATGCATCTTTGACTGTTTGTAATTCTCTTGGCATTAAGGCACTGATTGTACCCGTGGGAGATGAGGTTTTGGGTTTAAAGCTTCCATCGTTATCAGACCCATCAAGATCAAAAACACAAACCAGACCAGGAATTTGAGCATATTTGATCATAATAAGAGAAACAAACAGAGGACAAAGATGGATTTCAGATAAATGATTTTTTACATAACACATATGGGCTTCGTGTATAGAATTGGTAGCCTCGTGGTTGTGATCAGATTGAGGTTGTTGTTTAATTTCAATGGCATCATCTACAGGAAGGTTTATGACGACGATGGTGGGTTGCCTTCAAATACAAAGATGGTAGGTTTTCTTGAAGATGGTGGGTTTTCTTGAAGAGGGTAACAGGGAATGGTGGATCGGGAGAGAAAGAGTTGTCCAGCATGATATGAGAGAGAGAAAGAGTGGGGTGGGGGTAGGGTGGGGGTGGGTTAGGTTTATTTTTTTTATTAACTAATTATATAATATGTATAAAAGAAAAAAGAAAAAGAAAATAGAAAGGGCATTTTAGTCTCTTTACTTGACCCAGGGACGTATTTGTTAGTTTTCGGAAACCTTAGTGACCTAAAACGTTGGGTTTGGATAGTTAGGACCTATCTGTTAGTTTTCTCAAACCACAGGGACCAAAAGTGTAATTTACTCTTAAAAATATTAAATGAGCTGTGAAATACTTACTTTATATTGGTTATAGAGAAGAAAGATTGTTAAATTTCCAAATAAGGACGAAAATCAATAAAAGAAATATAGAAATAGAGATCTAAACCGAAAAATCAACTAGCAAGTTGGGAATGCATGAAGTGTTTATTTAGTATTATAATATTTGTGTCGGTAAATCATTCATTTATTGTTAGTTAATTTTCAAAACAAACATGTAAATATACATTTTCTATTCTTTATACAAAATATAGATTGTACATAAAATATATATTTCTGGTAGTCATATGCATGAGTATCTACGAGACCACAACTACACAGAGAGAGACAGGTATCAAGTTATCAATATTATACAAACATCATGAATGGGTTGGGCAATGAATACTCGCCATATGGCCAAGTTCCTCTTCTTGAGAGCTCGATCCAAAAAATAATAATAATAATAAAATAAAATAAAATTATGTAATGAATATTATAGTTAATACCTTTTAGATATTTTAAATAATATATTATTATTCAATTAACTCTTTTGAGAAAAACAATAACTGCTAATGAAAACTAAATATTTTTTTATTTCAATGAATGGTTTTTGGATATTTAAAATGTATAGAGTGGCTTTCATACGATGGAGATAGAATGACAATTGTGCCCATGACCAAGAAAGTAGGCTAATTTATTGTGATTTAGCGGTTGTTTTAACTAAGAAAGTAACATCACAAATATAATAAATTGTTGGGTGTGTATTAAATGGCGAAATTAGTATCTAGATATTAAAACTTGATGATAAATTCGTAGTTACATACATACATGTACGTGTTGATTTTTATGTCGTATATCATTGGAGTCAAGACGATGAGACACCTTAAATTTTATAGAGATCTAATGAATCCAATGGCGATCATTTGATAAAAATTATCCAACGACCTAATTCGTAGAGGTCATCTATTTTGTAATAAGTTGTAACTATTTAGTAATCTCGACTATTATTGTTTTAAACTTAAAAGAATCAATGAATAAGATTGAGTTTTCTACATCTCTCCAAAATTTCTAATTTTTTAATGATCTTAACTTTGGGCGTGTTTGGCACAGAGCTTTTGGGAGCGTTTGAGAGCTTCTAGCTTCTAGCATTTAGGAAATAGCTCTAATAAAAACTAAAAGCTTCGTTTGGCGATGCGAGCTTGAAGCTTTTATTTTAAACTAAACGCTACTATTTTAAAAGCTAGTTGAAGTAGCGTTTAACAAAAAGCTCTACCAATTATATCATTAATTACTATAATACATTTAAAACTATAACCAATAATTACAATAATTACGCAGATGTCCTTTTATGTAATTTTACATATTTTAAAAGCTTCCAGCTACTTTTGCCGAACATTCATATACAAACTAAAAATCACAGCTTCCAGCTTCCAGCTACCAGTTACCTGCTACCAGCTTCCAGCTACCCGCTACCAGCTACCAGCTTCCAGCTAGTTTTGCCAAACACGCCTTTTGTGTCCGAATAAACCACATTACATCTGTTACATAAACCTCGTCGTATGTTTCACGCTACGACGACTGAGAGTATATATAATCTCAATGAAAAGCTTTGTTATTTTTATTTTATATGAATCTTGATCTCATTTAGATCTAATTTTTATTAAATGAGTTTCATTGAAATACCGTGAAAAGTTTAAGATGCTTGAGCTTACATACATAGGTCATGTAATAACTTTTAACTTGAAATTAGATAGCTATAATAAAAAGACTAAAACGGCATCTTTAGCTACATAGTATTTATTTTCATTTTTCAATATTTTAGTTATGTGACCATGATCACAAAACTATTTTTTTATACTGCGTAGGATGATCTGTTAATAAACAATATTTTCTTATCTGGCTTTTAAAAACGATAAATTTGAAAAAAAAATACTATTAGCGGCGACACCTATAGCGACGACAACCATTACCGACGCCATTTGGCTGACCGTTGGCAACCTTTACCGGCATCACTATTAGCGGCGACCTCATCCATTACCAGCGACACTTTTACAGGCGACAAATTAATAATGACCCCATACAAACAATAGCAATGCGGTTGTAGCGGCGACACATTACCGGCGACTTATGTCGCCGCTATTGCTGCTCTTTCTTGTAGCTCGACTCGACGTGCATGTGGTATTGACTTATTTAATAAGTTCCACTAAAGCATTTGAATGTTTAAGATAAAGAAAAACCTTATAAACCTATAAATATTGTTCCTCGGACCTACGTTGCAAAACAATTTACCTACTTGTATATTTCCTATTAAAATTCCAACACGATCGGTCTCATTAGTCATTACTTATATAAGATAATTAAATTATCGTAATATCTCTTAATTTATATTTATGGACACTGAACTCCTTACTATTGAAAGAAGCAATCATACGTAACAAATCGTGTAATAAAAGCCACAAGACCCAAAAAGACAGGCTCATAGGAATTTTAAATATTAGATTATATATAAACGTAATATTTTTTTTTCTTCTCACATGCACGTATTACTTTTGCATGATAAAAACGCAAAAAAAGAAAAAGAGTTATGGTACTAAATGTGCCTATCTCCCAACTTCTTTTTAAATCCCCGTACATTTCATCTTTATATAACTCGACCCAAACAACTTCCTTACCATAATCCCACAATGTCTCCTCATCTCGATTTCGAACTGATCTCAAAATGTAGTACGAAATCGAGATCCAACCAAACCATTGCATCTGCCCTCAACGGTACCCTCCTCGTTTCCCGCAACCCATTCCCATATTATTTCCTCATGGCCCTCGAAGCTGGAAGCATTTTCAGAGCTTTCCTCCTATTACTCTCCTTCCCATTTGTCTACACCATTTCCATCTTCTCTATATCTTTATCTGTTCAAATCTATATCTTCATCACGTTTGTTGGGTTAAGAATCCGAGACGTGGAGCTTGTATCTAGCTCGGTTTTACCTCGGTTCTATGTGGGTGATGTTCGACCTGAAACATGGAATGTGTTTAACTCGTTTGGTAAGAGGTACGTGATTACGTCGAGCCCAAGGGTGATGGTCGAGCATTTTGTTAAGAACTTTTTAGGGGCTGATGAGGTGTTGGGGACTGAACTGGAGGCCTCTAAAAGTGGTCGAGCTACTGGGTTCGTTAAAGAACCAGGCGTTGTTACTGGTGAACTGAAAAAAGCTGCCATTTTTCGAGAATTTGAAGGTTCGAATTTGCCTGATTTGGGTCTTGGAGATGGTGAAACTGACAAAGATTTCATGTCAATTTGCAAGGTATTTATTCTCTTTTTAATGATTTTGTTATAGTTGATTAGTAAATTTATCGAAGAGAAATCTTATATCCTCCTAATTTTTTCTCCTACTCATCCTTCTAACCATTTGAAATGATGACAAGTGTCACATTCAATAAAATTAATAATATTTTAATCCATTTGTCACTATTTCACATGGTTAGGAGGATAGTTAGAAGGAAAAATTAAGAGGATATAAGATTTCTCTTTATAGAATCATTCGCTTATCTTTTTACTTTTTATAACTTACGCAATAGTTTTTCAATTTCTATGAATTTGTGTAGTAAAATATATCTTTATTAATTTAAACATGCATAAGTTGGTGATATTTTAATAAAAAACCAAGTCATGATTATAATTTTCGTATTACAAACCATATTGCTACATCAACTGAAAAAAAAAATGTAATTGCAAAAGCATACATGAAATTTTGTTATTAAATTATGTTACATATAATAGCAATTTACTTTTTATCCATTTTAGTTTAACTTTAGGGAAATTTGTTTGTGTATGCTTTTTATCTTAAAATCTCGTATGGAAGTAATATCAATTATGAAACTTATGTTATAAGCACTTTGAATAATAATTTGATGCATGCATTTTAGATAAATAAAATACGTGTTTTATAATATCTTATATAGCTTTGGTCTAGAACTTCATGGATGTAATAACTTTGGGTAAAATACGATACGTAATATTTATTTTACATCTCTTAAGTTAAAAAAAGTTATATGTGTTTTTTGAATTTTGTTTTTTCAACAACCAGTTCGTTGGATGTTAATTTTTATAGTACTCATATGTATATTAGTATATAGTAGAGTTCGTTGGATGTTAATATTTATAGTACTCATATGTATATTAGTATATAGTAGATTATCTACATCTACTGCCATATCTGCCCCTAGTCACCATCGGCAACCAGATCCAGCGTGTCTAACCATGCCCACAACCAATATCGAACACTTATCATGCAACATTAATACCCACGTTCGAGACCTAATAAAAACGCCCATAAGTGACCTTTCATCTTCATTGTTTTTCTTGATGCAACAAAAATTAAAATTAAAAGAATTACAATCATCATAAAAAAACTAGATGGATGAAAGAAAATAGGGAATATACTTAAATGAAAATGAGATAAAAATAGGGTTTGACACATGAAATGAATAAAAAAATTGTGTTATTTTCTATAATGGAAGCTAAAGTATTTTGCCTTAACAGAAGGCAAATAAACGTTACAAAAATAAAGCAATTGTTTTTCCGAGTTCACGGTATGGATGTGAAAGCCAAAGGACTTAGATAGGCTTTCTTTATCTTAAAGGGACTAAATGTGTATCTTTTATACAAGTCTACGAATGATCTCAAAACACCCGATCAATAAACGACACGTGGCATGGGTAAAGATTAAATATTATATACACATTTACCTACAAATCCCTTGGTCGAATGTAAATACTGCTTTCGAAAGTTTTTTCTATTCAATGTAGTTCATGTCCATCATATTATTATTTTTATATATATAGCTGTATATTAGCTACATGTGGGTACACTAATTGAAAGCTTTATTCAACGACATTATATGTCGATATGGTTTGGTGAAACTTTAATGGCCATATTGCTTTAGCATGAACCCTTCTTCTCATATTATTGAATATTCATAATTATTTTTTCTTTATATTAGAATTATAAATGTTAATTTGAAATTAGAATTATAGTTTTCTTTACAGTAATATATAGTTTTCTTTACAGTAAAAAAAAAAATTAGAATTATAGTTTTCTTTACAGTAATATATACGTATCAGTTAATTTGAAATTTAGTAAATGTTTCTGATATAAATGGTTCAAATATAAACACTTTACATGCAGGTTCGGAACACGGATAATAAAAATAAGGGGCCAGAACTAAAACTTAGAAAATAAAACTTATAAAAAAAATTAATTTGGTTTAGGTTATAACAAATAAAAAATATAATAAAAATATTTAGTATAAAATCTTCTTATATTGCTCTTCGATAATTACTAACAAGTTAGAACTAACGAATCCAAATATTCTCATTGAAAATGTGACTTTTTTATGATGAAGTAATACATTTATTTTAACCTTGAAAACGTTTATATATCTTATTGGTAAAAACTTGAAACCCTATTTTACACAATAAAATTAATTTTCCCACTAACAATTTATTAAAATAAAACGAATAAGCTAACAATAAAATAATAATGTACGTTATGAGAACTCATTAAAAATAAAACAAATAACGATACCAATAAAATTCAAATAACTAATTAAATTAAGTATGTTTACGGAAACAAAATAAATAATCCACTCACGTCCATCTTTTGAATTAACCCAACAACACATCAAAATTACCCAACCAAGTCAAGGACACATAGCAATGTAGTACGGCTATGCAAATCCTTGAGTATTTAGGAACGATATACCTCCTATTCTCGTTTGTAAGAAATACAAATCGGTTGAACGGATATGTTGTCGACCTGCAAATCACAACTAATTTGATTTACAGATTTCTTTTATATATTCTTTCTTGGCATATTGGTATTGACTGTTGGGAAAAATTTTATTCTTTCGAATCATCAATAATTGTTATCAGTTATAGTCCAAAGGACCACTTTGATCAGTTGGTGATCATTCATTTCAAGACAATTATTGTAACACTTATGGGTTCGAGTAGGTTTTGCACAAAACTCAGACATGTGAAATTTTTATGTAGTACCACGATAAATAATAATGACATTATATTGTACGAATATTATATATGTACTGATGAGTCATTCTTTTCTAATTTACCCACATCATGTCAATGGATTTCTCGAGATACTTCATTTTCATTATATTGCTTTTATTACTGGTTCGTACTACAAAATTGTAAAGATGATTTCATTTCTTGAAAAAAATAATGATATTTCCGTGAAATAATATTTACTATTTTGTTTACGAATTTTTTCTATATTTTTTGAATGAGAAAGGATTTCATTAGGGAAAAAAGAAAGCAGGAAACTAGTAAATGCAACAAAGTTATAAATTACATGAGGAGATAAGCCCCAATTAATCCAATCTTAATTAAAGATTTTCTTCTATATATATGCTTGATCCAAAAGAACAAGCACAATTTGATGTCATCTGTCAATTTTTTTCTACGACCTTCCCCTTCCTGAAAGCAATTTATTCTAGTTGGGACCACTTGAGTAATTTTGTGGCAATAATATTTCACAAAAGACCTGTTTATATATATATATATATATATATATATATATATATATATATATATATATATATATATATATATATATATATATATATATATATATATATATATATATATATATATATATATATATATATATATATATATATATATATATATATATATATATATATATATATATATATATAAGTTGTTTATTTTCTGATATAACCTTTCCCATGCAATCTTTTTATGAATAGCCGTTTTAGTTATTTTAGTGATTAGCCCTAATAAAATCTTAGCTTTAATTTTAGCATTTTTTATATTGAATGTGAAAAATAATGTATTGTTTTGTTTCTAAGTACTAGCATACACATTCATTAATCCTATTTATTTTTAGTATGTTGTTGCATGGGTTTGCAAGGTCCCCATTGCATGAATTGCGTAAGAAAGGGAACATTTGATCTTGCAAAGGACATGGGAAAGTCAAGAGTCCAAATACACTTTTAACCTCTCTTGGTCCTCTTATCCTCTTATTTCACGTCATTACTTTGGCAAAGAGGGAAACTTTAGTTTAAAATAGAATTTAGGGCAAATCTAGAAAATACAACATATTTTCATTAAATTATTTAAAATACTATTATATTATTTTTTAAGTATAATTAAACTTTTATATTTTCTGACATGTCTAATTTAAGTTTTCTGATCTCAAAAAACTCAATATATTTCATCCAATCATTAAAAAACCACTATATATGTGTTAGTGTGCTAAAACTCCTATATTTTATAAAATTTTCAAAACTAATAAATTGTAACCATGAAACACTTAAGAGTCAATTACCTAGCATTTGTAGTTGTATAAGAATTTTTTTCTCCGATTTGAAACCTAAAATTAAACATTTCAGATAATATAAAGGTTTTATACACTGAAAAATAATATAGTATTTTTTAAGAATTAAATAAAAATATGTTGAGTTTTTATAAGATTTATCCTAGAATTTAAGACCGTTTCTTGAAAGTTTATGCTTTATGATTTTATGAGAGATTCAAATAACACCACAAAACACACAAAAACAATGATTATTTAGCATCGATTATAATAAACAAAATATCATATGGAAAAACATATATTAACTATTTTAATGATTTAAATAGGAAAAATCTCAGAAAAACCTAATATATTTTCATCAAATTATTTAAAAAACCATTTATATATTTTTTTAGTACATTAAAACTCCTATATTTTCTAAAATGTCTAATTTAAGTTTTTTGATCACAGAAAAACCCAATATATTTTCATCCAATTATTAAAAATATCACTATATTATATTTTTAGTACATTAAAACTCCTATATTATCTGAAATTGTATAATATAATATATTGTAACCATCAAACACTAAAGAGTCGATTACCTAACTCTATAATTTATCGAACTAAAACCTTAAAACATTTCAGAAAATATAAAGGTTTTAATGCACTAAAAAATTATATAGGATTTTTTCAATAATTGAATAAAAATATGTCTGGTGTTTATGTGATTTTCCCATTAAAATAACATTTTTACTATTATTAATTTTTATGACAAGTGCGACGATAGCTATTATACTTTGTTCCTTTTTTTCTAAGAAAGTCATTTTTGATCATAAACAAGTTTTTTTTATTAAAATCATTTAAAATTTTTATAATTTAAAAAAACTATTTTTATTTAAATAGTTTACCTTGCACCTTTTTTATTTAATTAAACTGTTGTATATTTGTCAACTTTTTATAAATAAAAAAAAAATCAAAGAACCGTAAACTTATCTATGGGAAAAAAAAACAGCGTCTTTTCTGATAATGTAGTAAAAGATAAGGATTTTCTTACTATTTGTCCTTATTTTACAATGTTTCGTAAACATTAGCAATTAAATCATGTAATTCGTCGTTACTTTATTTCTAATAAGATTTTATGTTATAAAAACTAGCAATAATAAAAGTGATATGAACCTTAAGTTAACACTAAATTCAATATTGTATTTTTTTAGTTTTAATTCCCTCGGTGAGACGATTGTATTGATATATTGTATAATTTAATTTTTTTACATTTATATATCAGATATTTAACAATTATTGTATAAAATCAAGCTTTTGTATATTAGTTTAACTGAATATTGTAACACCAAATATTCATTCACACAACAAATTTGATGCTTTTTTTTTTTTTTTTTTTGTATGAACGAAGGTACTTTACACACACAAATGTCGTGTATTCTTCAAGAGTGAAAAGCCCTTTTTAACCATCCCATTAGGCCATTACTTCACCAAAAATTGAAACTTTAATAACATTATATTCAAGACCATCTTTGGAAGAGAAGACTTATGCTTTACGATTTTATGTGAGGCTAAATTTTGCATAACTGGTTTAATTATTTCTGCAGGAAGGATATATGGTGCCACAAACAAGATGCGAGCCCTTACCAAGAAACAAGCTTCTAAGTCCAATTATTTTTCACGAAGGACGTCTTGTTCAAAGGCCAACACCACTTGTCGCTCTACTCACCTTCTTATGGATGCCAATAGGCATTTTTCTATCCATCCTTAGGGTTTACCTCAACATCCCTTTGCCGGAAAGGATCGTGTATTACAACTACAAGATTCTTGGCATTAAATTAGTCGTTAAAGGCACCCCTCCGCCGCCTCCAAAACAAGGACAAAGTGGGGTACTCTTAGTGTGCAATCATCGTGCAGTCATAGACCCGGTTGTCACCGCCGTTGCCTTAGGAAGAAAGATCAGTTGTGTTACGTATAGCATTAGTAAATTCTCAGAGTTAATATCCCCGATTAAGGCTGTGGCGTTGGCAAGGGAGAGAGATAAAGATGCTGCATATATCAAACAATTATTGGAAGAAGGTGATTTGGTCATTTGCCCTGAGGGAACAACGTGTAGAGAGTCGTTCTTACTTAGATTTAGTGCTCTTTTCGCGGAGCTCACTGATAGGATTGTTCCGGTCGCGATTAACACAAAACAAAGTGTGTTTTATGGGACAACGGCTCGTGGGTATAAGTTCTTGGACCCGTATTTTGTGTTCATGAACCCTAGGCCGACGTATGAGATAACATTCTTGAACCAATTACCGCCGGAGCTAACTTGCAAAGGTGGGAAGTCTGCATTTGAGGTGGCAAATTATATTCAAAGGGTGATAGGGGATACACTTGGGTTCGAATGTACCAATCTGACTAGGAAGGACAAGTATGCGATGATGGCTGGAACAGATGGTCGTGTCGAAAGTAAGAAAGGGAAGTCAAAATAGAGAAACAACTAATTTGATTCAGATACTTTGTTGTTTTTATTTTTAAAATAAACTTTCAAATGTCTATTAAACAATAAGACTTTGTTATTTGCATATATATTATTCTGTGATTCATATAGTGGTTTTCATTTCGATTTACTAGCTAGTAACTTGTTGCATATCATTATAATTGCATGGCAAAGGGTTATTGGTGTCAAGCTTCTTATTCAAGCCGCTAGTTAGACTAAAAGGTATACCACGCATGCCGGGTGCATGGTGCATACATGGCTAGCGTGGCCATGCGCAAACACCGCCTCGGTGGTGTGTGACGAAGCTATGGCGTGCGGGGTGCGACCGGGTTCACGTATTGACATGTACACCACTTTTTGTGGCCGTTTATGACCGTCCATAAAACGGCAGGACTTTTAAAAAAAAAAAGTAATTAATATTCTTTATCTATAAATCCATATCAATATTCACCAAATTACACATATCAAAACATCTTCGGGTCTTTTACTCATATACATTCTCATACAATTGATAAAAATCTTATAACTACACCATTCAACTGAAACTTAATTAAACCCCCGACACAGAAAAACCTTATCCGATTAAACACAACACCCTTAGGTTTTACGCAATATTACCTAAATTTTATAAATTCCTCCATTTATTCATTTACGACTTTGCTCTAAGCTTTATCACAAATAATATATCCACCAACTTTTTTCCAACCTAAGTCATTCCAACTGCCACACTTCCAACAACATTATTTCCCATAACCGCCCTTTCAACAAAGTTCAAGCCCATAATCACATTTTCAATGAAGTCTAAGGCTAAGCGGTATGGTTGCCTTTGAAATAGTCGTCATCGGCTGCCACGTAGGCTCCGCGTAGGATGCCTACGAAATTCAACTTATATGCCTCGAAAGTGGAATGGATGCCTACGAAATGTGTTTTTGTTTTTTTTTTAATATGTCACATTTAATTTTAAAATAAACAAAACTAAAATTAAAACATTTCATTCCAAATTAAAATTGACATGACATGACATTAAAAAAAACGACACATACAACGGAAATTTTAACACTTACACATTTAAAAAAACGACACACGAAACGGAAATTTTTAAACCTACAAATTATAAAAAACCGACACATCCAACGGAAATTTTTAAAACCTACAAATTATATTTTCCTTGATCTTGCGCTTCACTTCCATAGCCGCTTCATACATTTCACCCGACAAATTACTAACGTCGGCAAAAAGCAATTTCATCTCGGAGAGGCGGTCCTTTTCAACATCCCATGACTTCGAGTATTGCATGTGTTCTTGCAAAGTAGTACACAAACCCGAGAACCCCGTCCTAATTTGTTGAATCTCGTCGGAGCCACGTGTAACCGACGAGTTTGAGTACGCCGCTTTTGTTTTTCCTTTCCGCTTTGCGGCATCTCGACCCATCGGACGACTTGGACGTTCGACCTCAAGTATGTCGTCGTCATCGTCGTTGAGATCCACTCCTACATGTGTGTCGGATGTATCGTGATACGACCCCGATTCGTCCGTTTTGCTTCGTTTGCTTCGTTTGTTCGTTGTGCAACACCTCCTTGTTCATATTCGCCAATTTGGTGATGAGTTGGTCTTGACTTCGGTAATCGTCTCCTTTTTGCAATCCGAGTCGAAACGGTTGGTGAAGCGAAACCAAAACTTGTCGCGCCCTTGGTCTTTATCGGTAGTGGTGTCCTCCGATATGTCGAGCCACGACCGTGCCAACTCTAACTCTTCCTCAAGAGTCAATAGCTTGTTCTTCGCCCTCCCTTTGGGTTTCTCGACCGGTGCTTTTTCCTTCCCTTTCCCCTTTTCTCCGTTGGAGCGAAATCTCCTCCGATTCACTTTCGGGCTCCTCGATGGATATCGGCGTGGTTGGGGTTCTTGGAGTTTGTGGAGATTGCGTTTAGTATTGAGAGTTGAATTGTGGAAATGGGTTGAAAGTTTGTGGCATCATTTGCGGATTGAATTGTCCAAATGGTGTTTGCGAGGGCATCGGGAAATGGTTATACATCATAAAAGGATTTTGCATTTCGAATTGTGGTCGCTATGGTGGTGGGGATGACGGATCGAACCCAAATAAATTTGGGTTTGGATTATTTGGGTTTTGAGCCATTTTGATTGTAGAAGATGCACACTTTTTGTTGTTTGGTAATAAAATTGGTTATGTAATGGTTAAAAGGTATTGTATTTATATAGGTAAAAAAGTTTAAATTTTTTTAAACAAAAAAATTTAGACAGCTATTTATTCAACAGTCTACATGCACAACGGTCAAATTTTCAAAGGCATGAGAATGCCGCTGAGATTCTATGCCGATGAAGCGGGGTGGTCCATGCCAACGACATTGCTAGCCACCTCGGATGCCGGCGACATCGGTGCCCTCATACAGTGAAGCCTAAGCCAACATCAACTCAATCAATCAACCATCACATCATCACATGAGGACATAAAACTATTCATATTCTTTGGTTTTACCTTGACAATCATCTCCAAGGTAAACACCATATCCATATTCCTTTATATAATCACTATGAAGTGACTTGAAACTAGTCATATCACGAGAGCATCTACTATCTAGATACCATAAATGTTTATTATTCTATCATGATATAAATAATAGACTTACAAACCTTTGTGAATCCTTTTAATCACCACTAGAAAAAAAAGTCTTTAATAACCGACAACTACGACATACAAAAAAGTTTGTCATAAAAATCTATCATCCTTTGTGATTTACAACAAACATAATTATCCATAATAAATTCCTGTGATGATATATAAAAATTCACAATATAAAAAATGTTTGTCGTAAATTAGTGTCTAAAATTAAAAAAAAAAAAAAAAGGCTTAAGTGGCACCAGAACGATGCAGAAATCATCGATCAAGAATGGCCCCAGCCGATAGTCACCCAAGTGGGACTAGAACGATGCCATTGCTCTTTTTGTTTACTTGCTGTTGTTTTAGGAAACAGCAAATTTCTGGTGGGCTGATGATCAAATTCTAGATTTTAATAACTTCATCAAATTTCAGCCATATAAGTGGTTATTTAATTGATTTTAAAATCATATATTTTCATAAAACGAGATATTCTTTATTATTTTGTTAATTTAACTTTAGTTTTTACTATTGACACCTTGACGCGTGTAAAACATATACTTCGCCATATTTGAATATATTTATTTTCTAAAATTGTTCTATCGTATATGATCTTGAAATGTTGAAAGTTTATAATTATGGTTACGGACAATATTATGTAGGTTTTTATAAATTGTCAAGAAGTCTCTTAAATTATAAAAGAATGCTTTTAAGCAATCTTATGGTGTAAAAATTATATATCTATTGTTCTCGATGAGTCTTATTTTTGCTCCAGAGATTCTGCCCGTTTGATCTTCTCAACTTTCAATCACAGTCGTCTTAAACCACCTTAGACGGTTAGATGTGGCGGTTTTCGGGAGGTTACCCTTTTGATGGCATGATCTGTCCATGTCTTCGCCTTCATTGCCTTCTTGTCTCCACCTTCCTTGCCGCCTGAAACTGTACGTCTACATATATTTCAGGTCGACGATCTCAATCAGCTTTGATAGAAGAGAGAATCGCATCTCAATCATCTCCTTTCTCCTATTTATGAAGCTTTTTTTCGCATTGCCGTAAGCCATAATTGTTTTTTTATTCAATTAAGTTTTTATATTTTGTTAAATGTTTATAATTTTGGATAGTAGTTGATTATGTCGTTTTTATACTTTTACAACTAATAATGTATAGGGTCAAAATGTAAGGACTTAATTGAATAAAAAATTGAAAATTCAACTGGAAATTGTTAAAATGGTCAAAATGTAAAGACTTTAATGAATATTTCATTTATATATATATATATCCAAAATTGAAAACATTTAATAAAATGTTTGGACTTAACTGAATAAAAAAACAATTATGGCTTAATCGAATATAGGATCAAAATGTAAGAACTTTGAATCTCATGGAGAGTTCGATCCTGGCTCAGGCTGAACGCTAGCGGTTAGCGGTAAATATAAATTTATTAGTTGTATAATTTAGTGAAGTAAAAAATTGACATATATGAAATAATCAATGTTTTAAAAACGGGTTTTATAATCGAACCGGTCAAATAACTTTTTCTGGTTTAACCGGTTCAACCGTCCGGTCAAACCGGTTTCCGGAATTTTTATGTGTTTTTTATTTTTCTACATACATATGTATATATAAAGTCATAATACCAAAATTGTGACATCAATAATTTCAACTATTAAAATTACACATAAAAACAAGTATGCCAACGAAAGTAAATCAAAAGTTGTACCATGTGTGTGATTGAAGTCGTAAGACGACAGAGTCAAATACGACATATTTTCTTTTTATAGTTGGTTGATTTTAATTAAAGTAGTTAAGACTTAAAAGTCTTTAGCCAAACCAAACACAGAAGCCCAAGATAACGTCGGTCCATTATGTGCCGTTCAAAAAAAAAAGGTCGGTCCATTCAGGTTCATTAGAACTGGTTCAATCGTTTTTTTACCAAAATCGGCCCGGTTCAACCGCTTTTTACCAAAACCAGTCGGTTCATTCCGTTCAAGAAATTATCATAAAATCGGCTCTAATCAAACTGTCATCATCTCCCCTTTCCGGTTTGACCAGTCCAACCAGCCGGTTTAAACCGATTGTTATACATTGGAATTAACCAATGTTTTAAACCCAGGTTGACCCGGCCAGTCGAATCGGTTGAACCGTGAACCGTGAACCGTGAACCGGTGAAGATTGCGGGTCAATTATGACCGAGTTTTGCTAGTTTCCAACTCAGATTGAATCGACCGTTTTCTCAAAAAACCGGTTGGACTAGTGACCCAGAACCGGGTTGACCCGGCGGTTGAAACAAAAAATTAGAATTTGGGTTTTAAAGACTTGGTTAAAGAGTTCAATGCTCAAACTTTTAAGATTAGTCAACCATTAGTTCATCAAATTTAGTAAATTTTTCTTATAAAATTTGACAAAATATATTTTTTGGTATAAAAAAGATGAAATTACATTGTGTATATTTTATACATATATAATTATGCTAAAAAATATAATATATATGAAAATTGTAAAAACCGGATTGACCCGACAGTTGGACCGGTTGACCCGTGACCAGTCACCACACCGGATCAACTAAACACCCGGATTTTAAAATATTAAAACATTGAAAATAACCGAGGACTTGGATTTGTTTAACGTACTTGATATTGACATGGACAAAGGTGATTGGGTGATGACCAACCGGAACTCTAGAAGGGCGATTCGTGCCAATTTTGCAAATATATCGAGGCTAATTTCGTAAAAACGTAGAGTCGACTCGGCCTAAAATAGCCTGCGATCAATATCCCTCCCAAAATCGGGAACTGGTAGCCGCCACTGAACTTAAATGGAGGACGGACTTTCCAATATTACCCTCACTGACCGCATCAAGCTTAACGTCGGCGGCAAGCTCTTCGAGACCACCATCTCCACACTCCGGTCCGGCGGCCCAGATTCACTCCTCGCTGCCCTTTCCAACCGCCAGATACAGTCCTCAAATCCGGTGTTTATTGACCGAGATCCCGAGATATTCTCTGTCCTTCTATCCCTCCTCCGCACCAATCGCCTTCCCTCAACCTCCCGCCGGTTCACGGATCAAGAGCTCTCCGATGAAGCGTCATACTACGGTATCGAAGCACAGCTCAAGTCCGCTTTGCTTCCTAATCCACTTTCTGGAATCGATGCCTCTGTTGTCGCGACAATACGACCTGCCTCCGACGGTGTGGTTTCCGCCTTTACCACCATCGAAGATGGATCGGTATGGATAGCGCACGGCGGTCAAATCTCGGTCTACGATTGGAACTTAACGCACGCCGGTACTGTACGGACTCACCTTGACTCTATTACTTCAATTAGGCAAGTTACGCCTTCAGCAATGGCGGCGATAGCGTGCGATGTTGCTTCTGGTATTCATTTCTACAACTTCGCCAACGGTCGTCGAGTCGGCTCCGTGGAGTGGACCGATCCTACCGATCCGAGAATCTACAAGGCTCGAGTAACCGCCATCGCTGACTCGCCTCACTCGGTTTTCGCTGCCTTCGATTCACACCACAAGGAAAACTCCGTACTCGCGATTGACAAATCAACGCTCCAGGTGACATCTGAAATCGGTCGTCAATCCGGAAATTCATCGAAATCAATCGTCCCTGGCAACCTAACATTCGTGAAAGATCTCGGACTTCTCGCTGCCAACGCCGTAACATCCGGAGCTTTCGGTTTCTCCGGTTACATCCGCCTATGGGATCCCCGATCCGCACGTGTAGTTTGGGAGACAAACGAGCCAGGCTCGGGACGAAGCAGCAGGTTTGGGGATTCCTTCGCTGACGTCAGCATCGATGTTAACGAGGGTACTATGTGCAAAATTTGTTCCAAATCAGGCGACCTGGCCATGGCAGATTTGCGCAAATTGAGCGATGATCCATGGATTTATTTGAGAGATACCAATCCAAGTTTGAGATTTACCAGTGGAGGTATCAGCAATAGTGTAGTCCATTGTTACAGGAAGCAAGTTTTTGTTGGGAGAGATGGAGGTCTAGAAGTATGGTCTAGGGTAGCACAAAATGGTGAAAATAACATGGAAATTGCTGAAGAATCATTCAGAAGAAATTACATGGATAAATTAGAGGATTCAGAGAGAGGGATAATCAAGAAAATTGAAGGAGGTGGAGAAAGGCTTTTCGTTAGCAGAGAAGAAGCTGAAGGTCTTGAGGTATGGCAAAGCTCTGATTTCTCCGGTGCTGTTTTGGTTTCATGACCACCATTACCAAAAGGAAAACAATAACCTGAGGTAGGCTTTTAGCTAAGCCTTCATATGCACTTACTTCCTGTTTTTCCTTTGTTCATACTTCATGTTCTTGATTCCCAATACTCATCTGTTGGTAGTTCTAGAATTTATATGCGAGGTTGCTTCCTTAATGCATATTCTAGTAAAGATGTAGTCATACTGGTAAATGAAACACGAATTATGTTTCTTATTTGTGATTTTGTGAATAGAAGTTCTCTTTACTTTGAGTCATAAGAGCATCCTTTTTGTAATTGTCATCTGAAAAATATTGCTTATAATGATTTCTCACATAAACCCACATAGCGTTAGGTTGACTAGTCAAGATTTTTACAGCTATTTAAGATGATCATGACGAGTATTAGAGTGATTGCCCATCATGTTCCATCGTGTCCAAAATGTAGGGATGTGCATGGGTCGGTTTGGGTCGGTTTTGGACCCAAAACCGAACCCAAACCGATCAGTTCGGTTTCTGGGTTCTAGAACCCGTCCGTCGGTTTCGGTTTCTACTTTCGGTTTTGGGTCGGTTTCGGTTTGAACCCATGGGTTCGTGGGTTTAAGCCCGTGGGTTTTGTGTTTGAACCCATTTTCCAGTAAGTCTTAAAAAATATATAGAAATCATAAACACCAATTTTAACATCAAACCAACTCACAATTCAAAAGTACATTGCTAAGTTTGAAGACAACCTAGTTTAAAGTTTAAACCACCAAGTTTAGACAACCCAATTTAAAACAATGAAGTTTAACGAGAAAGAACCTGATAATATCATAACAATTAAGAAGTTGACAACTCGATAACAAGGACTGTCGATGAAGCATTTGATCTGCGACGGACCCCTGATTTTGTTTGTAGAATAATTAATATTTCAAAAATTAATATATAGTAATATATTAGGTATTTATTAATTTTCGGTTCGGTTTCATGGATTGGGTCGGTTTCTACCGGTTTTGGGTCGGTTCGGTTTCTGATGGGTTGGTTTTTCAACAGAAACCGAAACCGACAGTTTCGGTTTTAAAAAATTCAAACCCGAACCGCCGGTTTCTGTTTTGGTTTCGGTTTTGTCGGTTTTTATCAGTTTCTCGGTTTTCGGGTTCGGTTTTGCTCATCCCTACCAAAATGAGCGTGTCTATCTAAGTTTTTTTTTTTCGGAAAAAAAAAAACTATATTTTGGATTTAAATTTCGTACTCGAATTTTAGATTTTAGATTTCAGATAAAAAAAAAAGTCTACTGAAATTCCAAGAACAAGTTTGAGATCCGATAGACGAAGTTGAATTTCCGAGAAAATGCTTATTGTTTTTACTGAAATCTAACCAAAAAAAAAAAAAAAAAAACATACTGAATAGAAGTAGATAAGATACAATGGCATAAAATGTGCCGTTTGGCTGGAAATAGGTGGCATTTGACATTTCGAAACGGTTATTCCGAAAATAAGTGGTGAGAGTTTATGAAAAGTAATTCTTGCAAATGAGAAAAATACATTATATATTTATTGAAATCCGAAATAGTCATTTCGGAATTTGTGGCTATTTTCGGAAATGCTCAAAAAGTTGGTCATTTGTCTATAAGGTTTTTGGGAGTACCTATCACATTGCCCAAATGTGATGGGCGCCACGTCATCGCCACGTAGGATTTTTGCCCATCACACTCCATCACTTTACCCACTTTATAATCATCACATTTTCATCACATCACATCATCTTTTTAATTAAAAAAAATTCAAAACTAATTTAAAACATAAACTTTAAATTAAAACCATTACATTAAAAATAAAATTACACTAAAATTAAAAAACAACAAAAACAAAAAAAAAACTAACTTAGAAAAAAAAAACGATAATTGGAAAATAAAAACGTAAACTAGTTGTCGTTCGTTGGGCGATATTTTGCGCGGACACTTTCCCGCATCGCCAAAAAAATCTCCAAATCCTCGCCCTCGAAGTCGGATGCTTTTTTCGCCAACAAGTCGAGATCCGCGTTTCGTTGTAGCTCCCGTTGCGTCTGGATTAATTCTTTTTCGACCCGACCCATAATCCCAACATTGTCGGTTTGTAATTGGACGTATCAGTCGAATATTTTGCCAAACATTTCCATAACGCTCGACTCCGAACCGGATCCCGAAGCCGCTTTCTTGCCGGCTTTTTTGCCCGGTCTCGCCCCATCGGTCGACGGATCGGTTGGGGCTCGTCTTCATCGAGATCCACGGGCTCGTTGTTCACGTCGATATACGTACGCCCGTCCGATTGTTGTGACATTTCTTGGTGGACCGACCTCGAGCGTTTCGTTCCCGAAGATTGCGAATCTTCGACAAGGAGCCATTTCGGTTGTTTTCGCAACTCGCTCCAAGTTTGCATATACGGGAACGCTTTTTTAGTCGGCGTTGTTGTTTCGTATTGTTTTAACGCCGCGTTCAAAACGTCGTAGTCGTTGGACTCGCTTTTCCGCATATTCGTGAGATTGTTGAAAATTCGCTTGAACTTTGTGCCAAAAAGTATCAAGCGTTTGCGAGTCCTCGACGATCGGGTCAACGGAAGCGGAAATGCACGCCTTCACCAAGTTTAATTCCTCATCTTTCGTCCAATTCGTTCTTTTTTCGCCCCCCGTTTATTTTGCCTTCTTCCTTGCGGCCCGGCGGGTTTGGTTGTCGCCTTCCTCTTGTGTCTCTTGAAACATATCGGGAGACACCGGTTGCGGTTGCGGTGGTGGTTGTGACATCGGTGGTTGTGACATCGGTGGTTGCGATGATTGGGCTTGGAATCCTTGCGGTTGGAAAGGAAACGGGGGTTGAAATTGTTGATATGGGTTGAATGGCGGATATGGTTGTTGAAAAAGTGGTGGTTGTGCGATCGGAGACCCGCCTTGAAGTAAATTCATAAAACCACCACGGGGCGATTCAAGATTCGGGTATTGACGCAGTGTCGAGATTAATCCGAACGGATCATACTCACGGTTTTGGTTTGAAGGTGGAGTGTTTGGATTTTGTTCCATTGCAAAAGAAGTTTGATTTTTTTTGTGTTTGAGGTTAAAAAGATGAAGAATATATGTGTAAAGTGTGGTTAAAATGATGTGTGTGTGTATATATATATATATATATATATATATATATATATATATATATATATATATATATATATATATATATATATATATATATATATATATATATATATATATATATATATATATATATATATATATATATATATATATATATATATATATATATATATAGATGTAGGATCAAATACAATCTTTAATTATTGTGTGAATGTAAGACCAATTCTGGTCCAATCAATTCATAAGGGTAATTTTGTACTTTTATTAATTAAATTAATTATTGTTTAATTTTAAATACCTAAAATTTTGGTAACTAATTATGACTCAAAGCTATAATTATGGAAAACTTTGACTATTAATCAAATTCACGTCCAACCTTTATCCCCCAAATCCCAACCTTTATCCCCAAATCCCTCAACCCCATTTTCTTCCGGTGGACCAATTCTCGATGTCTCTCGTGAACGATACACACTACGAGGATGTAATTGAAAATCACCCTGCGTTTTTTCACGCATCTTGTTGGCACAAAACCAATATCCTCTGTTTCTTCATAAACACATTAAACCCCTCATAAAATTGCAGCGAGTTAAATTCCTTTTTGAAAAACCATGGGGGGTTTTCAATGTATTCATATCGTGAGCCAACTTTTGGGTTTGTGGGGTTCCTTTCCTTTTCCAAATTTTTAATATGAAATTGATGTATCTTTGATTTTTTTTATTGTTAGGTGTATTTTTGTTCCCAGTTTTGTCTGAATTTTGAATTATATCTATATCGATCATGGACTACTCTTCAACAATTTTAGTTGAAGAATTGTGATTCTGGAATCTGTGGATCATACCCATGTGAAAAATGACCGGAAAAATAATGAAGAAATCAAAAAGGTTTGCATAATGACTTTGATTTACTAATTTGACCCATATTTTATTCATTAATTATCTTTGATTTGTTATCCCTTTGCTTTTGATGTATCATGACGATGATAATGACGACGACGGAAACGTTTTCAGTCCTTTATTCATAAAATTTTGTCAACGAGGTCGAATAACGTAGACGAAGGACATTCTTCAAAAATACTCATATTCTTTGAGAATGGTAGTGTATTACGTCAAGAATTAATTGTATTATTTTAACAATTATGTGTATTATTAAAGTATTTGTGTATTATGTGAATAAAAAAGCGTAACTTTCAGAATGTATAAAAATAATAATTATTTGTTTAATATTCTTAGAGAATGTAAGATAACAGTTCTGTACAGACCAACAGCACAACCTTATTCTTAGAGAATGCATACTAACCAGCACAACCTTATTCTTAGAGAATGCACAGTAACCTTATTCTTAGAGAATGCACACTAACCTTATTCTTAGAGAATGCATACTTCATACTGCATCTGTAAATGTACTCAATATTGTATACCATGGTGTAAACGTGTATTGTTGCATTCCTTCAAATTCTTTGAGAATATACTCAATTTCAGTATTGTACAAATTCTTCGAGAATTCAATGAAACACAGTTAACCAAAATACGGAAAAAATCTCTTTGAATGTAATTGTATTCTTTAAGAATGAATTAAATATATGAGAACGAACTGGAAAAAATGTTTTGAACGTGTCGAATGAAATACTAATTCTAAAAAAATCCGATTTAGTTTGAAATTATTAGATAAAATCTGTGAATTGATTTGATTTATATTAATTAATTTGACTTAGTTACCTAATATGTATGTAATATTTTAATTTCTCTCTCTTATTAAAATGTCATATTTGCCCTTATAATTAATTAAGTCAAATTATATACTATATGTCATCCCATGATAATAATGTGTGCCCTCAAATCACAGCCTTTCATTCTTTTGATCTGATGGCTAAAAATTGGTCCTACATTCACACAATAATTACGAAATGTATTTAATACTAACTCTATATATATATATATATATATATATATATATATATATATATATATATATATATATATATATATATATATATATATATATATATATATATATATATATATATGTGTGTGTGTGTGTGTGTGTGTGTGTGTGTGTGTGTGTGTCAAATTGTAAATAAAAAAAAGGTAAAATTTTTTTTTTTAATTTCTAGCCGTTAAACGGCTAGTTGGTATTCATTGGCCATGATTGATCGTGAACCGGACCACGGAAGAACACGATCACGCCCCATCACGGTAGCACGGGGCGGTGTGCACGTCGTGATGGGTGCCACCGTGTCCATCACGGTTCCCCTTCACGTTGTACTCCCAAAGGTCTAAATATTTCTAAATCAAACGGTGAATATCCAAGTAAATACCATCGGGTTAGTGGTTATACCCATGAGTATTTGATATCTCTATCTATGATAGGTGGAAATTTACCTGTTGGAATTTTCATTATAAAACTCGATCACAATCTCATCCAAATAATTACTCTATTTTTTAATAATTCCAATTTATAATAACATCAACAAGTTTAATATCGATGTAATATGCATTTTAATAAGAAGGAAATCAGTGCTTAATAAGAAGAAAGAAAGTGGTGATACATGAACTAATAGAATAATGAGAATTGGAAAACTATATATCACATACTCTATACTATATAGAAATTTTGGAAAGTAATAATTTAATAACGGTAGAAATAGTAAATAATAATCACATAATAATAAACCGATATAATATCAAAATATGGGTTTGCAATCTCATATATAAATAATAAAATTATAAGTATATAAAATTACATGGTTCGGGGTCGGGTATATAAGATCGGGTAATCGGGCGGGTATCACCTCAATATCAAAACCAACCCATACACGCGAATTTTTTTTAGAAAAATCTCATACCGGTCCCATAACCATTTACCCAGTTCAAAACCCGTCCCAAAAGTTTCGGGTTCGGTTTTTCACGTCAGTTCGAGTTTTTTTGCCATCCCTAGATTGATCATGTGAATCACGTTAAATGTTGTGTTTCAGATTTTACAGTTTTTGGGGCTTGTTTGGTTTACCTCTTACTGGTCCAGTAAGAGGTAATGTCTGACTCGGTCCGAGTCAGACCGTTTGATAGGCAAAAAGAAAACCACTTACTCGGTCCACAAGATCTTACTCACGGTCTGATTCGGTAAGCACAAAATGTTCGCTGACTAAAAAAAGAAAGGAGCGTATTCTTTTGTTGCCCTTTCCCCGCCTCCATCTCTTTTACGCATCCATCTTCTCTCCTCTCTTAACCACTCACCCTAATCAATTTGCAAACAAAGAAATCGGAGCATCCGTCGTCGTATTCTGAATCGCCGCCGGCTGGCCTGTGGAAGAGATCCATCCGCTGTCGCCACCGGAGCATCCGCCGCCGCCGTCTAGAGCTTCCACCGCCGTTTCAGCCCTCGTCGCCGTCGCTGCTCCCTCGCCGCTGGTCAAGAGCCGTTGGTTCAGGTATGAAATCAGAATATCTCGATTTGTTCTTGTTGATTATCTCGATTTGTCAAGAGCCGTCTAGAGCTTCCACCGCCGTCTTGATATGTCCTTGTTTATTATCTCGATTTTTCCTATTGATTTGTTCTTGTTCTTGGTAAAATTATCTACTAGAAATCATCTACTTGAAATTAGAAATCATAAATTATGATGGATTTGTTCTTGTTCTTGGTAAAATTCATCTACTTGAAATCAGAAATCATAAATTATGTTATACATTTGGATGAAATCAGAATTTTTGTTGCTGGAATTTGTTCTTGTGGTCCATTTTTTGCTACTTGACTTGTGGTTAACGGCTTCAAGGTACCAGGTTGGATGTTGAACTTGTTATAGTTCTAGGTGAACAAAATTTTCTATATACCAGGTTGAACTTGATTCATTGCAAAGATTTCATTACAATGTACAAAATTTTCTATGTATGTAGGTGCAGAGAATATATGGTGTTGAGGAGCCTTTTGAGAAACTGATGGAACATACAAGATGAATAGTGATACTGAATTCGTTAATGGTTTATAAATACCTACCAATGCAAAAGCAAAGGAACGAGTAGATATGTATGAACTAAAATACCTACGGTTTTTGTAGCATACATTTTGCATTGTATTCATGTTAGATTTGTAGTTTGTTATAGCATCGTACTTTCTACTTTGTAAATTTCTCAGATTAGAATGGTTTAAATTGAATTACAAATTCGGTATTAGCATCATACTTTTGTGTTTATAAAGGTTTTAGCATTGTACTTTCAATTTTGTAAAGGAAATTACAGATCTGGTTTGTTTTAGCAATTACATATCCGGATTATAATGGTTTAAAGGTTTTAGGCATCATATATCCAATAAAAGATAGAATAAAAGGGTAATATGGTCATTTTCATCATTCGGCAAATTCAGTCAGATGTATAATCAAATAGCATGGTTTCAGTCAGAGGCTGACGAGCTTCTGACCCAATTAGGCCTCTGACTCAGTCAGATCTAACTCAGTCAGCAACTATCAAACACACCATTCGTTTTACAGATTTTCAGTTTCATTTTCGCGTGTTACAAAAACCGTACTTATCGTTTTTGTCTGAAGTGCTTAAGTTGTTTTGTTGTTTATCCCAACAAACTGGTATCAGAACTATGACTGAAGATGGTAAAGTTAAGATCAACAAATTCGAAGGTCATGACTTCGGTTTCTGGAGAATACAAATCAAAGATTATCTCTACCAGAAACAATTACACGAACTGCTTTTCAGAGAGAAACCTGAAGAGATGAAGCAGGAGTAATGGGACTTGTAAGATCGACAGATACTTTGTGTAGTCAAATTATCATTGGCAAATAATGTAGCTTACAATATTGTCAATGTGAATACTACTTATGGTTTGATAAAGATGTTATCTAATATGTATGAAAAACCTTTAGCATCAAATAAGGTTTTCCTGATTCAACAACTAGTAAATCTGAAGATGAATAAGGGTGGCTTAGTTACTGATCATGTTAATGAATTCAATTCAATTATTTCAACATTTATTTCGGTTGATATTGTATTCGAGGATAAAGTCGAAGTGTTGTTGTTGTTATCATCTTTGTCTGAGAGTTGGTCCAATATAGTGACGATACTTAGGAGTTCAATTAGAAGTGCTAAGTTGACATTCGAATGTATTCACGAATTAATCATTGGTTATGATGTACCAAGTTAAATTGGAACTTCAGCAATAAATTTTGTGTAACACCCCTCGTTAAGGGAAATTATAAAAGACATCATTTTTAAACCCTCAAGTTCATATCAAACTTTAGAAGTCATCTTATGCGGGAACTTGGTCCCAAAATACCTTAATGCAATTAATTTGCATTTAAACGCCATTTAAAATCCATTGAGTTTTACTTAAAAACCATTTCATAGTTTAGTTTTGTAGAAAATCATATGGTCCTAATTTAAAAATATTTTAGCTTGTTTAAAAAAAACGAGGTGGTTACAATATAAATTCATTACATAATTTAAATAAAACCACACAATTTGTGGCCTTCTAAAATCTCAAGCTCTACATAAGTCATCTTTATTCGTCTGCCTGAGCATATGTCAAAATAAGTTAGGCAATGGAAATACCTAGTGAGTTTACCTGGTGCTAACTAAATGAAAGTAGGCGATGTCAATCATAATACTCAAGTCAAACCTAAAAAAAAGATTTTAAAATACTCGTACGTCACTAAAAATGATTTGAAATGAAATTTGTCCCCAAAATCATCTTTGTCAATATCTAAATGAAACTTGCAACGTTGAAAAACATCATCGATATAGTTAGGGACTCGTTCCCAAAATCAACACGGTCAACTTGTCATCACAAAACATTGTTTGTATAAAAGGGTAAATTATGCATGTAATGAATGCAGATGCAACTAACTCAATCCTCAAGTCCATCTCATCAAGTCTGTTTCACCACAACGGTTTAAAGGTACTTGCGAATCACTACACAAGCACCACACGTGAGGTAGCTAGCCTTTACACGTGCAAGTGGTGATTATCTAGAAATCTAACCACAACGTCAATCGACATTCATCATTAGTCAAGTTCCATATGGATATGAGTGAACATCTCAGACTTCCATCCTAAATGCAAATGCAATGCATAATTAGGATGCAATTTTAGCTTTAAAACATTATTTCATATTCTTTAGTTAGGAAATCATATTTCTAATACCTTTAGTTTTAAAACATCTTTTCATCATGGTTAATTCAAAATCATCTTAAATGCATTAGGATACTTTCATGAATGCACACATATACTTATAGTATAGCACATAGCACATTGATTGAAAGCATAAACATATTTGTTAAAACAACACACACCAAAATAAATTTTAGGGACATGTACTCGCATAAACTCACATTAGTCTTGATGTTAGACAATTCCTCATCCTTTTCTAGGTTATTACAACCCCACTCCTTCCCTAGAAGTCAAATAAAGGAGTTATCACACTCATTTCACTCGCATCTTAGATGACAAGCTTCTCATTCTTATCAACTTCATATCTCAAGGTTCGTTAGGCACCCATCCTATGAGGAGTTATCAGGCTAAACAACTCTTAAACATAAGTTCTCAAGGTTGGAGAATCAAACACCAAAGATCCCATCCTAAGGAAAGTGCTACATTGACCAAAAAGTGACTTACTGAGTGTGTAGAGGCCATGCAGGTCGCGTGACCCAAGGCTTAAATCTGCATGGGCCACACACGATGTAGGGCCCCCAAAATCCCAAAAATGTAAGTCATAAAGGTAGCGCAAATGTAGGTCAAAAATCCATGCGAGTCGCACGTGTACTGTGGGAAAAACCTCATTTCTTCACATTTTTGGTCCCAAACAAGTCCAAATGCACCCCCAAACACTTCTACAACCAAGGGATGACTAATTTTTGGTTTTTCCAACCCAAAACATACTTCATATCCTTATCATGCTCATGACTTAAACATTAAGCACTTATTGTTAATTGATTCATTCTTAAAAAAAAACTATGGAGTTAACATTAGCTTCAATTCATTCATTACATAAGGAACTACCTATTTATTCATTAAGGACTTAACCAATTGGCCATGCAAGATGGATTCATCCCATAACTTCTAGTTCGAATTTCCAAGGAAACCAATCAATGAAATCCTCAATTCCATTCCATCCAATATGTTTTAACAAGAGTTCTAATCATTCCCAAATGGTTGTATTCACTAGGAAACAATCTAAAATGGATTACTTCATACAAAACACATCAAAAGGTTAGCCCCTTACTAGATCTAATGTCAAATCATTTTCCATTCCTAGGGTTCATAATCACCCAATTCCATTAATAGATTCAATGGTTGCTAGATTTCTTAATGTCAAATGGTTGGAATCACTAGGAAATCAGTTGGAAATGATTTCTTTCATCCAAAATATATCTAAGAGTCAAAACTCAACTAGATTCATCCAATACTTCACTAGTTCAAGAATCTCGGGTTTATAACACATGTTTCTATAAAATAAATGGATCTAGATCATCATGGATCAGATGTAGATCAAAAATCGTTCCTTCACTAACTTCTTTTTTCTATCATCTTCTTCATTCGGATTCTTGATTCTTGTGCCTAAGATCAAAAATCGTTCCTTCAGGAAATATCCTCAGTTTGGAATTCGTGAACCCAAGGCATTAGGGTCGAATTATCAAACAAGGAAAGTGTATACCACGTTTCCTAATTCAATCCGGATTTCCAATTTTCACATAATCCCCAACATTCTCCTCTCTCTCAAATCATCCAAAATGGCTAAAATGGGGAGAACTCCCCAACGTATACAACTTATCTTTCAAGGAATGGCAAAAATAGTACCTAAGGTTGGTTCTTTCTACAACTAACTCCCTAAAAGGCTAAGCCTTTTAATGGAAGTTTATAACTTTAGACCTTTACCCCAAAACGACAATTCATCTACATCTAGGTCATTGACTAAGTCAACCCTCACCCATAGTTTGGTCATTTGCCGAAAATGGCTCTCTTTAATAAAACTTCTACAATTAGGTCCTTCTTATTGATTTAAGAAAATGTCTAGAATAATCTACGTTCTCATTTTGACCATTCATTATAATTTCTCAGTGTGCCAAGTCCTTGACAAATCAAAGATAGATATGCTAAGTTTGACAAATAGACAACTTTAGTCTCTACGTCTTAGTTCCTTATTTTTGGTTCAAAATGGGTTTTAAATCTTCAAATCCAGGCCTGGGCAACGGCCCAGGCCTCGTCAAATTTTAGGGCCCCAAATTCTTCTCTCGAACATATGTTATATATTAAGCTACTCAATAAAGACATAAAACTATATGCAGCATACTTGGTTATATACATTGCTTAGCCTTTTCCTAGATGATCTGGGTTCAAGTCTAAGTAGTGACATTTTTTCTATTTCACCCTTTAGGTTTTTAAGGGCCTTATTTTTAGCTTTTGCCTAGGGACTCAAATCGGATTGGACCATCCCTATTCAAATCATTCATTAAAACATTATTTTGGCTCTTTAAACTATCATTCTAGTCATGATATAAAAATTTAAATTTATTTTTGTTTTTTATTTTTATTGATTTAAGTCCAAAACTTCTAGGCCCAAAAATACGGATGTTATATTTTGAGGCTATGGAATTTTAAAAGGTATATTTCTAAGGAACACAAAATGAGTCATTAGAAAATTGGAGACTTGTTGCTTATAGGGCAAAGGTTTACTTGGGATATGAAAACTTAAGGAGGACCAAAACATGGATACATATATGATTATTACTATAGCTATTGCATTTGTTTTGATCATTATTTTTTGCATCGATAATTGAATGTTTGAGATTACTTGCATCAAGAAAAGTGTTAAAGTAAACTTATGGTTGGCCTGAATAAACTTTAGTTTGCTTGTTGACAAGCAAAGTCCAAGTGTTGGGTATTTTCATAAATGATATGTATAACGCTTAGGAATTTTAATTTCCTAATAAAATGCATTGCTGAAAGGAAAGGAGCAAAAATAGAGCTAAAAGCTTAGTTGGAACAAATCAAGCAGGAGGCATGTTAGACAGAAGCATATGCACCGCGTACACTTACTCCATGTGTCGCGTAGAAGCATTTGACTTATTCGAGGAAACTCTTTCCTACGTGTCACGTACTATGTCGGCAGAACAAGTATAAGTACAACCTTAATTTCGACCTAAATGAGGAACATAAGGTTGTTGTTTTGAGAGTCTAAAATGCGATTGGAAGGTCGGAGGGCTGACATGAAGAAGGAATCTAAAGGATTAGGAGCAGAATCATTAGGCTATTGTTTGGTTTACTTTACTGTCTATATTTGGCACACTTAATGATTTATTTTTATGTTCTTGTTATAGATTTGGGTTAATACCCCTTTTTTATTTAGAGTAGATGAACCCTAATTTTATGAGTTGATTGATATTTGGATACTAGGAGTTGTTCATTTATCATGTTTGTTTAATTAATGATCCTTATGTGTAATGTGTTAAAGCTTATATCTTTGTTGCCTATTGCCGAGTTATTATCGTCTAGAGGACCAATCTGATTGTGTGGCTTGAATCATAATTGTATAATGACTGTTATGCAAATATGACAAGAGATGAATCAAATCCTAAGGTCAGGTTAACAAAGTAATGACATTTAACATGTATGCTTTGCATTAGATTCCTCATAATCAGTTAAATATGCATGATATTAACTTAAAGACTAATAATAGGGATAACTAGTAACATGACCATTGTGATTAGAGTCCTCATAATCATAGGATTAGTTCAAGAAAACTAATCAACTTAGGAATTATTGAACATCATATGAATATCCATTACACTTACTAGAAGTTAACCATTATTGAAGGGGTAATCAAGTATAAGTGAGGTAATCAAGTCTAAGTAAGAGTACCTTAAGATCCGATTCTAAATTAGTTTTCTATGATTTGTTTGCTTTTGTTTGTTTCTATTTTGGATTATGCATGTTATATCAAATTACCCTCTTTAATTCATATTTTCGGATTAACTAGTAATCAAATTATCTACTCTAATGCACTCTCATTCCCCTTGAGTTTGACAATCGTTCTTACCAAAGTTATACTACTACACGATTAAGTACAATACCTAGTGTGTAATCATCCTTATTTGAGAAAAGCTCGTTTTTATATAAATTTAAAATGAGATCCTACACATCAAGCTTTAGGCGTTTTCCAGGGATTGATTTGCACACATCATTAAGACATATAATGGAACGCTTCGTTGTTGAAAGGCTCGAATTATTTCGGTTGACGTCCTCTAAGTCTTAGGAGGATATAGCTATGACAAAGGAGGATCTACTACTTGTTCAAAGGGTGATGTTTTACGAGGTGTGGCCAGATGCTGATTGAATTGCGATACAACGATTATGATTCTTGTTTGGGGAACATTTTGTGTATTTCAAACATGAGGAATTTTGTTCTATAGTCGGATTCAAATTTGGGGGATGGTTTTTAGATATAAAGGAGATAAAACTTGTCGATTCATCATTTCAATGACATTACTCCTAGAGGAAACATATAAGTCATTCTTAGTCGTCCATTTGCAAAATCTTATATATACTTATATGTTTTCCACATATCGGACGATGAAGCTATTCGAGAATGTTTACTATATATTTTATGTGATGGAGTTTTAAAAAAGGAGAAAAATGATAAACTTACAATTAAATGGCATACACCATCAGAGAGGTTTGGTCTATGGAACATGTATGAATTATTTGGTTAATGTTTTTTTTTTGAATTTGTTATTTATGAATTGTCATTAAATTGGTTGTGTTACAAATATGCATGAGGAAGTTTATTGTGGCAAAGGACTTATAGATGCACAAATTTAAAAAAAAACTACATTTATACAAAAATCATTTGGCGTCTGGCATGTAATACCGACTTGAGGATATGATCCACTGTGATACATGTTCGTGCAACATGATTTAAGTAAATTTTTTTCTCATTTTTTGTTTTATTTTATTTTATTTATATTCTACTATACCCAGTTTCAACTTTTTTCATTTTTTATAATATTTGTAACTTTTTATAATTTTATAGTTTTTTATTTTTTTAATATTTTTTATATGCTACAATACTCGTTTTTTAATTTTTTTTATTATTTTTATTATTTCGTTTTCTATATATATTTTTAACTTTTTAATGTTTTTATCTTATTTTTAGGCTTTCTTTGTATGTTTTAATCTTATAACTTTGGATCATAACATTTTGGATTATAACGTTATGGATCATAATTTTTTGCATCATATCATTTTAGATTCATATAACAATTTAATTTATATGATTTTTGATCATATAATGTTTTGAATCATAACATTTTGCATCATAACTTATTATTTTTAGATGAAAATATTTTGGATCATAAGATTGTGGATCATAACATTTTGACTCATAACATATTCAACAAAATCAAGTTTTTGATTCAATATTTGGATCATAACATTTTTTAAACCATATGATTTTAAATCATAAAAAATACGATTAAGGATCTTAATATTTTTTCATCATAAAAAATTAATGATCACACTGAATCATGATATTTTTTTAACATAGATACTTTGAATCATTTCATTTGGAGCATATCATATATATATATATATATATATATATATATATATATATATATATATATATATATATATATATATATATATATATATATATATATATATATATATATATATTCTAAAAGCTTCCAATCTTATAAAATAAACTATGATATCTAAAAAACAACATTTTTAAAAATTTCTTTTTGGAATGTTCATAATATATATATATATATATATATATATATATATATATATATATATATATATATATATATATATATATATATATATATATATATATATATATATATATATATATATATATATATATATATATATATATATATATATATATATATATATATATATATAGACACACACACATAGAGAAAGGATAAACCAAGAACCCAAAATTTTCTTTTTCAAAAATGATGTTTTTTAGAAAAAATAGGATGGAGTAAATACTCAAAAACAAGTGAGGATTGCAATGATACTTTGGTAAGTATTTTAGAGATTTTAGAGAAAAACGAACGTTGGGAGATTTTAGAGATTTCCAGAGAAAAACGAACGTTTGGAGGTCAAAATTGCAAAAGAAACAAATGAAAAATGGGGAAAACAAAATTTTTGCTTCCGAGCTGCTGCCACGTGTTATATTCTCTACACGTCAAGTTTCACCTAGTCATTGGTTGAGTGTGTTTTTCCCCCAAATTCGCATTATGGCCGTACTTTTTTTTTTTGTTTTAAAAAGTATTTTTTGTAATTCTGAATTCTATAAAAACTCTTAAAAATCTTCAAAAATCATGAATTTTTTTTAAGGGATACTTCTACTCACTATATTAGTATTTGTAGAAAAATAATAAGTTTTCAAAGTTTTTATTTTTTAACTTAAAAAATACTAGTTTATATAAAATAAAGTGATTTTTTGTCTCCAAATTAAAAAAACAAATGAATGAATTCTTCGTCTTACTATTTTGGCGAGTTTGTAAAATGGATTTTTCAAAAATATTGTTGTTAAGGAGTCACACATTTTGTTATGATTCAAAAAATGTTATACTCCAAATTATTAAGACCGAAAATTATATGATTTAAAATACTATGAACCATATTTGTTATGAATCAAAATATACAGCAAAAGCATTTATTTGATTTGAAAATGATTTGATCCAAAGGTGTTACGATTCAAAATTTTTATGATCATTAAGTTTTGATCACTATTATTATTATTAAAAATTGTATAATCCAAATTTTGTTATGATTCAAAATCTTATTATCCAATATTTATTATGAAAAAAAATTACATAAGAAACTTTTAAAAACCAAATACTTATTATGATCTAAAATGTTATGATCCTTAAGGCTGATAATCCAAATTTTTTTATGATCCAAAATATAAACCAAACTTTGTTATAATTCAAAATGTTAATATAAAATTTGTTATGAACAAAAACTTGATTTAGTTGAATACATCATGAACTAAAACTATGATCCAAAATCATATGATCTAAAATACTATGATTCAAAATCATATGATCCAAGATGTTATTGATTCAAAAATATTATAATAATAAGTTTTACAGACGTACTAAAAACATTAAAAAGATTAAAAAACTTAAAAAACGTAATAAAACAAAAAAATAAAACCTAGTTTAGTCTAATTAAAAAACTTTTAAAATTTTTTAAATAAAGGAAAAAATAAATAACAAAAAACCTGAAAAAGTCTAAAAAAATACTCGCCTGATTTATCTTTCACAGACATTATCGCATGTTGTTAAGTCCTCGAGTCCTCATTACGTTCCACGATTAGGCATCACATTTGATTGCAATATGTCCAAGGACGACATTTGATGTTTGTGCCCTTAACGAAATGTGTGGATGAGAATTGTCCACACAATCCTTACTGAAATTTGAGTCATCATCGAATCCAGACCCTATATATATATATATATATATATATATATATATATATATATATATATATATATATATATATATATATATATATATATATATATATATATATATATATATATATATAATTTATTTTTTTCAGTTTGTTAGATTTGAATTTGTAAAACATTTCATGCGTGTCAGAAAGGAGATATAGACGCCTAGGTGGTAGAATGATACCACATATGCGAGGTTGCACTCCATTAAACGAATGAAGTGGAACGATGTATGTGATATGCTCAATTACGAAGTGGTATGTTACGTAACAATGTTGAATTTTTTTTATATATTTACTATATATTATAAATGAATAATCTAATAAAACATTAATTTCTCGTCCACTCATTTCCTTAAAAACAATAACGTCAAACGTAATTATTGGATTTGACATCATCGCATGCGGCGCTCGTCCATGCAACGTAATACGGACTCGATGATATAATCATATGTTACTCACGTCCGTACAACATAATTTAGTCGGGTTTTTTTATTTTTTTCGTTATTATTATTTTTAGTTTTTTTTTCTTTTTTCGTTTTTTTCCATTTTTTTTTTTACTTTTGTCGTTGTATATTTTTTTAACTCGTTTTTTTCCATTTTTTTTTACTTTTGTCGTTGTATGTTTTTTTAACTCGTTTAGATGATAACATATTTTGAATCTTGGATCATAAGTTTTGAATTATAAAACATATTTTGGTTTTAATATTTTTGGATCAACTTTTTTTTTTTGTTATTTTGATAAGTTTTGATTCATAAAATAATTAGTTTATAACAGTTTGAATCATAAAACATATTTTGGTTCTTAATATTTTAAGATCATATATATTTTTTTGCTATTTTGATGAGTTTTTTACTTAAAAATATAAAAATGAACACTTAAAAAACATTTTTTTCAAAAAATTATTTTTGCAAACTTACTAATATAATATTTACAATGATCAGTTAAATTTTCATAATTTTTTGAGAAATGTTTTTAATTTTTGATTTTTTATAAAAATATAAAATATAAATTTTTTTTTTTCAAATTTTCATTATTGGATCTGACATCATCGCATGCGGCGCTCGTCCATGCAACGTAATACGGACTCGAGGATATAATCATATGTTACTCACATCCGTACAACATAATTTAGTCGGGTTTTTAATTTTATTTTTTCGTTATTATTATTTTTAGTTTTTTTTTTCGTTTTTTTCCCATTTTTTTTATTTTTGTCGTTGTATGTTTTTTAACTCGTTTAGATGATAACATATTTTGAATCTTGGATCATAAGTTTTGAATCATAAAACATATTTTGGTTTTAATATTTTTGGATCAACTTTTTTTTTTTTTTTTGCTATTTCGATAAGTTTTGATTCATAAAATAATTAGTTTATAACAGTTTGAATTATAAAACATATTTTGGTTCTTAATATTTTAAGATCATATATATTTTTTTTTTGCTATTTTGATGAGTTTTTTACTTAAAAATATAAAAATGAACACTTAAAAAATATTTTTTTTAAAAATTATTTTTGCAAACTTACTAATATAATATTTACAATGATCACTTAAATTTTCATAATTTTTTGAGAAATGTTTTTAATTTTTGATTTTTTATAAAAATATAAAATATAAAATATTTTCTTTTTCAAATTTTTATGATGGTGCTTGTTTTGTAGAGAATTAAATTTTAGGAACTTTTGTTTTTTCAGATTTTTTTTCTATAAAGAAAAAAAAGTTATGACCCAAAAAAAAGTTGGTGGAATAAAAAAAAACTCAGCAAACGAGATTATGACAAGTGTCACAATGGAGGGTGGGGTACTCGATCAGATTACTATATTACCATTCTTAATTTGTCTTATCCACCATTAGTTTTAATTTTTAGACAACTAGCCCCCCAAACTTTTAAGATATGTCAATTTTTCACAATGAGTATTAGCCACCCATTTTTCAAGATTAGAGGTCCAGATTTGTCCTCACAGTCCTCACCGAAATTGGAGTCCTCACGCGATGCTAATTCTATATATATATATATATATATATATATATATATATATATATATATATATATATATATATATATATATATATATATATATATATATATATATATATATATATATATATATATATATATATATATATATATATATATATATATACACTAGTTGTAAGACCCGTGTATTACACGGGATGATACAAAAAATTATTAATTAAGAATATTTAAACATTAATAATTGTACATAAGAAATTTGTTTGTGTATCGCGATATCTTGTTTTTGATTTTAACTATTACGACTCTGTATTTTGAAATTGAATGATGAAATTGAATGATAACAATTAATTTTGAAATTTAATGATAATTAAACCGATCATTAATGAGTTAGAAACGTTTCAAACCAATTAGTTTTTCTTAAAAATTTAAAATTAGGAGAAAATGACATGTGGCAAATTCAATGATGAGATGACATGTGGCTTTAAGTTACTTATTTATTAGGATATGATATATATATATATATATATATATATATATATATATATATATATATATATATATATATATATATATATATATATATATATATATATATATATTGTAAAGGGTTAATGTCATGAAAACCCAATAAACTTTAGGGTTTGGTTTTAAATGGTCCCTTTAGTTAAATTTGGTCTTTTTAAACCATTAAAATGAGAAGTTACTTGTTTAAAATACCATTTTGTAAAAAGCAAATGATTTGACCGGTTAATTTGAGTGATGTGGAATCCGACTTAGACGAATTGTGTCCAATAAGCTATGCCACGAGGACAAAATTTAATAGGTCATCACTTCATCCAAAACCTATGCCACGAGGACCTAAATATTTGTATTAAAATATTATAAAACTGATTCATAAATGTAAAGATCAAAACCACGAGTCGTTTCCCTTTTTTACTCCAAATCTCTAGTAAGGAAGTTATACAGAATGTATGTGTATATATAATTATATATGCTTCGATAAGGTTGATGAAGGGGAAGGATTGATCGATCCCTTTTGTTTATTCAAAAACCCTAACTTTCAAAAAAACCTAATTTATTGGTCCTCAAAATGTATGACCTGATGTGGGATAACATTTAGAAGCAAATTCGTCCGATCAGATGCTTATTCAGGTTTGTATCTCGATAATCGATAGTCAATTCCACAGTCCGACTTGCTTCTTCGATTGTATCTTCACTTCTTCTTCGATTGTAAGTGTCGAGTTCCGTCGAGTTTAACTTCGACTCAAATGCGATTCCCGATACGACTTGGCTGATTGAAGATTGAAGATATTGAAGCTAAAATCGTTGTTGAATTTAAAGGTTAGTGTCGTTTAAATAGAACCACATCCCTACTACCGATTGATACTTCATCGGTTCGATGATTGAATCAATTATGACTTCATCAGTTGAATCAATTATGAATTCATCGGTTCGATGGTTGAGTCAATTACGAATCCCAATTGCATGTAAGTTCCAATAGAATCAATTACGACTTCATCAGTTCAATGATTGCAGAAAAACGAATCGCGAATTCATCAGTTTGAATGGAAACCCGGTACGAACTCCAGTTCTGATTGAAGCCAGTTCTGATTGAATCAATTAGAGCAATAGGGAATACTTACTCCTGGCAGGAGATAAATTCGATATTCTTTGTTAAAGCCTAGTAATCCATACGAACCCTTTATAATGTTCAAGAATTTTTGTCTAAAAGCATATGGATTAGAAGAGGTAAGGTATGAGGACCGAAAAAAACCCGTTCACAAGCTGAAGTGGAGTGTTTACTTCCACATCATTCAATTAACCGGCCAAAACCGGTTGCTTTTTACAGAATTGTATTTTAAACAAGTAATTTCTTACTTCAATGGTTTAGAGAGATCAAAAATAACTAAAAGGACCATTTAAAACCAAAACCTAAAGTTTATTGGGTTTTCATGACATTAACCCTATTGTAAATTTGTAGCAAAATTGAGAAGGCAATATCCTTTTTAACCAAAGGACCAAAATGAGCTTCTCTCAGTCGACTTGCAAAATTAGACTTGGTGATTTAATCTACCCATTTAACGAGGACATATTGTTTAATCTACCACGTACGTTGCGTGAGATAAATAAATTTTTTATTATATATAGTAATATTGGTAAAAATTTAAACATAATTGATACATATCATATACTAACTTTTTTGTAGAGTATTTCATTAGAGAGAAATATTCCTAAAGCAGATGTGGCTCAGGTAAATAAAAGTTTGACGTAATTTCAATCTTACTACGACATATATTTTATGTAACTAACTAGATTTGGTTTTTGAATCGGGGATTCAATTTCTTGCAATTCAATTTTGGGTTCCGTTATTATACAAATAGGATGTCTGGATTTGATTAGGTTTGGTTTTGAATTGTTTGATTTTTTTATTTTAGATTGGTTTTCATTATGATTAGAAGTTTATGATTGATTTTTACCGGTGATGGTGGTATATAGTGGCAGTGAAAAATGATGCTGGTTGTGGTATATAATCATGGTGAAAGATGATGCCGGTGGTGGTGAAAACTGATGCTTGTAGTGGTATATGGTGATAGTGATGGTGTTGGTAGTAGTGAAGGTAGTGGTTGGTTTTCTGGTGGTAGGTAACATATGTAGGTTGCTATTGTGAGTATAATATTGAAAGTAGATTGCTATTATGTTAATAAATCATAACAAAAACGTAAGAGAATCTCATTTTTTGCTATTTATCCATTCAAATTCAAATTCCATTCAGATACAATTTCATTCAAACATTAATAATAAGATTCAGACATTACAAACATAAATATAATATAAGTATCAGGGGTTCAATTCGAAGACATATAAAGCACGAAAAACCAGCGATAGATAACATAAACTCAAAAACATTTCTTCGTCCAGAAACAATGGAAGCTGAGGGTTCAATTCGAAGACCGATACTCATCAATCGTTGTTGAAATCCAAATACATTTTGTCTCATCGAGTGAATCATTGGATATTAGAAAAAGAAGAGGACTTACTTAAGTTGTAACTATAACAATGGAAGATGACTAGATGAGGGCTGAGGCGAGTTCAAGGTGTCAGTCGTCCAACTCTAATAGATCAGAATCAGTCGTCCAGCTACAGCTGAGCACTTAAGGACAAGGTCGAGGTGTGAATCGTCGGTTTGGGTTATGCGTTAGTTTAGACCTAATTTGAAAGGAAGATTGAAATCAATTTTGTGTATGTTCCCGTGTCCCTTTTTGGAATTAGCTAATTACAAAACTACCCCAAAACAAGATGCGACACATATAATTGCTATTTTATGTATTAATCCTTATTCTATGAATTCTAGTTACCCGAAATTTCTAAAATTTACCCGTCAACTGAACCGAACTGAACCGAATAACCTGAATAAGAAACCAAAAATCTGAATAAGTCATCCGAAACCCGAATAACCGATCCGTTTAACTCATTTCTTATTCTGTCTGAACTGATTATTTGGACCCTTGTTTTTCGCACCTCTAGTGGTGGTGGTGGTGCTAATGTTAATTGGTGGTATAATAATGGTTCTTTAATTTAATGATTAGAATAAAAATAAGATAAAAATATAAATATAATCATTCTATATGTATTAACGAAAAAAAATAGATGAGAACCACAACATTGACTAAAAATACAATAATTGTCAACCATAAATCATCCATAAAAAGTTTTAAAAAATCGGGACCATAGATAAAAGAAATGCCAAAAACAATCACCAAAGCAGAAATCTTGTAAAGGAGAAACTGTAATTTATTTTTTCTTTTCTTTCTATTATAATAAAAGAAAGCTTAAGTGCCACATGGCAAAATTTTAGATTAACGTTTTCACACATGTCATCTTTATAGAAAGCTCTCTTCTTTAATTCCCGCCTAAAAGTTAAAATTCAGGATCTCTTTCTCTCCCTCATTAATGGATTCCTTAAATCTTGCCCCCAAAATCTCCCATCAAGAATAAAAAATCTCGCTTCCTCCTCTATACTCTCGAATCAAATTCAAAATTCAAACAACGATCTCCAAAATCACCATAAATCATCAGCAAAATCGTATACGTCTTCCTTCTTTATCTCCTTCATTTCTCTCTATGACCCTAGCGATATCCTTCCGGAGATTTTGAAGCACAATTTACTATCGAGTATTTTCTGACTATCTTCCGATTCGACTCTTTCATATGGATCGAAGTGGCTTCTCCACTCTGATGAGAGTAATGGCGTCTAATCAGCAACTTGTTTCAGATTTAGGTTAATTTTTACATTGATGCCCTTATTGTCCAGTTTCAAATTTCTTGCAGTCATTTAATGTTAATTATGAAAATTCTGTTTTCAACTTTTGATTTTGATTTGCAGTTAGGAGCTGGATTCATATTTCTGTATTCATGAGGGATGTGATTTATTGGCAAGGTATGTTGTCAAGAGTACTTTGGTCGTGTCTGGTTGAATTTTTTCATCCTGTTGTCATTATATGGCAATTACATTAATTACTTGAGGCTAAACATTCTCTTTAATTGGACTTCCAGATTGCATATAAAAAGTCTTGCAATTAGCCCGATTCCAGAATAGATATTTTTGGTTCTACCCTTCCTAACCAACGATATTTAATTTTGTTTTATCATCTGATATGTTTATTTTACATGTGAAAATGGGAGATTGTGGGCAGAGCCATGGTTAGACAAATGACCCTTCCTAACCATGAACATGTGATTGGCAGTAATTAAATGATAAATAAAGAACTTATTCTGTCACTGAGTTTTTTGTTTTTGTTTTTTTAAAGGATTTGGTAAATTTAAATTTGATTGAAGGTTATTGAAGTGGTTCCCCAAAATGCAATACAAGGGAACTATTACTTTCTTTGCATTTGTACTGGGTTATTAATCATAGTTGTTTATTATTATTTTTTTATTGTTTAAATTTTTGGGATTGTAGTATGGGAATCTTGTGGGCCAATAGCAATATTGATCGATTGTTTGTAATGATTGTATCATGATATTGTTGTTGGAACTCCTGGTCGTTTAAAAGATTTAATAGAAATGGGAGTATGCCATCTACAAGAGGTCTCTTTTGTGGTAAGCATATTATCTGTTTAATATAGTTTTTCTTTCCAAAGAACAAAAGGTATACCAAGTGTATATATTCGTTTTGGCAAAAACAATTATGAAACTGACCCTTCTTGCAGGTGCTTGATGAAGCTGATCGGATGCTTGATATGAGATTTGAACCAGAAGTTCGTTCCATTATTAGCAAAACAAGTTCTGGTACGTGACTATTTGACTAATTTGGACTAATTTCTACATTATTGATCAATATTAATTATATATCGGGGTACTTATTTTGATATATCTAAAGTTTTTCAAGTTTTAATGTTTAGTGCAACATGGCCAATGGCCGTGAATCAACTTGCTCAGAAAATTATGGATCCAAATCCTGTTAAGGTTTGAATTGTTTCACTAAAACTACTATATTTGGTGATGAAAAGAAAGTTGTTTTTCTATAACGTGCAATTCTCCTTTGGATTAATCATAATGTGATTATTTAGCAGGTTGTTGTGGGTTTAGAGGATTTAGCTGCCAACCATGATGTCATGCAGATAGTGGAGGTATTGCAATCTGCTATTATTTACACTTTCATGTTATATTCTTTTTGAGTGTTACAATATCAACATAATTTTTTTGTATCAAATGTGACGTATCTTTGTTTTTAATGTAGGTTTTGGAAGATTGAGCACGTGATGGGAGTTTACTTACATTCCTAGAGAAATACCACAAGTCTAGAATGTTTTTGTTTCTTGTAATCGACTTTTCTCTTTCTTTTTAGTTTGTCTTTTTTTACCCGGTCGTTAAAACATGTTTCACATGATGAAACTTTGAACTCAATATGGTATTTTTGTTTTCTCTAAAATATCAAGATCCTGGTGTTTGTTTTGTACAAGAAAGGAAGCATCCCGAGTTGAGATTATGTTGCAAAGAAGGTGCTATTCTATTAACAATATTTCCACACTTTGCCGCTACCTGTTTGTTATGGGCTTTGGTTGGTTATTTGTTTTAGTTCTTAATGCAGGTCTCAATGGTTATTGTTGTAGTTATTAATATATTTCTTCCAATAGTAATTTTAGTATTAACTAAAAGTAGTTGGCAGTCGGCTATCCAAGAAAGGACATCAAGGGTTCATTTTTATTTTAAAGTATTTGTTTCACCAAAATATGTATGGTATATATGGAAGTGAAGTCGTTTATATTTTTTCTCAATAGAGCAAAAGTGGGTATTGTTATATTTGATTTGTGTATTGGGCTTTGATAAAACAACATCGAATCTTAAAAAAGAAAAACAACATGTATTAAAGTTAACTATAGAAACTTGGGTTTTTGTTTGTTGTTGTAATTTCGATATAACATGTGAGTACCCGAATGCTATATCAAATAAAGCAAATGGATTGGTTGCTTTAGTATTTCATGTGATATATGTCGAAGGAAAAAACAAGGTTGTCCACCAACAAATATGATAAAAAATACTATGCATTATATATTATTAAAGCACATTTATAGGAAATTTTTCTGTAAACAATATTGGTGTTAGCATTGAACTTTGCAAAAAAATTACTAATGACATCGTAATTTGAAAAAAATGACCTTTTTGAAATCTCTTTAGATAAACTTTAAAAGTTCCATTTCATTTGCATTGAATCATATTTATAGGATATTTTTCTGGAAAACAATATCATTTTTAGCAATGCATTTTGGAAACACTTTCATTTCTAAACATTGAAATTGCATTTATAGGACATTTTATTATACATCGAAGTTCATTTTAAGGGCATTCTTTTTGGGAAAAAAAAATATCCATTTTAGCATTGAACTATGCAAAAGAGTTCATTAATAGCATCGTATTTTGAAAAAATAACTTCTATTGAAATATTTTTATATGATCTGAAAAGCTTCATTTCTTTTACAATAAAGCTCATTTATAGGTTTTTTTTTTCCGAAAAAAACAACGATTTTAGCATTGAACTTTGCAAAACAGTTCATTAATGGCATCGCACTTTGAAAAAGTGACTTTTTTTTTTTGAAATCTTTTAGATTATCTGAAAATGTTTTATTTCTTTTACATTAAAGTTCGTTTATAGGACATTTTTCAGGAAAAATTAGCATTGAACTTTGCAAAAAATTTCATTAATAACATCGTACTTTAATATATAAAGATTGTTGCAAATTTATAATTAAACATAATTTATTTATTGTATAATTTATTTTAAATTTTCAACCATGTGTTTTAAACTAGTTCCATAATATATTTGGCAAAACTGTAATTTATTAGTCTCCTTAAAATTATAAACGTAAATGTCGTGAGAAAATGGTAAACCAGCTATCCAATCACGTTCTTTTCTAGCCGTAAAGCAGAAATGATAGAGAAACCATTGTTCGGACAATAGAAACATTGACCAAATAGATTATTTTATGACAAATAATCAAAATATATTATATATTTATTAGTATGGTAAATGACAAAAAACTATTATATTTTTAGTTATTTATTTGAAAATATACTTTCGCATTAAAGTCTATAAATCTACAAAATTTGTTAAAGATATTAAAAATTTCCTATATTGCGTGATATTGTGGGAAAGTTTTTTGTATGCAACAGGTAAAAAAAATTATCGTACTAGTAAGGGTAATTTGTATTAAAATATATTACCAATGTTTTTTGTTGAATTTGATCATACATGACAATTAAAACAGTGTATTTAGTTTTGTAATCGAACGTGGAAACAAAAGTAAATATACCATGTACGAAAAATTATAATAATAAAGAAAACTGGATTATCTTATTAAAAATATATCATATCTAATATATGTTAGATTAAGACAAATATATATGTTGTTATATAGATAAAAATAAAACGACGTCAAATACATATTCAGATTTATACTTAATACAATATAACAAATGTTATAATATAAAGTCAATATAACATGCTTAAATATATTATGGAAAAAGAACAATAAACTATTAAATTTGAGCAAAAAATTGGAATCGTGAAGAAAGAGAATAAGAAAAAACGACAACAAGTGTAATAGGGCGTCTAATATATTGGTGTGAGTTAGAGAGATAGATGACAAATTCGTAATAGTAGCAACTAGCAAGCATTTCTAAAAGGGTATTGGTAAAAAAAAAATTCTTCATGATGTAACATGTGTGTGTGTGAATGTCAGCACACACAATACACACACCCACACACATAAAAAGAATTTATTTAAGATGACCCTTCTAAATCACCGTGACACTCCATGAAAGAGGAAAACATAAATGACAAAATAACTTATAAAATTATATTAAAATAATATTTCTTTTCCCACTCCTAAAAAGTGGCATTTCCATGGATAATGAAGAAAACATAAATAACAATTTGTTTATAAATTTATGTTAAAATAATATTTTTACTGTTCATCAAAAGAGATTTGTTATTAGTAAAATAATAATTTACTATAGAATATGAATAAACCACCCTAATTCTTAACTCGAAAGAGGAGAATGAGAGTTTTCTTACCCCTGAAAAACTGAAGCGTGTTGGATGCCCGAGAAGAAAAACAGGTTCATCCCAATTTATGTAATCACATTACGTCCATTTAAATGACCCCACAACAAATCTAGCATGTAAAGCATGTAGCTTACCTACTCCACATATGTCATCCTCATATACATGCAATTTTTTGATGATATGTTATTTTAAACATTTATAATATTTTTGTATGAAATTCAATGTTATATGCTAACATCTCTCTTTGATAATTTAATTTGATTGGGTTCTAACTATGTGCCTTATTCAAAGGTTGTAGGCATGTCCTAGTGAAATATGTTGCTCTTATAAAGGGTGACCTAAAAGGAACGATGTTTAACACCTACCATCTTAAATTTCTAGTCTACCACTATTAAGTTGGGCACTATATAAAGTGTTATCATCGTATTTGTCTCTAATTCAGTGAAATATGAGTTCATCTGAAAATAGAGTTTGATATTTTGAAAATGACGAGTGTTATATAGGTTCTAATATTAACCCATTTCCGTAAGTATTCCCAAACTAGCCTCGATATTCTATTGAAAACCACTACAACCTAAAATATTATATATTTGAAGTAATGATGGTTGTCGAAGAAGACAACCGCAAGGACTCATAAAATACTCAAAACGTGTGGATTTGCTCTATGTAGGCTGAAAGAAAAACAGGAATGTGCGAGAGATACTAAGAAAAAGTTAAAAAGAGTCAGTAAAGTGGATTCATGGTATTGAAGCAGAAATTACCAGGCTTGTGGTAAAATAAGTCTTATAGATGTCAGAATTATAGGAGATTTTATTGACGTAACAAAGCAATGTATCTATTACAATTTCCAGATTGGTGACCCGAAAATCAAATTGGTAATGAATGTAATGATAAAAAAATAATATGTTTTGTATCGCCTTTATGCTAACCCCTTTTATATTTAAGGTATATGTTTTAATGTTATGTCTGACTATTTTTCAAATTCAAGTACGATCGCTTATTAAAACCATAACAATTATGTTTAGTTAAAGTACTCTTATTCAAGAAGATCATAGCAACATACATATTAATATCTAATAAAACATTGCAGATCTACTTTATATTAAACTTAAATTTCTACTCTGGATTAGATGACAGGGCAACCGACCACAATCTTTGTGACCTTCAAACAATTCTATAATTTTTAATTATTTTAAACCCATTTTCAGTGTACTCACATCGCTCCTTCAGTGTTGCTCTAAGCCCACATGCCTCTTAGATTATTGCCATTAAACTGAAAATTTTGTGAATATCTTTAGTCATGTAATAGCAACCGTTTGCATATTATAAAGCCATAACTTTGTATGATCATCGACTTCAGGAATAGGTAATGAGACTTGAAGTTGTACTAATTGATGTTGCACATATTGAAAGACGTTAGAAATTCTAACGCACTCCTATCAACAAGTTGTTTAACTTGAACAGTCATCAAATCGCTATATATCGTTTCCCTTACGACAAGGTGGATGGTGTAAACTACAAATAAAAACCATTAACGTTAAAAACAATTTAGATTTCTGATTTTTCACAGTCAATAATGACATTTTTGTAGACAATTCTGATATTTGCAACAGCGGCATCTGCAAAAATCTCCTATCTTATCGGATTATTATTATATTTTCACTGAATAATTTAATGATATCAATAAACACCGTTTCAGATACATTTTGGACCATTTTTGATATTTTATTGGTATAGAATCTCTTCTAATATGTGAAAATCTTATTTGAAATATACAAAAATGAGAAAAGTTTACCTTAAATAGGGAGACCTTTCAACGCATTATCTCAGCCCATCACCAAGTTTTTGCAACCCATTTGGATTTTCACTGCTACGACATTTTCGCAAGGAAGGTGCTGGTAAATGAGATTTTCACAAGTGTATATATATATATATATATATATATATATATATATATATATATATATATATATATATATATATATATATATATATATATATATATATATATATATATATATATATATATATATATATATATATATATATATATATATATATATATATATATATATATATATATATATATATATATATATATATATATATATATATATATATATATATATATATATATATAAATCACCTAACTGCAGAAACATGTTCATCAATGAATATAAATCCCCAAAACCCCAAAACCACAATCGCTAAATCTCGCTTCTTTCTCCTGTCGAAGAAGTGCTCTAAGAATACGATATGGAAATACTTAGCGAACTAATTGAACTCACAATTAACCTATAAATTATTGAAATCGCCAATTTTAGTAGATCGCTGTAACACCCGACTTATTAACACAAACACCCCAAAAATTTTTCATTTTTCAAACCAAATATTTTACAATGAAAACCATAAGTAGGGGGTATTAGTTAACAAAATACGAGTGCAAGTGTATCACGAAGTACAATACATAAATATTATACATTCTTCAAGCCGGGTATTACTTCAACGCTAAGTCCTCAGTCACGGACTTTATCTTTTCCCTTAGCAGGGTCACGCTCACCTGCAGGGACATATCAAACAAACTGTGAGCTACAAGCCCAATGAGTAATCAAACAAACAAATAAATATATACAAGAGTATAATAACAATTAAACTCTTAAACAGTTTCTGTCCCAAAATCATGGTCATCATTGACCGCACCATAATCATAGCCATACAGGCTGCATCTAATATCATAGCCCGAAGGCCACATCGGAGACATAGCCCGAAGGCCGCACCGGAGTCATAGCCAACAAGGCCGTACCATTTAATATCAAAGATAGAAATCTTTGCCAACAAGACTGCACCATTTAGAATTTCAATTCAAATGTCATGTCCGTATATTACTCGGGTACTCTACCCTTGTACCATATTCAACTACTTTAAGTAGTGCCACTGTAATCACCATATATCATACTAGATATAGTCAAGATTACTCACATGAACACTTGCTACTACTAGCGTTAATCGTTCCTTGCTTTGAAATGAAATCCGTAGGATTTTGTCCCGTACCTATAATTCCATTTATTTCACAATAATTATAGGTTAATATACCATTTTAGTTGGTTCTAATGCACAAGAGTCTAATATAAGACTAATTCCAAGCATTAACCATTGGTATAAAAATTTAATACACGTCCCGAAATACGCGTATTCTACTACAGTACTTTCGGGAGGTCGTATTCGTATTCCGATAATTTTCCATGACGTTTCACAACATATTAAACCTATGTTTAAAATTTCAGGTCAATCGGATAAGCCTAACATTGAAATCAAAGTTGGAAAATTGACCAAATTTTAACAGAGACCAAACTGCATTTCTGCCCAGCGGTCGGGTCGCGACCGGCACCCTTGTCGGGTCGCGAAGACCCCCCTCTTCGGGTCGCGACCAAGGGTCTGGTCGGGTCGCGATCCCTGGACAGTGTGCAGAAACTCCGATTTTAAGCTAGAATTTTCCATTTTTTTCCATTTTAAGCATTTATTACTTCGACTTAATCGGTTGGGGTTTATTCCTAGGCTAAAACCTTACCTTCTAACAAGGTTTTTAACCTCCAAAACCCATTTAATCAATCATATGAAGATTTAGGGTTCTTATTTCTAACAACCCCAAAACTTCAATTTTACCATTTATAACATCCTACTTCCATTGGATTGAGTTAGGTCTTTGTTATAAGGACTTAATGGAAGTATTTCATCATTTTAACCCCATGATCATGGCTGTAATTTCAGTTTGCGAGTCCTACACAACTCATCAAGATGAACAATCAAGAACTTGGAAATTTACCTCAAATTCTTCCAATTATGCCCTTTTAAGCCAAGAATCACAATCCAAACTTCAAACCTTCAAGAAACCTTTCAATCCTCTGCAGAAATTCAGCCACAAGAAGTTCCCGTAACTCCCAAAATTCTGCACACAAGTCTCTCCTATATACTTCCAGAAATTACAATTTGGTCCTTGAAGTTGCATATTTCAAAGTTTTGCCACAAATAACACAATTTATGACAAATGATCAACTTTTATAACATTTTAAGTCCAAGACTTAAAATATTATTACATAACAAGTCCTTTTCTGTCCAAATGACCAAATTACCCTTTTGAGGTAAAATGACCATTTTGCCCTTTTATTATAATTATATAATAAATACAAGTTTTGGCGTTACAAATTCTCCCCTCCTTTAAGAGATTTCGTCCCCGAAATCATACAAAAAGTTGAGGATATTTCTCCCTCATCTCACTTTCGGTCTCCCACGTCATGTCGGAACCTTTGTGATGACGCCAAAGGACTTTCACCATACTGATCTTCTTGTTTCTAAGCTGTCTTATCTTGCGGTCTAACACTCGCTCAGGTTGTTCCGGGTATCTCAGCTTTTCATCAACCTCAATTTCAGCAAGAGGTACTTGTTGAGATTTATCAAACAACGTCTTCCTCAAATGGGACACATGAAATACATCATGTATACCTTGAAGTTCATCAGGTAACTCCAATCTATACGCCACGGCTCCAACCCTTTGGGATATACGGAAAGGTCCAATGAAGCGAGGACTCAACTTTCCTTTCTTTCCAAAACGAATTAAGCCCTTCCAAGGAGATACTTTGAGCATAACCATATCTCCTACTTGAAATTCTATCGGTTTCACCCGTCTGTCTGCGTACTGCTTCTGTCTATTCTGAGCTACCTTCAAGTTTTCACGTATCAATTTGATCTTTTCTTCAGTCTGGGCTACAATTTCGGGTCCAGCCAACGGCTTTTCCCCAACTTCAGTCCAGCAGGTTGGAGTACGGCACGGTGCTCCATACAAGGCTTCATACGGGGCCATCTGAATGCTGGAATGATAGCTGTTATTGTACGCGAATTCCACTAAAGGTAAATGATCTTCCCAGCTTCCACCGAAGTCTATGACACAAGTCCTCAACATATCTTCCAAAGTTCGGATCGTTCTTTCACTTTGGCCATCAGTCTGCGGGTGATATGCGGTACTCATAAGTACTTTCGTACCCAGTTGCTCTTGAAGACTTTGCCAAAAATGGGAAGTAAATCTGCTGTCTCTGTCCGACACAATCGATGCTGGTACTCCATGCCGACAAAATACTTCATCAATGTAGATTTTCGCCAGTTGATCTACTCTGTACTTTTCCTTATATGGTATAAATTGTGCCGATTTAGTCAATCGATCCACAATTACCCATATAGAATCATAACCTCGCGGTGTCCGCGGCAACTTTGTTACAAAATCCATGGTAATATGGTCCCATTTCTTCTCCGGAATCGGCAATGGCTGTATTTCCCCATATGGTTTCTGATGGTTTGACTTAACTTGCAAACAAGTCAAACATTTTTCTACATATCTTCCAATGTCCCTTTTCATTCCAGGCCACCAATACATCGGTTTTAACGTCCGATACATCTTGGTACTGCCCGGATGAACTGCATATCGGCTATAATGGCTATCTTCTAGAAGTAAATTCCGCGCTTCTCCTTGTTTTGGGACCCATATTCGGCCTCTGAAGGTCTTCAATTTCTGAGCATTTTCTTCCAGATGCTTCAAGTATCCTACCATTCTTTCACTTTTTACATTCTCCGGCTTACACGCTTCCTCTTGTGCCAAACGAATCAATCCTGGTAACCGACTCACTACACCCATACACGCGGATGTAACTTTTAGAGGAGTTTCTTTTCGGCTTAAAGCATCTGCCACCACATTTGCCTTGCCAGGGTGGTACTGAATTTCACAATCAAAGTCTTTTAACAGGTCCATCCACCTTTGCTGTCTCATGCTGAGCTCTTTCTGGTCAAAAAGATACTTCAGGCTCTTATGATCAGTGTAAATAACAAACTTTACACCATATAAATAATGTCTCCACAACTTCAACGCTAGAACCACCGCAGCTAATTCCAGATCATGGACGGCATACTTCTTTTCGGCATCTTTTAATTGGCGGGACGCATAAGCTATGACTCGACCTTTCTGCATCAGAACACACCCAAGACCAATTCTAGAAGCATCGCTGTAGATCACATACTCTTCTCCGCTTTGTGGTAGTACTAACACCGGCGCTTCACATAAAGCTTGTTTCAACTTCTGGAATGCTTCTTGTTGCTCTTTAGCCCAAGTAAATTTTTCACCTTTCTTAGTTAACTTGGTCAACGGGACAGCTATCGAGGAGAAATTCTCGACAAATCTTCTGTAATAGCCTGCCAAACCAAGAAAACTTCTTACTTCAGTGGGACTTCTAGGCGGTTCCCATTTCATCACGGCTTCAATCTTTGCTGGATCTACTTTCACCCCTTCAGCATTAATTACATGGCCAAGGAATTGAACTTCCCTTAACCAGAATTCACACTTTGAGAATTTAGCATACAACTTTTCTCGGCGAAGCAACTCCAATACTTGTCGCAAATGCACTTCATGTTCGGTTTGACTTCGCGAATACACCAAGATGTCATCTATAAACACTATCACCGAGGTATCAAGGAACGGTCGGCACACCCGGTTCATAAGATCCATAAATACGGCTGGAGCATTGGTTAACCCAAAAGGCATCACCAAAAACTCATAATGACCGTATCTCGTTCGGAATGCCGTCTTCGGAATGTCTGACTCCCTTATCTTCAGCTGGTGGTATCCTGACCTCAGATCAATCTTGGAAAAATAGGACGCGCCTTGTAGCTGGTCGAATAAGTCGTCTATTCGGGGTAGCGGGTACTTGTTCTTCACCGTGATCTTGTTTAGTTCCCGATAGTCAATACACATGCGCATTGACCCATCTTTCTTCTTGACAAACAGAATAGGGGCTCCCCACGGCGATGTACTTGGTCTAATGAAACCCCTGTCTAACAATTCTTCCAGTTGCTTCCGCAGTTCCACCATCTCTGAAGGTGCTAAACGGTATGGGGCTCGGGCAACAGGTGCAGCTCCCGGAACTAGTTCTATCGTGAACTCAACCTGTCGATCTGGTGGCAACCCTGGAAGTTCATCTGGAAACACATCTGGGAACTCATTCACCACATTCACATTTGCTACTCCCACTTTAATCGGTTGAGCCACCGACACATAAGCCAAATAGGACATCCCTCCTTTACTGACACAGCTTCGGGCTTGAGCAAAGGAGATAACTGGCATTCGTAACCGAGGTCGTTCACCTTGAATTTTCATCCATTCCCCTTCCGGTGATAACACTGTAATACTTTTATTTCTGCAATCCACGTTAGCATAATTCGTTGCTAACCAATCCATCCCCACTATTACACCAAATTCGTTGGTAGTCATCGGCTTCAAATCTATAGGGAAAACGGTCCCGTAGATTTTAAGCTGACAACCTTCCATATGTTCAGAAACCCAGACATATCGGCCGTCTGCTATAGCTACTTCTAAGCTTTCATCCATCGGGGTTAAAGGTACATTCAGGCGAGGCAATAAAGATTCCGATACAAAACAGTGGGTGGCTCCCGGATCAAAAATAACATATACAGGTATGGTATTGAGTGTGAAAATACCTGTCACCACATCGGTCTTCTCACGGGCTTCTTCCACAGTCATCTGGAAAGCTCGCGAGGCTATCGGTCGTCCCCTGTTCTTCGGCTCTTCTTTCTTCCCGCCCTGTTCAATCCTGGGTCTGTCACTGATCGCTATAGACTTCAACTCGGGACAGTTCAGGCGAAGATGATCCGTAGCTCCACACTGGAAACACCTACGTTCCGCCCGACAGTTGTAAACATCATGCCCCGGTTTTCCACAATTTCGACAACTTGTGGATGTAGTGTTGACCCGACAACTCCCGGAGTGCCACTTTCGACATTTTTCACACCATTTTCTATCGTCCCTTTGACTTTTACCCTTAGACCCGGATTGCTGTGACTTTTTCTGAGGCGTCCAAACTTGGTCTTCTGCCCTTCGTTTCGTTTCTATAACTTTCTTTTCATCTTCCTGCCGCTTCAATTCTGTTTCTCTTTCTGTGGCGCGATCCACCACTTGTCGGAAGATAGTTAATTTCAACGGTTGCACAACCTCTCTAATTCGGGTTGTCAGTCCCCGAACATACTTGTCAATCTTTCTCTTTTCAGTGTAGATATGGTGCTCCGCAAACCTAGCTTTCTCCAGAAAGCTAAGAGTATATTCCTGTACAGATCGGGAACCCTGTTCCAAATGCAGGAATTCATCTTCCAACTTCTGAATAGCTACCTCCGAGCAATATTCTTCATTGAACTTTGTCTTGAATTGCTCCCAAAGTATCGATTGGGACGAATCAAGATCTAGTGATCTATAGTAGGTTTGCCACCAATGTAGTGCGCCACTTGTAAGTTGGTTCGTGGCAAATTCCACTTTATCATCATCCGCACACTTGCTTACTCGGAACACCTTTTCCATATGCATGATCCATTCCATAGCTTTGACTGGATCATCTGTCCCTGAAAATTCTTTTGGTTTACAACCAAGAAAGGATTTATATGTACACCCGACTTTCCTTGCAGAGGCTTCCCCACCTTGTGTTTCCTTTACTGCCCGGGCTCGACTTTCTCCCTGGCTTTCATTTTCTGGCTGCCCGTCATGAACACTTTTTGCAGCCTCCTCAGTAGGATCCGGATTTGCACTTGGGTTGGGATTGCCACTCGGGTGAGGATTGTTCGATAATACAGGCATCATCTGCCTAACCACTTCTTCCACAATGGCTCGTATATCAGGTGGATTTTGTCCCACCGGTTCCCTTGCTGGTGCTCTTCGCCCAACAGAGCCGCGTGACCTAGCTGGTCCACTTCTTGCAGTTCCACGTGAATTCACACCAGTAGGATTGCTTCGTGTATTTCTCATACTTCAAGATTTCAACAAACCGTTAGATTACATATATAATAACAAACTTATATATAGCTAACAGTCCAATTATCTGTGTTTCTCTCAAGGTTTAAGTCCAGGGATCTAATCTAAGACACCTAGTTCACTTAAACCACGGCTCTGATACCAACTTGTAACACCCGACTTATTAACACAAACACCCCAAAAATTTTTCATTTTTCAAACCAAATATTTTACAATGAAAACCATAAGTAGGGGGTATTAGTTAACAAAATACGAGTGCAAGTGTATCACGAAGTACAATACATAAATATTATACATTCTTCAAGCCGGGTATTACTTCAACGCTAAGTCCTCAGTCACGGACTTTATCTTTTCCCTTAGCAGGGTCACGCTCACCTGCAGGGACATATCAAACAAACTGTGAGCTACAAGCCCAATGAGTAATCAAACAAACAAATAAATATATACAAGAGTATAATAACAATTAAACTCTTAAACAGTTTCTGTCCCAAAATCATGGTCATCATTGACCGCACCATAATCATAGCCATACAGGCTGCATCTAATATCATAGCCCGAAGGCCACATCGGAGACATAGCCCGAAGGCCGCACCGGAGTCATAGCCAACAAGGCCGTACCATTTAATATCAAAGATAGAAATCTTTGCCAACAAGACTGCACCATTTAGAATTTCAATTCAAATGTCATGTCCGTATATTACTCGGGTACTCTACCCTTGTACCATATTCAACTACTTTAAGTAGTGCCACTGTAATCACCATATATCATACTAGATATAGTCAAGATTACTCACCTGAACACTTGCTACTACTAGCGTTAATCGTTCCTTGCTTTGAAATGAAATCCGTAGGATTTTGTCCCGTACCTATAATTCCATTTATTTCACAATAATTATAGGTTAATATACCATTTTAGTTGGTTCTAATGCACAAGAGTCTAATATAAGACTAATTCCAAGCATTAACCATTGGTATAAAAATTTAATACACGTCCCGAAATACGCGTATTCTACTACAGTACTTTCGGGAGGTCGTATTCGTATTCCGATAATTTTCCATGACGTTTCACAACATATTAAACCTATGTTTAAAATTTCAGGTCAATCGGATAAGCCTAACATTGAAATCAAAGTTGGAAAATTGACCAAATTTTAACAGAGACCAAACTGCATTTCTGCCCAGCGGTCGGGTCGCGACCGGCACCCTTGTCGGGTCGCGAAGACCCCCCTCTTCGGGTCGCGACCAAGGGTCTGGTCGGGTCGCGATCCCTGGACAGTGTGCAGAAACTCCGATTTTAAGCTAGAATTTTCCATTTTTTTCCATTTTAAGCATTTATTACTTCGACTTAATCGGTTGGGGTTTATTCCTAGGCTAAAACCTTACCTTCTAACAAGGTTTTTAACCTCCAAAACCCATTTAATCAATCATATGAAGATTTAGGGTTCTTATTTCTAACAACCCCAAAACTTCAATTTTACCATTTATAACATCCTACTTCCATTGGATTGAGTTAGGTCTTTGTTATAAGGACTTAATGGAAGTATTTCATCATTTTAACCCCATGATCATGGCTGTAATTTCAGTTTGCGAGTCCTACACAACTCATCAAGATGAACAATCAAGAACTTGGAAATTTACCTCAAATTCTTCCAATTATGCCCTTTTAAGCCAAGAATCACAATCCAAACTTCAAACCTTCAAGAAACCTTTCAATCCTCTGCAGAAATTCAGCCACAAGAAGTTCCCGTAACTCCCAAAATTCTGCACACAAGTCTCTCCTATATACTTCCAGAAATTACAATTTGGTCCTTGAAGTTGCATATTTCAAAGTTTTGCCACAAATAACACAATTTATGACAAATGATCAACTTTTATAACATTTTAAGTCCAAGACTTAAAATATTATTACATAACAAGTCCTTTTCTGTCCAAATGACCAAATTACCCTTTTGAGGTAAAATGACCATTTTGCCCTTTTATTATAATTATATAATAAATACAAGTTTTGGCGTTACAATCGCTATTTCACATTCCAAGGTTGAAGTCGGTGTTGACGAACTGAGTTGGAATTAGCGAACCGTGATCTCACAATTGATTGATGTCACAAAATGGTTCCAATTGCTAATCTGTAAAGTGGGTTTAAGATCAAACATAATGTGCATTCATGAACAGGTGCAGCAAAACAAATATTTGAACGGTACATATTTTATTTCCAAAGTCAAAATCAAATCTGTAATCGTATGTTCATTAATGAACATATGTTCATTAATGAACATACGCTATATTTTATTTCCAAAGTCAAAATCAAACCTGTAATCGTATGTTCATTAATGAACATATGATTTCGTATGTTCATTAATGAACATACGATTACAGGGTAAAACAAATAACTGCAGATTACGCACAAAACCTTCACCCTGCATCAACACCTGCATTAGATTGAATTACGATTACAAGATAATTTCGGTCTGATGTTGATAAACCGCTGCTGCTCGGAGTAACCACGTTCAACCAGATAATCTTCTTTGGTATCCAATTGATCCAGGAGCGATTGTGGTTTTGAGGTTTTTCGGATTTATGTTCATTGATGAACATGGTTCTGCAGTTAGGTGATTTAATTTGGTTCTGCATTGAACCCACCCCTATATATATATATATATATATATATATATATATATATATATATATATATATATATATATATATATATATATATATATATATATATATATATATATATATATATATACACACATATATATATATATATATATATATATATATATATATATATATATATATATATATATATATATATATATATATATGAAAGGTTTTCTGCAAACCATGAACTAAATAACCTAAGTTCACATGCAACCTATGAGGATCTATGTTTTCTTCTAATTGAATATATAAGAAAACCTAAAGGCCATAAGAAAATTGACTAAAAGAATAAAATTAGAAAAACCAACCTTTTAGAATTTTCTGGAAGCTGAGCAGCAAAAATATCCTGCCTCAAATGAGATCACACCCAAGCCGAGAGGATTATGGATCGAAATTCCAGAGAGAAATAACAGAATGAGCGACTGATAATGAGGTCTAGGGTCCCTATTTATAGGGAACCAAAGGGTAAAACTAGAAACCCTAGCCGCAGCCCATTTTCCGGATTATCTGTACGCGCGCCGCGGCCAAGTCGTTTGCGCGCCGCGCGCCGCAATTCAACTATTGAATTCGTACGAATATGTATGCGCGTCGCGGCCTTTACATTGGCGCGCCGCAATTCAACTATTGAATTTGTACGACTTTAATCCCTGACCTCCTGATTAATCCAATTAATGTCACAGAAATTAATCCAATTAATTTCTGATTAATTATTAATCAAATAATATTATTTCTAATTAATATATTATCTCCATAATATATTAACAAACAATATCTTGATTTATTAGTCATATAATAAATCAACCTTTTTTCTCTCTCTTTAACTTTCCAACAAACCTCTAGCTATGAGGGCAACCCAAATGGACTGTGCTACTATTAATTAGGTAAATACTAATTATTAGTCATGGCTTAGACACCTAATCCAACAGTCTCCCACTTGGATAAGTCTATGACTATAATTACCAATTTAACCTCTAATTAACCAACACTTTTAGCTTCCTAGAAACCGCTGCCAAACTCTGATCTAATCAGTTCTGTCCATAGATAAGTGATCAGATGATCCTCCGTCCAACAAGATATTTTCAGACTCAAGACATGGATTAAAGTCAATCCCGGTCTGATTCACTGTTCCTCGATTTCCGATTTGCATATGACTCTTAGACTACCAATTTAGTCCCGGTTGGCCAACCATTTTAGTCAACTTCAAATTCATCGAGAGGCCTACAGATATCTGTTCCCCGTTAGGGTCAAGGGACGAATAAGCTTCGACTCATATACTTATGTCTTTTAGCAGACAAATCACTCACAACAATACGTTTTATAACACCGAGTTACCGATGCGTTTTCGTATTATCAATGAACAACCGTCTAGTAAATCATAACTCATATGTCTTAGCTTAAAGATCAAAAGATATTATCGTCTCAATATTGCTCGTGATGAAATCCATGAAGCAATCCATTGAGCGCGGGTTTATCCAATACTCAAATCTCTATTTCCAAGTACTCACGAATGGTGCAGCAATCCAATTGCAATGTCTAACTCCTTAGACAATCCATTACCAATTCATGACAGTCTTACTTCACACTTACTCCCAAAAGTGTAATCGACTGTGGATATTTGAATAATCCAATTATTCAGGAAGTAAAACATGCAAAATAAAACACAATGATAAAGTATTGATAAAAGCAGTAAACCATTACTCATTAATAAATCTCTATTATTAAATCACAAGAGTCAAATACAATACATTGTTACAAGTTTCGAAACCTATCTAATTTACATAAACTTTATATCATCTCTTAATCCAATGCTCCTAGCATGCTGATTATGCTTAATCCTACTCAGAGCCTTTGTCAAGGGATCTGTAGGATTATCTTCCGATGATACCCTCTTTACCACGAGGTGACCTTCTTCTACCTTATGCCTTATGTAGTGGTACTTTTTGTCGATATGTCTGGACTTTCCATGGTCTCGCGGTTCCTTTGTCAAGGCGACCGCACCTTCGTTATCGCAGAACAGTTCCACGGTCTCCTGAATACTCGGGACTACTCCAAGGTCACCGATGAAGTTCTTCAGCTAAGCCGCTTCCTTTGACGCTTCACTTGCTGCTATATACTCTGATTCACAAGTAGAATCAGCCACCGTATCTTGCTTGGAACTTTTCCAAGTTACTGCTCCTCCATTCAGAAGGAATACCCAGCCAGACTGAGACCGACCACTGTCTCCATCCGTCTGAAAACTGGCATCCGTATATCCTTCAACTCTCAATGTATCACTGCCTCCAAGGACCAACACCATGTCCTTTGTCCTTCGCAGATACTTGAGTATATTCTTTACAGCTATCCAATACGCCCTTCCACGGTTACCCTGGTACCAACTGACCATGCTTAAAGCAAAGGCCACGTCAGGGCGAGTACACGTCATAACGTACATGATCGATCCTACAGCCGAAGCGTAAGGTACCCGACTCATTTCGGCTATTTCTTCGTCTGTACTCGGACTTTGAGTCTTACTCAATTTTGCATTACTTTGGATAGGTAGCTCTCCCTTCTTGGAATTTTCCATACTAAACCTTTTCAGTACCTTTTCCAAGTATGTACCCTGACTAAGTCCAATTAGTCTCTTCTTCCTATCTCTCAATATTCTTATCCCGAGAATATAGGTAGCCTCTCCTAGGTCCTTCATGGCGAAACATTTTCCAAGCCAAGCCTTGACATCTTGCAAGGTTGGGATATCGTTTCCCATGAGCAGTATGTCATCGACATACAGCACCAGAAAGGTGACTATACTCCCACTAGCCTTGACATATACGCAGGACTCATCCTCGCTCCTAGAGAAACCAAACTCTTTGACTTTCTCATGGAAACAAAAATTCCAGCTGCGAGAAGCTTGCTTCAATCCGTAGATTGATCTCTCAAGCTTACACACCTTATTAGGATACTTTGCATCGACAAAACCCTCTGGCTGATTCATGTAAACATCCTCAGTCAACTTCCCATTAAGGAAAGCGGTTTTGACGTCCATCTGCCAAATTTCATAGTCATGAAATGCAGCTATGGCCAGCATAATCCTAATAGACTTTAGCTTGGCTACTGGTGAGAAGGTCTCGTCATAGTCAACCCCTGGGGTTTGAGTAAAGCCCTTCGCAACCAATCTTGCCTTGAAAGTGTGTACTTTTCCGTCCATGTCGGTCTTCTTCTTGAAGATCCATTTGCACCCGACTGTCTTTCGACCCGGTACGTTGTCAACCAAGTTCCAAACTTGATTGTCATACATGGACTTGATCTCGCTATCCATGGCCTCTTTCCACTTGGCAGACTCAGGGCCCGCCACTGCTTCCTGGTAGTTAGCTGGTTCATCCAAATTTATCAGTGTCCTATCACTGACAAACGTGTCCCCATCCGAAGTTATATGGAAACCATAAAACTCGGGTGGCATGCTAACCCTACCGGAACGCCTAAGAGGTAAGGATACATCTGTCGGACCAACAGGAACTTCTTCCTCATGTTGGTTGCTAGTTTCTCCTAAGGTTGCGTCATCTGATGACTCTTGAATTTCTTCCAGATCAATGGTACTCCCACTGTCCTCTTTGAATATGAGCTCTCTCTCTCGAAAGACCGCTCGTCTAGCTACAAAGACCACGTCCTCGCTCGGTCTGTAGAATAGATATCCAAAGGACTGTTTAGGGTAACCAAGGAAGAAACACCTTTCGCTTCTTTCTGCGAGTTTGTCTTGAGTCTCTCGTCTAACGAAAGCCTCACAACCCCAGACTTTGATATGTGCCAACGAGGGAACTTTCCCCGTCCACATTTCATGAGGTGTTTTAGCAACCTTTTTAGTAGGGACAAGATTGAGGATATGGGCGGCAGTCTCTAAGGCATACCCCCAGAAGTGAATGGGAAGTGAAGCTCGACTCATCATGGAACGAACCATGTCCAACAGGGTTCGGTTGCGCCTCTCCGCAACACCTTTCAACTGTGGTGTCTTGGGAGGTGTCAACTGCGAAACTATTCCGCATTCCTTTAGATAGTCTAGGAACTCGATACTTAGATACTCTCTGCCTCTGTCGGACCTGAGCATCTTTATCTTCCTGCCTAATTGATTCTCTACCTCGTTATTAAACTCTTTGAACTTTTCAAAGGTGTCCGACTTGTGCTTGATCAAGTAGATATAACCGTATCTACTAAAATCGTCGGTAAAGGTTACGTAGAACCGCGTGCCATCCTTTGTGGATGATCTAAATGGACCACACACATCCGTGTGAATGATGTCCAACAGACCCTCACCTCTTTCAAAAGACCCTTTGAAAGGTGATTTAGTCATCTTGTCCAACAGACAAGATTCGCATACATCATCCGACCTGAGGTCGAATGATTCCAACACTCCATCCTTTTGGAGTTGGGCGATGCGTTTCTTGCTGATGTGCCCGAGCCGACTATGCCACAGACATGCCTTTTCTACACCACTAGTAGAATCAATATAATTTACACTATGTCCTAAATTGTCAACACATTCAACAGTTTCATACACACCATCACAAGGATAAGCAGTAAAAATCAAAATACCATTTTTGAAAACAGAAATCGAACCAATTTTATTGTCAAAAGAAAATTGAAATCCTTGTCTGAACAATGCGTAAAATGAAATAATGTTTCTTGCCATTTCTGGCGAATAGCAACAATTAAATAAATCTATACTAACATTACTACTAAGCACTAAACTGTAAACGCCGATCTTGGTAACAGGGACGATCTCCTATTGCCCATGATCAAGTTCAGTCTACCGTGCTCCACCTCCCTGCTTTCCTTTAGGCCCTGCATATCAGAACAAATGTGAAAAACACATCCTGTATCAAGGACCCAAGAATTAGAAGATGGTGAGTTTTTAGAGATAGTGTATATACCTGCTGTCGATAGCTTTACTTTCCCATCCTTGACATCCTGCAAGTATTTGGGGCAGCTTCTCTTCCAATGGCCCTTCTCTTTGCAGTAGAAACAGTTGGCTTCATCGGGGTTGGCCACACAAGGAATGTGGGAAGTCTTGGTTCTCGAGCCATTACTGGATGACCCGACCTGAACCTTTTCCCTCCAATTTTGCTTAGGAGGGCCCTTCCTTTTCTTTCCTTTGCCACTTCCAATGGCTAGGACGGGCTGATTAACCGAGGGTACACTTTTACCCTTCATCCCGTCCTCAGCTACTCGAAGCATACGATGCAACTCAGTCATATTAGCCTGATTGTTGTTCAAATGATAAGCCAGCCTGAACTGGTCATAAGAACTCGGTAAGGAGTTAAGCACTATGTCAACGGCCAACTCCTCCGGTACAGGCATCGCAAGCTTTCTAAGCTGCTCCACGTAACCTTGCATTCTTTGCACATGAGTGCATATTGACTCTCCATCTTTAGGTTTGCTGTTCGTGAAGTCCTTGACCACTTCGCACCTTTCGATGCGCTATTGCTTGCGGAACTTTTCCGCAAGCTCCTTGTGCATCTCAAAGGGCCAGTAGTCTTCGTATATCCTCTGCAATTCGGGGTTCACTGTGGCGATCATGATGCAGGCCACTTTGGTTGCATCATCAGTATGTTTTTGGTACAAGGCAATTTCCTCGGGAGTAGCAGTTTCAGGGTCAATATCGACAAGCTCGGTCTCGAGAACATACTCTTTGTTCTCGTACCTCAGAGCCATCTTGATATTTCTAATCCAGTCATTGTAGTTTGTCCCGTTCAGTTGAACCTTGGAACATAATGAGAGGATTGAGGGAACACTGGAGTTTGAGTGGGGAGCGGATTGATCAGCAGAAGACATCTATAAAAGAAGGTAAGTTTAATTAGATACTTGTCGGTCCTTATAATAACCCAATATAAAATAAGGCTAGGATCCAACTATAACAATTTGCAACATAGAAGAGGGATGCCGTAATCTATAAGCAAATTTTATAAAGGTAGGCGAATGACGATTCAGCCAATTCCACCGCGGAAAAATAATCTTATTATAAATGGAATTCCTAGTTTCTTTTGAGATTTATTGAACTGTTCAATAGCATGTTTAATCTCGGATATGCCCCACCGTTTGTGACTGGGATGCCGAGGATCACAAACCGGGTGTGAATAACCATGCAAATTAGCTTGGTACTCTCGGGATCCATTATTATCTCAAATTGATGTGCCGGGTAACCACACACGCTCCATCAAAAATGGTAACACCCGAGACACCCATTGCCACTCTTTATGAACCCCCATTGGTGTGCCGGTGAACCACACACGCTCCACCAACGTTTCATAAAGTGCAATGTGCAATTTCATGGGGTAGCATCAAATTCACATTTTTCCTAAAGTAACTAGATTGGGATTTTGTGTAAAAGTTCTAGTACTTTGATCATTATACTTTTAATGATTAAGTGGTCCTATCAAAACTGTTCGGCTAACGACCCTCCACTGATCAGGCGAGCGGCGGGCGAGAGTGTTCACCCATTAGACCGCCATTTTATAGGCAGCCTCCTTATACTCACTTTATAGACCAGCTTCGTGAATGATGCCTACTATTGAATTGACTGACCAATTTTATCTTACATATAGTATTAACAATTAATATCATGTATAAGATGTATTTTAAAACCCTTTAAAATATTCAAGGTTTATCTTTTAATTTTACCAAATTTAACAATTAAATTTTAGATTAAATTAAACCTTAAAATCGATTTAATCAATTTTAATTACCAATAAATTAAATTAATTAAATCTAAATATTTTAAACATTTTAAAATATTTTTCTGGATTTATTCCATTAATTTCGCAATTAATTTAAATCCCTTTTGAATTATCTTTTAATTAACAATTAATTAAATTAATTCAAATGAAGATAGGTTTATCCAAATTAATCAAATTAATCAAAACCTATCCTAAAACCCCAAAAAAAAAAAAAAACGATTTCAATTAATGGGGTTTAAGGTTATCTATTTAATTAACACATAAAGTTACCAAAAATAGAAAACCTCCTAAAACCCTAAAAGCCAAAATCGAAAATTATATGGGGGGAATTAGGGTTTCCAAAACCCTAATCCTAGAAATCGATCCACATAAAAATTAGGGTTTATTAGCTTCAAACCCTAAAACAGTTATATCAATTCAACAAGAAAACAAGACAGGCTCTGATACCACTGAAAGGTTTTCTGCAAACCATGAACTAAATAACCTAAGTTCACATGCAACCTATGAGGATCTATGTTTTCTTCTAATTGAATATATAAGAAAACCTAAAGGCCATAAGAAAATTGACTAAAAGAATAAAATTAGAAAAACCAACCTTTTAGAATTTTCTGGAAGCTGAGCAGCAAAAATATCCTGCCTCAAATGAGATCACACCCAAGCCGAGAGGATTATGGATCGAAATTCCAGAGAGAAATAATAGAATGAGCGACTGATAATGAGGTCTAGGGGTCCCTATTTATAGGGAACCAAAGGGTAAAGCTAGAAACCCTAGCCGCAGCCCATTTTTCGGATTATCTGTACGCGCGTCGCGGCCAAGTCGTTTGCGCGCCTTACGCCGCAATTCAACTATTGAATTCGTACGAATATGTATGCGCGTCGCGGCCTTTACATTGGCGCGCCGCGCGCCGCAATTCAACTATTGAATTTGTACGACTTTAATCCCTGACCTCCTGATTAATCCAATTAATATCACATAAATTAATCCAATTAATTTCTGATTAATTATTAATCAAATAATATTATTTCTAATTAATATATTATCTCCATAATATATTAACAAACAATATCTTGATTTATTAGTCATATAATAAATCAACCTTTTTTCTCTTTCTTTAACTTTCCAACAAACCTCTAGCTATGAGGGCAACCCAAATAGACTGTGCTACTATTAATTAGGTAAATACTAATTATTAGTCATGGCTTAGACAGCTAATCCAACTATATATATATATATATATATATATATATATATATATATATATATATATATATATATATATATATATATATATATATATATACACTAGTTGTAAAACCCGTATATTACACGGGATGATACAAAAAAATTATTAATTAAGAATATCTAAACATTAATAATTTTACATAAGAAATTTGTTTGTGTATCGTGACATCTTGCTTTTGATTTTTACTATTACGACTTTGTATTTTGATAAATATAATTGATTATGAGAATGTCACCGGTACTAAAATCAAAGTCACTATTATGGTTGGAGTCGTTCTTCAAAATATTATGACATCAATTATCTCTCTATTGTCTCCCAAATCATTCTACACATTAAAAAAATAATATGATATTAAAAATCAATTATTTTTTAAATTAAATGATAACAATTAATTTTGAAATTGAATGATAATTAAACCAATCATTAATGAGATAGAAAGGTTTCAAACCAATTAGTTTTTTTTTTAATTTAAAATTATGAGAAAATGACATGTGGCAAAATGAATGTGGTGCTGACATGTGGCTTTGAGTTACTTATTTATTAGGATAGGATATATATATATATATATATATATATATATATATATATATATATATATATATATATATATATATATATATATATATATATATATATATATATATATATATATATATATATATATACCTTCACCTGTAAAAAAATACTGATTATTTTGATTATATTTCTAATTTTTATTTTTACAGAAATTTTGTAATTTGCTTTATAAAATGGGTTTATATCATAAATAACCTTATATTTTCAACTTTTGTCTATTTAAACCTAAAACTTTATTTTTTTTTCAAAAAATACTTAAAGTTTGGAGAAACTTTTTAATTTAGACCCTTTACCCCGGTTTGACAGGTTATACATACTTTTTTTTTTCAAAAAAAACCCTAATTTCTTTTCTTTTTTCCGAAAAAAACCCTCAATTTCAGTGATTTTTTTACAAAGAAAATTTTTTCTTCGTTTTTATAATTGACATAAATTTCATATACGATGTCCAAATTCTACGAACTTTATATCCCTGGAAAGTTTGTAAATAATACTACAACTTTATTTTACGGACTTTTATTTGAATATGTTCAGATATTTCGCTACATTCCCATAAACATGAACATAAACCTATTTAGATAATTTTTTTTTGCGATTCTCAAACCTTCATATCTGAGGTGTGCAAGTGCCTCCACGGATGTAAATGGTTTATGTAATTAAAGAAAATCAGTATTACACTGACTTGTTTTCTTATAATAGTTGTATCTTTTGTATATGAGCTCCGTTTTCGACGTTTCATAAGTTGATGGATTCGTAAACACGAATACATCGTGTAATGAATATTATTTAAACCAAAATATCATTTGTATGATTTATCGAATTTTACGCTACTGTATTCTATTATTCGAAATTATAGCATTTACTCGATAATTGATTCGAAATAGCGTATTGTAGCATTATAAATTCCAATATTACCTTAGGAAAGTTATGAAAATTGCATTTCAACGTATTATCCTAATTTGCGCTCTGGTTGACCTTTGTTGACTTTTGTTGACCAAATTTGACGGATGTCACTGACGGGGTCGCAAAAAAGTGATGACGTGTCATTTATGTGGTTGGAGTTTGAACGGTACAATTTAAACTTTCACGAGCAGATGAAATTTTAAAAAAAAAGTCTTACGAAGACAAACAACGAGCCCGCCATGATCGACAACGAGCCCGCGAAGAAAGACAACAACTAAAAGACATAAAGTTTTTGTCGTCGACTAAAAGGCCCCAATATTTTTATGATATCAGCTTTGTATTTTAAAATCATCTAGAGTGCTTCCCCCTTGAGACCCTCCTCCGGATTCGACGACAAAAACTTAATGTCTTTTAGTCGTTGTTTTTATTCACGGGCTCGTTGTTGATCATGGCGGGCTCATTGTTTGTCTTCGTATGTTTTTTCTTTTCAAATTTCATCCGCTCGTGAAGGTTTAAATTGTACCGTTCAAACTCCAACCACATAAGCGACACGTCGTCTGTGACATCCGTCAAATTTGGTCAACAAAAGTCAACAAAGGTCAACCAGAGCGCAAATTAGGATAATACTTTGAAATGTAATTTTCATAACTTTCCGAATGTATTATTGGAAATTATAATACTACAATACGCTATTTCGAATCAATTATCGAGTAAACGCTATAATTTCGAATAATATACTACAGTAGCGTAAAATTCGATAAATCATACAAATAACATTTTGGTTTAAATAATATTTATTACACGATGTATTCGTGTTTACGAATCCGTCGACTTATAGAACGTCGAAAACGGAGCTCGTATGCAAAAGATACAACTATTATTAGAAAACAAGCCAGTATAGCGAAATATCTGAACATATTCAAACAAAAGTCAGTAAAGCAAAATTGTAGTATTACTTACGACCTTTCCAGGGATATAAAGTTGGTAGAATTTAGACATCGTATATGAAAGTTATGTCAATTACAAAAACGAAGAAAAAAAATTTTTTGTGAAAAAATCACTGAAATTGAGGGTTTTTTTAGGAAAAAATAAAAGAAATTAGGGTTTTTTCTGAAAAAAAAAGTATGTATAACCTATAAAACCGGTTAATGGGGTAAATTAAAAAGATTCTCCAAAATTTAGGTCTTTTTTGAAAAAAAATAAAGTTTTAGGTTTAAACAAAAAAAATTTGAAAATATAAGGTTTTTTATGAAATAAACCCTTATAAAATTAACATGATTTGTTTTTTCTCTTTTTATATTTTATGATAAACATATAAGAATGGTCAATTTGTTATACATTCTCATATTTGGTACTTTTGTGATCAACTTTTTTATTGCAATAATAAACGTGATGCGATAAATATGTTTATTTTGGGTAGAAAGGAGTAATGCAAAGAGACAGACAAAATTCAAAGTAACTATACCCCACAATGGAGAGTGGTTGCTTCGAAGTTGGTGAATTATTACATTATATCGTACATATGAACATAAATGAAACAATAATAGACCCATTTTCGCAACAGAATAGAATGCTGCCAAAAGCCACTTTAAATACCTAGTCATACAATTACACTCGATTATATTTTGCCATTTGAATCTCTTTCTTAACCCCCAACACACCCCCCCCCCCCCCCCCCCCAATATATATATATATATATATATATATATATATATATATATATATATATATATATATATATATATATATATATATATATATATATATATATATATATATATATATTGCAAGTAGGGATGAATCCTATTACACGGGTACGTAATATACTACAGCCTAGCTAGGTACATATGGGACTGCTCGGTCGTTATACCGTTGAACCTTCCCTTTCTCCAAGTAGATGCTGCACAGAGACTAGACCCGCATACGCAATCGGCAAACCCTGGCGCAAACCACGTCCACCCCGGAAAGACGCCCTGCAAGCAACGACTGGGGGGAAACCAGCCCCGGGTACACACTGTCTTGGCTAGCACAGAGGCCACAAGTAAAGGTGCAATATCTTTACCTTACTTGTGTGGAGTGTGGTTTGAACCCACAACCTCCCATAAGGGAGGCATGTGCTCTTGCCAACTCAACCACCAAGATGTGTGTATATATATATATATATATATATATATATATATATATATATATATATATATATATATATATATATATATATATATATATATATATATATATATATATATATATATATATATATATATATATATATATATATATATATATAAACGATCGGGTGATGACTCTTCTTAAAATGAGGACTCGTGAGTACATCTTAAAAAATTTTAAAAAAACTAAAAAAATAGATAAATAATAAAATGGATCATAGTACTATATTGGAGAAAAAAATTCGAAAAAAAACTTTTGGATCATTATTTTTTAATTAATAAAACAATAATCCACAAAATTAAAAAAAAAAATTTGGATCATTACTGTTTTTCAATGATCCAAAAAAAATTTTCCAATTTTTTTTTGATAATGATATAGTACTATTCTCGATTTTATGATTTGTTTTTTTTACAAATTTTTTCAATTTTTTTAAGGTGTCTTTACGAGTCTTTACCGAAACGGGACCATATATATATATATATATATATATATATATATATATATATATATATATATATATATATATATATATATATATATATATATATATATATATATATATATATATATATATATATATATATATATATATAGAGAGAGAGAGAGAGAGAGTAAAGTTCAATTGACAACCTAAAAAAGCCTAGGAACCTAAGAACCCATTTTATGAACTTTTTTTCTACACAATATTTTTCAAAAAAAAAATATACCAAAATTTTTGTTATGATGCGTCTAGAAGATTTCAAAAAAAAATCATTTTTTTTTATTTTTTTCATTAGGGTTTAGGGTTTAGCGTTTAGGGTTTAGGGTTTAGGGGTTTAGCGTTTAAAAGATTTCAAAAAAAAAATTCAAAAAAATCATTTTTTTTTATTTTTTTCATATGGGTTTAGAGTTTAGGGTTTAGGGTTTAGAGTTTAGGGTTTGGTTTAGGGTTTAGGGTTTAAAAATCTCTTAGACGCGTTAAATAAAAAAATTGGATGCAATTTTTTTTTGAAAAATATTGTGCAGAAAAAAAGTTCCTAGGGTTTTTTAGGTTCTCTCATGATCTCAACCCTATATATATATATATATATATATATATATATATATATATATATATATATATATATATATATATATATATATATATATATATATAAAATTAGGATCGGGTGAAGACTCCAATTTCGGTGAGGACAAATCTGGACCTCTAATCTTGAAAAAATGGATGGCTAAAATTCATTGTGAAAAAATTGACACATCTTAAAAGCTTCGGGGCTAGTTGTCTAAAAATTAAAACTAATGGGTGGATAAGACAAATTAGGAAGGGTAATATAGTATTCTGATCGAGTACCTCACCCCACATTGCGACACTTGTCACAATCTCGTTTGGTGGGTTTTTTTTATTCCACAAATTTTGTTTTTGGGCCATAACTTTTTTTTTTTCATATGTAAAAAAAATCTGAAAAAATCAAAGTTCTTAAAATTTAATTCTCTACAAAACAAGCATAATCATAAAAAATTGAAAAAAAAATATTTTTTATTTTTTTATAAAAAATCAAAAATTAAAAAAAATTCTTCAAAAATTATGAAAATCTAAAGGATTATTGTAGATATTATATTATTAAGTTTGCAGAAAGAATTTTTTGAAAAAAAGGTTATTTAAGTGTTTATTTTTATATTTTTAAGTAAAAAACTCATCAAAATAGTAAAAAAAAGTATACATGATCCAAAAATATTAAGAACCAAAATATGTTTTATGATTCAAACAGTTATAAACTAATTATTTTATGAATCAAAACTTATCAAAATAGCAAAAAAATAAATGATCCAAAAATATTAAAACTAAAGTATGTTTCATGATCCAAGATTCAAAATTCGGTATGTTGCAAGATCCAAAACTCGTTATGATCCAAAACGAGTTAAAAAAACATACAACGAAAAAGTAAAAATAACATTTAAAAAAATAATAATAACAAAAATAATAAAAAAACCCAGCTAAATTATGTTGTACGGATGTGAGTAACATATGATTATATCCTCGAGTCCGTATTAATAACTGTGCAAACCGATATTCACACATTAATAATCATATATATTTTTTTTTTTTTTTTTGATTTTTCACACTTGTTTATTATGTGAAAATAAATCAAACTTAATAAATTTTCTTATTTTTAATACATTTTTCACTATTCATAATAAAATAAAATTTCTAATTATTAAACTATAAATATTATAACGTAAATTTTTTTTATCTTTAAAACACATCAATATTGATATCTAATAGCAAAGGAAGGATAATTATATATATTTATGTGTTTGGTAATTTTCTTTTGATAAAAAACAAGTGTTACAAATAAAAAAAATACAACGTTATTAATACGTGAATTAGTGGTTCTCATGGTTCTCAACCTTTTAGTGGTTCTCATAGAACCCTTCCATATATATATATATATATATATATATATATATATATATATATATATATATATATATATATATATATATATATATATATATATATATATATATATATATATATATATATATATATATATATATATATATATATATGATGAGAACTTGTTCTTCTTCAGGTCCGCCGGTCGTCAGGAATGAAGACCTGAGTTCACAACAATGAGAGAAACGGTCAGTCGCACTCCGGGAGGCGGTCCCGGGAGGGTGCTCCGACGGTCTAGTTAGTATGGTGGTCGGAAAAGTGAGAGAGAGAGAGAGTATGGCAACGAAAAGGAGAATGAGAATGACGATGATGATCTTCCCATGGGGTTGATCATCATATACCGTTGTACCTTTGGGGGACCACACGATCGTTGGGATCGTGGGTCTTCTCTGATTGGCGGATCTTCTGTGCCTGTCTGTGATTGGTGCGTTGGTCTGACCAGGTAGTGGATCGTACACTAACCGAATCATCCGTGTTGGCAAATCGTACGTTGAGCTCTAGCGAGGAGAGCTATCATTCTCTTATTGGTTTGTGAGATTCCCGGGTATTCGAGGTTGTTAGAAAGCGTGTCGTCCAGCCAGGCAGGTCGCGCGTCCCCTGGTAGCTGGCTGGACGTCTGTCATGCTGACGGGCTGGCGAGCTGACAAGCTGACAAGCTGGCGAGCTGGCGAGTATGTCACCTATGGTATATCATCAAGTCCCCCCAGTCTAATAATCGAGATAGACGCGTGCTAGCTCTGACGTTCTAGACTTTAGGTAACGACGGTTCGCTTTTTACTGAGTGGGTCCGTAATTATTGTTGACATGATGTGTCAGTTTCCATCATTAGCGATTTTCGACTTTCCCGCTCCTTATCCTTGTTCCTTCAATTAGGGTTTTTTCCTCCTTTCTCTTTCATTACGTCCTTGACCTTTTCTTTCTTTCTCTTTGCCTCTTTTTCCTTTGATTCACTAAAGAAAAATGGCTGCGATTGCTGAGCAAGAGATCGCCGATGAACTGTACGGTCCTCTTGTCGAGAAATACGGTTTCCAGCCTGAAGATGGCGTTTTAGTTCCTTCTGATGGTGCCATCTTCTCCTTCCCCCCCCCCCCCCCCCCCACGGAAGGGAAAACTGGAATTTATCTAAAGACTTTTGACGCTGGTTACCGTCTTCCAACGTCGGATTTCATGGAGGAGGTGCTCCGACGAAACCACGTTGGCTTGTGTCAGTTAACCCCGAATTCCGTGAACAAGATTGTCTCCTTCGAGTTGCTGTGTCGTTCGCAGGGCATTGCTCCTGATTTCTTCGTTTTCAAACATTACTTCAGGTTTGCAGCAGTTGGGGATAACTATGCTTTCTACCGGAGGACTTCTGTGCATACCCTGGTGCCCGAGCCCAAGTATTCCCCTAAAAACTGGCAAGATCATTGGCTATGGGTGAATGCCTCGAGGGTGGGGACAATCTATCACTGTCGAGGCACAGCGTCTGATCAGATTCCAAAGCTATATCCTCACCAAGAAGCGGTAGTGAAGATTTTGAATAGCTTTCAGGTGGCTGCTGATGAGTTCCCGGAGTATATTCTGGCTAGAGGGGGAATGAGTACTGCTTGGAGGATGCGGGGTAAAATGCCTTAGTTTTTTGTTGTCCAGAAAGGTATGTTTTTGTTCTTTCTTTTTGGTTCTTCTGTGTTCATCTTGTTATGTTCCCCCCTCTCCCCCTTTTTTTGTTTTAAGAAATGTTTTGACTCTGTATGTAGGTGTTCATCGTAAAGTTCGCTTTGAAGAGGTTCTTTCGAAGAGTTCTAAGGAAAAATACCAATATCGTGAAGTGGATTTGGTCGATAAGGTACCTCCGTCTTTCGTTTTTCGCAATCCAGACACCATCGCCCGTATCGAAAATATTAAGGAGGGAGAAAAGTTGGAGAAAAATCAACCCGGTGAGGTACCTTTAATCGATGCCAAAGTGGAGGGTTTGTCTAGGTGAGACCGTGAGAAGTCTCATGAATTGGTTGTGGATAGCAAAGAGGGTATTCTTGAAGAGGCATCAAAATTGTTGAACAAAAGGAAAGTTATTTGTGATACGTTGGAGGGGTCGGAGAGCTCTAGGGAGACTCGGTTGATCAGGCGCATAAGTCGCCGCAGGTTGTTGAACCAATTGAAGGAGGATGATTTTGGGGTTATTGAAATTCCGGATGATGATACCCCAAAGAATTCCCAGTTGATCCCCGAGTCTGGTGTTGTTGGTGATAAAGGTAAAGGTAAGGAGAAGGTTGGTGAGGAGGTGAAAATTTTTGGGTCTGAAGGTACACAAAGTCACGGTACAAAGGTTGCTGCTGGTGTCGAATCTGTAGGTGTTGATGGTGGTAGCGCGGGTGGATTTGAAGTTGATGATAATAATGGGGATTTTAGCTCGGGGAAAGGTAATGATGTGTTGGGGACTCGTGTCTGGAAGGATTATTCATCTTTGCCATTCGTTCCAAACTGGAAATTGTTGAATGGCTCACGCCTATCCTCACGAGAGGCTGTTATTGACTTTGCTCTACATGCTTTTCCCCCCTGCTGACTTAGAGATGGAGAATTTTACTCACGACGGTTTGGTAAATACACTGAGGTTCGCGTCTACACAGTCAGCCTATTATCTTGCGGCTGCTGCTAAACGTATCGAACATTTAGCCAACTCTTCTAAAACACAGGAGTCATTCAAATTGGAAGCCCGAAAGGCTGCGACGGAGAATGTTCGCTTGCGCGGGGCAGTGGAGGAGTTGAGGAGTCAAGTGGCGGGGTTGGAGAAAGCATCTCGCGAGTTTGATCTGAAGTATGAGCTTCTGATGTCTGAGAAAATGTCTGTTGAGGAGCAGCTTGCTAGTACCCAGGAGAGGTTGGATAAGGTGAGCGAGGAAAACGAAACGCTGATGATTCGCACCGAGAGTTTTGACGCCGAGGCATGTGAAAAGGATCGTATGTTGGAGGAAGGGGCTGCAGCGTTGGCTAAGGTGGAGGGGGATTTGAAATGGGTGGTAGAGGAGCGCATGGTTAGGGTTGTTGAGAAGGTCTTCATGATTCCAAAGTTGATCCACAGCGTGAATCGTATCAGGCGAACTAGCTATATTGCAGGTGAAGATGCTGGCCGTCGCACTCTTCGCCAAGAACTTAATATTGCAGGTCCGGATGCTGAGGAGGGTAGCTCGTCTTCCGGCTACGCGCGAGAGGTAAATGATGCCATGGAAGAGTTCGCGACGTTGGATTATGTCGGATTGCTTCGCTTGGGTCAACTTGGTGTTGGAGAGCTGAAAGAGCTGCTGCGGGTTGAAGCTGACGAGTAAGGGATCTTGTTGGTTGTTATTCGATTTGTTTGTATGCAGGTGATATGGTGATGGTCGTCCTTGGACAATGTTGGACTATTTCTACTCTCTTTGTGTTGTTTTTTTTTTTGCTTGATGTTGGATATTTTTGCTTTGTGATTTGGTTTTCTTGGCAAATGATGTTCCCTTATGGCGCGTAGAACAATTTCCTTGATACGCTTGTGTTTATGGCATTTTGGTTTGTATGATGGCCAACAACAGGTGTCTTAATTTGGGTTTGATTGTTGTCACACCCCCAAACCACGATGGCGGAAACGTCTGAGGGTGGATGACTTCATGAACAGTATCACAACAACGTTTGTACAATAGTGATCAAAGCAAACACATCCATCATATACATAATTGTAAATGTTACAATAGTTTAAAAGATTGTATGTTCTGAATACAATTACAATATGATATCGAATTACATAGTATGACGCCATAGCGACCCATCGTCAAAGGTTGTAGTTACCCTATCAATTTCCTGAGAATACAAGTAGTTTGAAAGAGTGTCAACATTACGTTGGTGAGTTCATAAGATTTTTGTATGAGAAAATCCATAATCCTTTTTCCTTGTAGAAAGATAGTGTTTGAAACTAGAAAATCCAATATTTTCTTATAAATGAGTAGTAGTCTTAAAACCCAAAGACCGAAAATGTATAGGTATTTGTATACTTGAAAATAGTATTACGTAGTTTTATTCTTGTATAAAACCTTGTAAATAGGTGTTTACTGGTAGTCGAATCGTAGATTTAATTCCACAAAAGTCGTATGTATAAGTAAACCGTACTTATATTTATATCTTTGATAAAACATAGTTTTAATTCCCATAGAATCAGTGTGTATAAGTAAAACCATACTTATATTTGTAACTTGTTAAAATGTAGTTTTAATAACATAAAACTTGTATGAGGAATCTCTTTCCTTGTAAAATGTAGTATTGTAATCCAAGAAAATCCCATATTTTCTTATGAATGTATACAAGTCTTAAAAATCCAAAGACTAAAATGTATAGCGTAGTTTGTAGTATAAAACCTTTGAAAATGTATATTTCCACGTAAACAATTTATAAAGTTGATTTCCCATGCGAGACGTCCTATAACCGTACTGTGACCATGTAGGCCTGCTTCGACGTTCTTCAGGCGTCGGACTGTTATGACATTTGTCACCTCAGACCCGTCGGTCTAGCTGTAGCTAGCAGCTCAGGTGCGGGGTTGTCAATCCCGTATAGATCTATACACAAATATCATGCTCACTTACCGAGACTCTGGTTATAAATTTCAGGACTTATAGTTATGTACTTAAATAAGCACTGTGAAGACCCGTCTCACAAAAATGTATGTATCAATCAACTTGTTTACGTAAAGTTTGTATATGAAAAACCCTTGTAATTGCCCATTATCATTTTTCCCATGATAATATAGTAATGTATAATAATTATATATTTGTATATAATTATTTGTCTTGTTCTAACCGTTATAGTAACATTTGTATCCACAAACTATTTCTATAATAGTTTATTTTTGGTATTCTGTCGTGAAAAGCATATATTTACGAATATATGTGAAATAACTTATTTAAATGGTTATAAACAACATCTTTTAAAATATTTTCCATAATAGTGGTGTAATAACTTGGTTATACTATTTATTAATTCCAATATAATATTTCATGACTATCAAATAAAGAACAGCAAGGTAGAAGATCAAATTGGGAGGCAAGACCCTTTCAGCGTATAAGCCTTTCGGAAATCCAGCAACCTAGCCCAAATGATCGGCCTAGACACCGCTCTCGTAAGTAGATCATTCGATATTATATTTTGGAACTATAATTGAATTGTTATCATAATGATGTTTACAAAATTCACATTTTGTTTACTATTGTTACAAATGAGTATAAATAGCTATTTTTACAGTATAACTTGTATTCTCCCCCTTAAAAACTTGAATAAAGATAAAAAGAAGGGGTATGAACTCACCTTAATGTCGATGATGATCTTATAACCAATTGTTGTTAGATCGCCCGACTTTTACTGCTTCTAACTCGAACCCTCTTTTTCTATCTTTCTACTATATTTTCAAGCTATATCTCTACAACTCTCTCGATATGTGTATATAGCTTGTATTGGTGTGGTTTGATTATGAGAATTTGAGTCATATTTATAGTAGATTTATTTTCGTATAGCAGCCCTCAAGATACATGTATTTTACTTTTATAGCTTTTAGAAATTGTTTATGACAAAACATACCCTTAAAATACTCTTTAAATAGATTAATAGTTTTTTTATAAAAAGAATGATTTTTGTTTATAAAACTATAATCCACAAAAATCGTAGTTTAATAATATCAACTTTTTAACTAAAAAGTTTTAACGAATTAACGTAATGGTATTAATTGTAGGGTTTAAATGTAAATACAATTTCATTTTAAAGAAAAAGAAAATATTAAATATAAAACTGATATCAATAATATCAAATTTTGACGTCAGGTTGTTCGTATCGACGATACGGTTTTGACGGTAAATTTTTCGTTTTATAAAAAATCATAATATTTTTGATAAACTTAACAATACGTATTGAATACGTAGTGTTCGAAATGAAAATACGAATTCTTTGGGGGTAAAATATATAAATATGAATAAATAATTAAGTGGGGCCTATTTTAATAAAATTATATAAAAAAAATGAAAAATACAAGTTTTAAAGTCTTCCCACCCTTTTTGAAGAAGACTTTGAAATTTTGTTGTTTTTTTTTTACTGAACACTATTCACGTCGAATTACTGTTCACGTCGGACACTATTCACGATGTAATTTTTTTTCATTTATACCAAAAAAATCTAACTTAATTGCGTTTGTTCGTATAATTGACTTGAATTAACATACTTAGTATTATAATATCAAATAATACATCGTAGAGATTATGAAATTTACATTTCAATATATTCACCTAACGTACGCTCTGGTTGACTTGAGTTGACTTTCGTTGACTAATTTGACAGTTGTCACATTATCTACCCGTTAGAAGGAATTTCGTCCCGAAATTTAGCACTTTGAATGGATTCTCAAGGGTTTGGAAAGAGATGTGGGTATTGTTTGTTTGATCTGGTCCTCACGTTACTAGGTAAATTCAGGTCCTTGCTTGGCGCTTCCCAGTTTTCAATTGCTTTGGTTTTGGGGTGTAATGCTTGTTGGATTAGGTGTCTAAGCCATGACTTTACAACTATATTTATCTTGTTAATTGAAGCAAAGTCCATTTGGGTTGCCCTCATAGCTGGAGGTCAGGATAGAGTTCGGTAGAGTAAAAGGTTGATTTATTAATTGCTTAATAAATCAATAGAATTAATTAAATGGTTTATTAATATATTTAAGTGTTAATATATTAATTAGAAACCATAATAATTAATTAAGATTTAATCTAGAATTAATTGGATTTAATTTAATGATTAAATTAATTAATTAAAAGTGTGAGGACTAGTTTGTATTTATTCAATAGTTGAATAACTGGCAAAGAGAAGTCCAAGGGCCAAAAGTGGCGCCACCCTTGGAGGCTTCTCTAGGGTTGGCGAAAACCCTAATTAGGGTTTAGGGATCTGGTCCAAGTGGTCAACAAGCTTGCCCACTTGGAGGCTCCTTAGGGTTTCAGGTGTAACCCTAGGAGGCTATAAAAGGAACCCTCTGGCTCCCCATTATTCACGCCAACTTCAACCAAGATTACTCTGCTGGACTGTCTTCTCCATTGTTGTGGGTATGACTTGCATCTGAGGCAGGATACTTTTGCTGCTAGCTTCAAGAACAAGATTCAAAGGTTGGTTCTTCTGATTTGAACTTTAGAAATAATTGTTGGCCTTTAGGTTTTAGTTTATTATCTTCATAGAAGAAAACATAGATCTTTCTAGGGTTGCATTTGAACCATAAGATTATTTTGTGTTCATTGTTTGCTAGAAAACCCTTCAGTGGTATCAGAGCTTAGGTTGTTTTCTTGTGAATTGATATAAACTGCTTAGATGATTTTTTGCCTTGAGTTTTTGCGAAAAAAACCTCTTGGAATTGCCTTAATTTCGTGGCCTAGGCTAGGGTTTCCTAACCCTAGCCGCCACCCCTTTATTCCCCATTGATTTGCTTGATTTACTTGCCTTTTATAAGTAGGTTGTTATTTTTGGTATCTGTATCTAATAAATAACTGGAACCCTTATTTGTTGGCTTGTATTTTTCAAAAATGTGGGGCCCTAGATAGTAAAATTAATTTGTTAATTTCATAAAATCTATCTTAGATTTAATTAGTTTAATTAACTGTTAATTAAAAGATCAATTAAATCAGCTTAAAGAATTAATTTAAATTTCCAAAAATTGTTTAAAATTTGCGAAAATTATGATTAAATTAATTCTAAAATATTTTAATAAGATTAAAATATATCTTATATATTTATGATTAAAAGTTAATTATTTATATATAAGAAAAATTGGTTAGTCTTACCGCAAGTAGGCCTCATTCACAAAACTGTCCTATAAAGAGGGTATAAGGCGACTGACTATAAAATGTTAGTCTAATGGGTATCCACTCTTACCCACCGCTCTCCTGGTCAGTCGAGTGTCATTAGCCGAACGGGTTTGATAGAACCGCTAAGCCTCTTAAAAGTATAATGCTATAATTGAAAGTACTAGAACTTTGAACAAAACCCAATCTAGTTACCTTAGGTTAAAAATGTGAATTGGTGCTAATCCATGGAATTGCACATTGCACTTTGTGGAACGTTGGTGGAGCGTGTGTGGTTTACCGGCACGCCAACAGGGGTCCGCAAAGAGTTGCAATGGGTTTCTCGATTTTGTCATTATTAACGGAGCGTGTGTGGTTAACCGGTACGTTAATTAGAGATGACAATTGACTTCGAGAGTACCGAGCGAATTTGCATGGTTATTCACACCCGGTTTGTGATCCTCGGCATCCCAGTCACAAACAGTGGGGCACATCCGAGACTAAACATGCCATTGAATAGTTCAATGTGTCTCAACAGATCTAGGAATTTCATAAGATGAAATTGATAAGTGTATTATCTACCTTAATGACCATTATGTTGTGATTACGGCATCCCTCTTCACACCATAGTTGGGGCATTTTGGGTCCTAGCCTTAATAAATAATATATTGGGTAATTATTTGAAAAGGAAAAACTAAACTAATAAATTCTGTTTATTGTAGATGTCTGAATCAAGTGTATATTCTCCTCCCTCTCCTCCTTCACCCATTTCTGAGAGCATCAGAAAGCACCTGCTTAATATGGAAAGGCTGACTGGCCTTAACTGTAAGGAATGGCTTCGCAATTGGAGACTGGCTCTCGGCATTGCGGGCAAGCTTCATCTCACCTAGTATCCGATCCCGGTTCCACAGGAACAAGTCATCATAAATAGTTCTTATGATGAGGGTAACTTCTTAGTTGATGTATCCGAAGAAATTCGTGACCTCATGTTGTTGACCATTGATCCCGAATTCCGCAAGGATTTTGAATCCTTAGGGCCATATGAGTTAATGCAATTGGTTGAGGAAATGTTCCGAAAACCGGTCGAAGAGGAACGAGCTAGGATCTTCAAAAGACTTGCAGAATGTAAGTTAAAAGAAGGAAGTAGCATCGATTCGCATGTTCTTCAGATTGAAGCATACATAGGCGAATTGTACAAACTTGGTCATACCATGAGTCAGGAGTCGAGTGTTAACACTCTACTCGCTTCACTGACTAGTAAGTACGATCTGTTCATTCAGACATACAGAAATGAAGACCAGAAAAAGACCTTAATGGAAATGCGTCCACTGTTGACTTTATACGAGTCACTCTTGGACAGGCATAGCTCCATTGATTCAGCTACTTCTGGATTAAGTCCAATGGAAAGACGCAGCAAGAAACGATCCAGATCGTCTGGATATGTCTTAAGCTGGGAATCCACAGAATCAGATACAGTCGCGGAAAGATTGAAAGACGCTCCAAAGTCAAAAAATTTTGAAAGCTCAGGTATATCTAAAAACCTCAAAAACTCATGTTCCATAATTCCTTGATGCATAATGTGAAAGTCACATTTTGGTTTGTATGCAGGGAATGAGTAAGGTACGGGACATTGGCGCATAGGAGCACATTTGGATTGGATTTCCGGCTCATGCGTTTTGAAGTTTAGTTAGATATTGAAATATTGTTATTAGCTTTTAGATGCGTATGACACTGTCTATCATATAGTACATTGTGCAAGGATTTTTTTTTTAATAAAATTGTCAATTTTCTTTTAACACATGTTGTTTGAAATATCCTTGAAATGTTGTATGATTGTGTTGAATGCATAATTAGTAATAACTTGAATGTTGAATGCATCCAAAGTGTTTGGATTTTAGGAATTGTGTCCTTTTATGATTGTTAAGATAAGTATCATAAGAATCAATTCAACCAAAGGTCCAGTTGGACAGGATCTTGGAATCACTTGACTTAGAGTCACTTGATGAGTTGAGTTCTTAATGTACTAAGAAATGAATCAACCAATGATCCAGTTGGACGGGACTTTGGAATCATTTGGCTTAGAGTCAAATGATGATTAAGTTCTTTATAAAGCACATGTGGCAAGAAATGAATCACCCAAAGATCCAAAGGATAGGATTTTGGAATCAGCTGACTTAGAGTCAACTGAAGATTGCAAGTCTTGAACAGAATTAACAAAGTCATAAGTTTACATAGAGATGTAAAGAGATTGAGATTAGAAGCAACGAACACATCAGTTGCTGTGTATTGCTCGAATCTCCGAATAGAACACAATTGTTTGTACTTCACAATATTTGTCAGTCGGTATGACGAATATGACCTCGCTTATCAGAATAACCGATTGGATTGAATCTTTGAACAGTTCAAGGACTTCAAAGGAAGGACAAGACCCACAGTACCTGAGTGACAACATAAACTGGGAAAATGTTTCACAGTTTATTCTCTTCCAAGAACATTAATTGTTATAATGTGTCTTAGGAAAGATGATGGAGCGTTGGTCGAACGAGTTCGATCCTCAATGTATGAGATACATTGCCAATTAGTTTCCCGTAAATTAAACACTAAACCAATCAGACCATATTCCAACCACATCTACGACTAAGTAGGTTTGCAGACACTGTCTGAAATGTAAAGCTGGGATTATCCCACTTATACATTAAAGGTCCAGGGTCTTGTAGTGTTCGTCCGAACCTCACGACTGGCCTGAACCTAATCAGAAATGTCATTTCACTGGCCATCCCACTGTACCTGGAAAAGAAAGAGCTCTTTTAGAAAGAACTCATATTCTAAGGAGACAGTGGGAGTTGGGACAGTCCTGAATGAGTTCAGGATTAGCCAAGTGAAATAACCTTTAGTCATCGCTAGGCTTAGAACAGAAATCAGATTTCTGTTTTAATACTGACATAACCTTCTCTTGACCAGTAGTACTGATCACCGTCATAAGTAGTTATGATCGGGGTGACATACCGAATAGTGGTAAAACACTATAGTTGGTACGGATTTTCAATCCGACTACTTGGAAGCATTGGTGAGCCCGGTTGCTGCCAATTAATAGAACTTTAGGACGAGATACAGTCCATGTGACAGTTTGATTGATTTTACAACTGGTCTTAAAACCAGTGGGAGTAATCATCAAAAGAATCCAATATGGACAGAAACGTACCTTCAGAACATCTGGTTGAGTGAGACGATACTCAAAGTCATGTAATTGACTTCGAGAGAAGCGCTCTCAATAGAAGATGAAATCTGAAATGATACTGCATAATGCAAGTCGTTAGTGGAGTGCGTGTGGATCACCGGCACACTAATAGGAACTCACAAAGAATATGCCAGTATAAAGGTACATGGGCCCGGGATTTTCCTGCGGGCGTCTCGCATGAAAGGATATTCAGATTCTCGGAGTATACCAAAGGATTGGATTTTGAGAATGAGCTGAAAGATATCCATTTAGATGTCAGAAAGGTTTGGATTCTCAAAATATACCAAAAGCTCTGGATTTTGTGAATAGTCCATAACCGTGTCAAAGCCAGTGGGAGTATTGCTGTTATCTATCTCAATATGTGTGTTACATACTGTTTCTAGGAAACGTCTCTTTTCATTACAAAGTGTAATGACTTGGTGTTAAGAGACGGATCGCTATGAAAGACTTAATAAAGATACGGCATGCTCGGATGGTTACAAACAACTATGAGATAGACCGAAACTCTGCCAAGATGATCTTGATAAGACTCAAGATGCATAGCTCAGGAAAAGAGTTTCCTATCATTGCAAAGTGTAATGATTTGGCATACAAAGAAGGTGCAGCATACTCACATAATCCATAGACATCTATCAGATAGATGTTGTCATCAGTATAGAACCGGCCATAGTAAGCATGATCTTGATAAGATTCAAGATGCATGAGAAAAAGTCTCCGAAAGGATATGGTTATTAAAAGTCGTGACACAAGGATTATAAATAATCCTAAGATTCCAAAAGGGTTTGGAATAGGACTAGATCGAATCCAACAAGTTTCTTGGATCGATCAGAAGTGTCATGAACATGTCTTGATGACTTGATGCTTAGAGCATAGTGAGTCAGATTCAGGATATGACCTGGCTGAGAATACTCAATGGATGTTGTACATACGTGAGAAATCATTGGAAAATGATTAGGGTGAATGTTGATAACAATTTGAAAAGAGTTTTTCAAATAAGGACTTAATGGTTAAAGAATTTCGTTGGCATTCCGATGGAGCGCGTGTGGCTCACCGGCACATCGTAACACCTCGAAATAGTCTTAGGGTACAGTCATGTAGACTTAAGATCATGAGAACCATGGAAAGTCATAGTACATAGAATGGAGTTGTTATGAGATTGACGGTATGACCAAAATTGAAATATCATCGGATGAAGTGTATAAATGTATAACATTTGAATACATAGAAAGAGTAAAAGGTCAAGTAGACATAGATACATAACAAGAATTAAATAGTTCAAAAGGAATCTAGAAACCGATAATAGTTTATGTAAAATCCGACTTGGTGATTACCTCGTGGAGACTTGGTAATTAGGCAATAGTAGCCACCAGTCAGATTTTAAGTTTCAATTTTGCATGTTTCACTTCCCGAATAATTTGATTATTCAAAAGGTCCACAGTCGCTCATACTTTTCGGGAGTAAGTATGAACGAAGACTGTCGTGAATTGGTTTGTAGATTGTCTAAGGAGTTAGACATTGCAGTAAGACTGCTACAACGTTCACGAGTACTTAGAAATAGAGATTTGAGTATTGGATAAACCCGCGCTCAACAGATTGCTTCATGGATTATATCACGAGCAATGTTGAGACGATAATATCGTATGATCTTGAAGCGGAGACATATGAGTTGAAATTTACGAATCGGTTGTGCATTGATGATGCGAAAACGCATCGGTAACTCGATGTTACAAACGCATTGTTGTGTACGATTTGATAAGTAAAAGACACAACCATATGAGTCAAAGCTTATTCGTTCCTTGACCCTGATGGGAAACAGATATCTGTAGGCCGCTCGATGATTTTGAAGTTGACTTAAGTGCTGGCCAGCCTGGACTAAATTGATGTGTTCAATTAGAAGTCTGAAAGTCATAAGCGGAATCGGAAATCGGGAAACAGAGTATCGGACAGAGATTGATCTCAATCCATGTCTCGTGTCTGAAAATATCTTGTTGGACGAAGGATCATATGATCACTTATCTTTGGACGGAACTGACTAGGTCAGAGTTCGGCAGCAGTTTCTAGGAAGCTGCAGGTTGTTTATTAATCAGAAGATAAATTAAAGTCATAGACTTATCCAAGTGGGAGACTATTGGATTAGGTGTCTAAGCCATGACTTTACAACTATATTTATCTTGTTAATTGAAGCAAAGTCCATTTGGGTTGCCCTCATAGCTGGAGGTCAGGATAGAGTTCGGTAGAGTAAAAGGTTGATTTATTAATTGCTTAATAAATCAATAGAATTAATTAAATGGTTTATTAATATATTTAAGTGTTAATATATTAATTAGAAACCATAATAATTAATTAAGATTTAATCTAGAATTAATTGGATTTAATTTAATGATTAAATTAATTAATTAAAAGTGTGAGGACTAGTTTGTATTTATTCAATAGTTGAATAACTAGCAAAGAAGTCCAGGGGCCAAAAGTGGCGCCACCCTTGGAGGCTTCTCTAGGGTTGGCGAAAACCCTAATTAGGGTTTAGGGATCTGGTCCAAGTGGTCAACAGGCTTGCCCACTTGGAGGCTCCTTAGGGTTTCAGGTGTAACCCTAGGAGGCTATAAAAGGAACCCTCTGGCTCCCCATTATTCACGCCAACTTCAACCAAGATTACTCTGCTGGACTGTCTTCTCCATTGTTGTGGGTATGACTTGCATCTGAGGCAGGATACTTTTGCTGCTAGCTTCAAGAACAAGATTCAAAGGTTGGTTCTTCTTATTTGAACTTTAGAAATAATTGTTGGCCTTTAGGTTTTAGTTTATTATCTTCATAGAAGAAAACATAGATCTTTCTAGGGTTTCATATGAACCATAAGATTATTTTGTGTTCATTGTTTGCTAGAAAACCCTTCAATGCTGTAATATTTTTGGTAAGTAAACTTGAGCTAATAAGAGTCACTAGGTTGTTATATGACTTAGGAGGATTAGAAACTCATTGAGAAGGAGTTTAAACCTTAAAGATATCAAAGAGGAGTTACACGGGTCCTCCCGGGTTGTGTATTGAAACTGTTTTAGCCTTGTAGGAGTTACACAGGCCGTGTTTATGAAAACGGTTTGTGTTCTAGTTACCATAACATCCAGTAGTATCCAGTAGACGTACACGGGTCGGTTTCGGAGTATGGGTTGGATTTTAAAAGTGAACGACGCTAACTTTAAAGGTTAATGTCGCTAACCTGCTTCAGGGGAGTTATTCGGGCAGTGAACCAAAAATTCCCTAGGCGAATTTCAGAGCAAAAGATGTGAAATTTTTGTCATTTTGATCAAGGGTTTTGCGTAGAAAAAGTTTGGGATGGTCGGATTTAATACCCGAAATGCATTCTCGAGTTCTTAATTGACAAGGGTAATGATCTTGAGTGTTAGGATTTCAAGCCCTAGATGTCCAAATCTGAAAGTATGCATTGGTTCACCTCATATGTAGGTTGCTAATATATGTCGTATCGAGTCCTTGTTACAATATTGTGATGTTTTAACAGTTGATTTGGTAAAATCATGAAATTAGGAGTTTCGCTTTGATAACATATGGAATTCTCTAATTGTGATTTGTATTAGCTATTGATTTCTTAATCATTTGAGTTAAGTATTATGGAAATGCCTAAACATGTTAAAGATATGATACGTGATGTCATTTTACAAGATACTAGTAGGATGGAAGGAAACATGTAAGATACAGATGAACCATGAGATGTACTAATGTCAGATGAGTAGGTTCTAGTTCATTATTTATGAATAAACTATTATTGAATTAACTGTTCATTGAACTATTTCCGTTATCAGAAGATATATATATATATATATATATATATATATATATATATATATATATATATATATATATATATATATATATATATATATATATTTAAAAAAATGTCTTTTCGTTATCCCGTCCTCATCAGAGTCAAGCCGCGAATTTGGAAAAGATATCACTTAGGGTGGTGAAAAGATTGCATCTACTGTAGATATTTTGAATTTCGCTATTAAGAACGTGAGTTGTCCTTTCAGTTCCTGCTGTAAGATGCTATATAAACGGGTATGTATCATCATTTGTATCTAAGATCTTTTCAGTCTCATTCTTTCCTACTACTAGTTTATTCTTATATAATCTCAGATTTCCAATAGAGGCATGGAAAACAGATCTCATATGGAAAACTTGTCAGACGCTGAGTGGAATTTCCTAAGGGAAGAGGGTACCTCCCTATCGTTTAATCAGATACCTCTACTGGAGTCTGGTAATTATAATATCCTTAACTCCTTTTATTTCTTATTCATTTCTCTAGCGTTTTGATTTTGTTTTAAACTATGTGAGGTATAGATTTTCCAGATATATTACCACTGGATCAGCTTCAAAATGATCCTGAAGTTCTTCCTCCGATGAGTATTATCTCAGAAGATCCAGGACCTTCATCTTTGGGCTTTGCTTATGAGCAATCTCAAAACTTACTTCTAGGTCGAATTTTAGTACTTTTATGTCAGTTTGGTTTTTATCTTCTAACATTTTTTTAAAGATCCATTTATGGACGAGTACATAACGAACAGTGGGATTATCCCTATGAATCAAGGATTCATGGCTGGCATGCAGAATGATGATCAACTACAGGTGATTCATAACGACAGTGTTGGAATGAATCCCGAGTTTGAGGGAGGTTTTCAATACCAGGATCACCTTCAGATAATTCAAAGGAATCTGGAGGGATTTCAAAACCCTGGGTTCATAGCTGAAAATCAACAGTTACTGCCGACGGCAGATTCTAATGTTATTGCACCAAATTTTATCTTTGGTTTAACAAATCAGGATCATGCTCAAATGATCCATAATGACAATAGTACAACCGGATTTGATTCTTTGAATCCAGGAGCCACAGTAATTGGCAGTGGAAGTGGTTCTAGACAGCCATTAAGTAAGGAAGCAATAGCTCAGCACTTTAACAAGCCACTTATGCAAGCTGCAAGGGAACTCAACGTTGGATCAACACAGTTGAAGCAATGCTGTAGGAAGTTAGGCATCAAAAGTTGGCCTCGACGAAAGATTAAGAGTCTACAAACTCTTATTGACCATACTCAGGTTAAGAATTGTATTTCTTTTCCCCAATTTTAATACCATGAGATTGTAATGACTGAAAGTATTTATGCAACAGGAATTGAATAATAATCCTAGTAAAGCAGACGTAATACTTGGTCTAGAGAACGAGAAAAGAGCAATAATCGAGGGTTCCAGTTCGGAGATAACTGATACCACAAAGAGATTGAGGCAAGCTGCCTTTAAGGCTGTTTACAAGAAAAGAAAGGTTCAGAAGAGGGAGGAAGCTTCATCAGGGACCCATACACAGCAGCAATCTCTGCCTTCTGTTTATGCGATGAGTGGTTTTAACCATAATTTTCTCAAGATCGTAAGTGAAGAGAACCCAGATAGGGGTATAAGATGTACCTAAAGTATCTAGATGTATGGTTATATAGTATTATAAAATACTCCTATAGTATTTTAGCTTTATATTTTGTTTTAGAGTTTCTTTGTATATGGTTCTTGGTAAGTTTTTAGACTTGTTGTTCACTACGACTATTTCTAAGTACATGTTAGTCATACATTGGACAAATACAGTTGATCAGGCTCTATCTGTCCTAGGTATGATCACATAACTACCTAGGCCTACTCGTAGTGTTCAACTCATCTTATTACTCTTGTATTGTTCTGGTTATGACACTGTTCTAGTATGTATGTACTTGTACTTATACTTTATAAAAATATCATTGTATTTTAAAGTATATTTTGTACAGATTGTTTTAGAGAGTTTTAGTCCCATTGTATTTATAGTTGTATATCTTAAATGGATTGATATACTTAGTTCACTATAAACAATGCTCTGATACCAATCTGTCACACCCCCAAACCACGATGGCGGAAACGTCTGAGGGTGGATGACTTCATGAACAGTATCACAACAACGTTTGTACAATAGTGATCAAAGCAAACACATCCATCATATACATAATTGTAAATGTTACAATAGTTTAAAAGATTGTATGTTCTGAATACAATTACAATATGATATCGAATTACGTAGTATGACGCCATAGCGACCCATCGTCAAAGGTTGTAGTTACCCTATCAATTTCCTGAGAATACAAGTAGTTTGAAAGAGTGTCAACATTACGTTGGTGAGTTCATAAGATTTTTGTATGAGAAAATCCATAATCCTTTTTCCTTGTAGAAAGATAGTGTTTGAAACTAGAAAATCCAATATTTTCTTATAAATGAGTAGTAGTCTTAAAACCCAAAGACCGAAAATGTATAGGTATTTGTATACTTGAAAATAGTATTACGTAGTTTTATTCTTGTATAAAACCTTGTAAATAGGTGTTTACTGGTAGTCGAATCGTAGATTTAATTCCACAAAAGTCGTATGTATAAGTAAACCGTACTTATATTTATATCTTTGATAAAACATAGTTTTAATTCCCATAGAATCAGTGTGTATAAGTAAAACCATACTTATATTTGTAACTTGTTAAAATGTAGTTTTAATAACATAAAACTTGTATGAGGAATCTCTTTCCTTGAAAAATGTAGTATTGTAATCCAAGAAAATCCCATATTTTCTTATTAATGTATCCAAGTCTTAAAAATCCAAAGACTAAAATGTATAGCGTAGTTTGTAGTATAAAACCTTTGAAAATGTATATTTCCACGTAAACAATTTATAAAGTTGATTTCCCATGCGAGACGTCCTATAACCGTACTGTGACCATGTAGGCCTGCTTCGACGTTCTTCAGGCGTCGGACTGTTATGACATTTGTCACCTCAGACCCGTCGGTCTAGCTGTAGCTAGCAGCTCAGGTGCGGGGTTGTCAATCCCGTATAGATCTATACACAAATATCATGCTCACTTACCGAGACTCTGGTTATAAATTTCAGGACTTATAGTTATGTACTTAAATAAGCACTGTGAAGACCCGTCTCACAAAAATGTATGTATCAATCAACTTGTTTACGTAAAGTTTGTATATGAAAAACCCTTGTAATTGCCCATTATCATTTTTCCCATGATAATATAGTAATGTATAATAATTATATATTTGTATATAATTATTTGTCTTGTTCTAACCGTTATAGTAACATTTGTATCCACAAACTATTTCTATAATAGTTTATTTTTGGTATTCTGTCGTGAAAAGCATATATTTACGAATATATGTGAAATAACTTATTTAAATGGTTATAAACAACATCTTTTAAAATATTTTCCATAATAGTGGTGTAATAACTTGGTTATACTATTTATTAATTCCAATATAATATTTCATGACTATCAAATAAAGAACAGCAAGGTAGAAGATCAAATTGGGAGGCAAGACCCTTTCAGCGTATAAGCCTTTCGGAAATCCAGCAACCTAGCCCAAATGATCGGCCTAGACACCGCTCTCGTAAGTAGATCATTCGATATTATATTTTGGAACTATAATTGAATTGTTATCATAATGATGTTTACAAAATTCACATTTTGTTTACTATTGTTACAAATGAGTATAAATAGCTATTTTTACAGTATAACTTGTATTCTCCCCCTTAAAAACTTGAATAAAGATAAAAAGAAGGGGTATGAACTCACCTTAATGTCGATGATGATCTTATCACCAATTGTTGTTAGATCGCCCGACTTTTACTGCTTCTAACTCGAACCCTCTTTTTCTATCTTTCTACTATATTTTCAAGCTATATCTCTACAACTCTTTCGATATGTGTATATAGCTTGTATTGGTGTGGGTTGATTATGAGAATTTGAGTCCTATTTATAGTAGATTTATTTTCGTATAGCAGCTCTCAAGATACAGGTATTTGACTTTTATAGCTTTTAGAAATTGTTTATGACAAAACATACCCTTAAAATACTCTTTAAATAGATTAATAGTTTTTATATAAAAAGAATGATTTTTGTTTATAAAACTATAATCCACAAAAATCGTAGTTTAATAATATCAACTTTTTAACTAAAAAGCTTTAACGAATTAACATAAGGGTATTAATTGTATGTTTAATGAAAATATAGGGTTTAAATGTAAATACAATTTCATTTTAAAGAAAAAGAAAATATTAAATATAAAACTGATATCAATAATATTAAATTTTGACATCAGGTTGTTCGTATCGACGATACGGTTTTGACGGTAAATTTTTCGTTTTATAAAAAATCATAATATTTTTGATAAACTTAACAATACGTATTGAATACCTAGTGTTCGAAATGAAAATACGAATTCTTTGGGGGTAAAATATATAAATATGAATAAATAATTAAGTGGGGCCCACTTTAACAAAATTATATTAAAAAAATGAAAAATACAAGTTTCAAAGTCTTCCCACCCTTTTTGAAGAAGACTTTGAAATTTTGTTGTTTTCTTTTTTTTTTACTGAACACTATTCATGTCGAATTACTGTTCACGTCGGACACTATTCACGATGTAATTTTTTTTTCATTTATACCAAAAAGTTTTAACTTAATTGCGTTTGTTCGTATAATTGACTTGAATTAACATACTTAGTATTATAATATCAAATAATACATCGTAGAGATTATGAAATTTACATTTCAATATATTGACCTAACGTACGATCTGGTTGACTTGAGTTGACTTTCGTTGACTAATTTGACAGTTGTCACAATTGTTGTAGTGCTTTGGCTATAATTTTGATTCCAATTGATGTGGTGCTCGGCCACAAACATTAAGTTTCGACTTAACGGGTGTGGTGCTCGGTCACGATTTTGATTTCGATTAGTGTGGTGCTCGGCCACAAACATTAAGTTTCAACTTAATAGGTGTGGTGCTCGGCCACGATTTTGATTTCGATTGGTGTGGTGCTCGGCCACAAACATTAAGTTTCGATTTAATGGGTGTGGTGCTCGGCCACGATCTTGATTTCGATTAATGTGGTGCTCAGCCACAAACATTAAGTTTCGACTTAATGGGTGTGGTGCTCGGCCACAAACATTAAGTTTCGACTTAATGGGTGTGGTGCTCGGCCACGATTTTGATTTCGATTGGTGTCTGTGGGTTGGGTGATCAATCCAACCCACTCGTTATCGATTTGGGAGGTACGATGGAAAAGAGACAACACACTTTTAGACAAAACATATATTAATGCCTGGAGCCTAGCTCCTTGGAAAATTAGGCATGTACATTGAGTGTTTTAGGCCATAACTATTGAAATGCGACATCCTTAGAAGAAGAATATTCTTAAGTGCTGAGCATTCCACGTCCTCGGTATTGTTTTTCCGTCGGTAGTCTCTAATACGTAGGATCCATTCCGGTGTGCCACTTGTACCTTATAAGGACCCTCCCACGTCGGTCCTAACTTGCCTCTTGGTTGTGCATGACTGACTTCATTCCTTCTCAGCACAAAGTCTCCCACCTTAAAAGCTTTGGATTGTACTCGTTTGTTATAATACCTCTCCGTATTGGATTTGTATGCTGATTGTCGTAAGTTAGCGAGTTCCCTTTTTTCGTCTAACAAGTCCAGATTATGTCGCAAGTCTTCCTCAGCTTTCTCTGGCGCGAAGGTGGAGATTCTGAGAGATGTTATCATTAGCTCTGGGGGAAGTACAGCCTCTGTGCCATATGTTAAGCTGAACGGAGTTTCTCGCGTGCCAACTCGGGGAGTTGTTTGGTAGGACCACAAAATGCTTGGGAGTTCCTCCACCCAGTTACCTTTAGCTTTACCTAATCTTTTCTTGATTCCGTTGACAATGGTCCGGTTGGTTACTTCTGTCTGACCGTTTGCTTGCGGGTGTGCGACTGATGTGAATTGCTGGCGGATATTTCTTTCTTCACACCACCCTCGGAACGGATTCTCTGCGAACTGTAAACCGTTGTCGCTGATCAGCACCCTGGGTGTGCCGAACCTTGTTAATATATTCTTCCACATGAATTTTATGATGGTCCTGCCCGAGATGGAAGCTAATGGCTCAGCTTCCACCCATTTCGTGAAGTAATCATTGGCGACAACCAGGAATTTCACTCTCCCAGGGGCTTCCGGGAATGGTCCTACAATGTCAATTCCCCATTGATAGAAAGGCCAAGGGCTGCTAATGCTAGTCATGGTGTTGGGAGGCAAGTTTTGCACCGGGGCAAAGGTTTGGCACTCGGTGCAGGTTCGTGTCATTTCTGTCGCGTCATGGTGGATGTCTGGCCAGAAGACCCCCATTCGCAGTATTTTACCAGTTAGGGTGCGCGCCCCTTCATGAGCTCCTGCCAGCCCTGAGTGTGTTTCCTCCAATACTTGTCGTCCTTCTTCTTTAGTTATGCATTTAGCCACGGAGTTAGGTACCCTTTTTTATACAATGTCCCATCGATTATTGTGAAGTTGGGCGCTTTGATCCTTATCTTTCGTGCATTTGTGTCGTCCTCTAGTAGTGTGCCATATCGAAGGTACTCCGTATAAGGTGTCATCCATGTCGCTTCCTCACGTGTTGTGTCACATATTTTTTTTCGTCTATACTTCGTGCCGGCAAAACTTCAACCATCACATGCTTTGTCAGATGATCAAAAGAAGTTGAGGCTAGTTTACTCAGAGCATCCGCTCTTCTGTTTTCCGATCTCGGGATCTGCTTGATAGAGAATTTGTCGAAAGATCTGGTTAGCTTTTGGACTGCGTCCATGTATCATTGCATCCGCTTATTTATGGCTTCGTATAGGCCATTAATTTGATTCGTTACAAGCATTGAGTCGCTCAGAGCTGCGACTTGCTTTGCCCCGTTTTCGATCGCCAGTCTTAAACCTGCTAACAATGCCTCATACTCCGCTTCGTTATTAGATGTTTTGAAATCGAACCTTAGGGTGTATGTAATTTCCTATCCGTGTGGGCTCTTCAGAATTAGGCCTGCTCCCGACCCTTCTTTACTTGCTGCCCCGTCGGTATAAAGAACCCACTCACACTGTTGCTTAACTATAGATTTTTGCTCGCTATCTGGCGCTGCTATTTGCATTTGTTCTGGGATTTCAATGAGAAAGTCAGCTAGAGCTTGGCCTTTGATACCTAATCGCGGTCGGTATTCGATATGATGCTCCCCTAGTTCTATTGCCCATTTTGCCAGTCGGCCTGAGTTTTCTGGTTTCAAAAGTATTTGCTTTAATGGTTGGCTGGTGAGAACTTCGATGTGGTGTGCCTCGAAATATCGTCGAAGCCGCCTGGCAGCGTATACAAGTGCAAGCACGAGTTTTTCTAATATTGGGTAGTTGACTTCTGGGCCTTGAAGTGCTCGGCTCACGAAGTATACTGGTAACTGTGTAGTGTCCCTTTCCACCACTAAAACTGCTTAAATCGCTTCTTGTGCTGCCTACAAGTATACAAATAGAGTTTCCCCTGGGGTTGGGCTGGCAAGCGTCGGCAATTGACTGAGTGTTTGCTTGAGTTTCTGCCACGCCTCATCAGCTGCAGGCGTCCACCTGAATCCTTCTTTGCTAACTTCTCCTTTCAGCGTATTAAAGAGTGGCAATGCTTTTTCAGCCGACTTGGCTATGAAGCGGCCTAAAGCAGTCAGCTTTCCGTTGAGACCCTGCATTTCTTTCAATGTAGTGGGGGTTTTAGTTTCGATAGCATCTTGAACTTTTTTCGGGTTAGGGAGGACACCTTGGTTCGTTACATAATATCCCAAGAACCGGCCTTCCTCTACCCCGAAGACGCACTTTGATGGGTTTAATTTCATCTTTACTTTTTCTAGCGTCCTGAAGGTTTCTTCGATGTCAGCTGTCAGTGCTAAAGTTCCTTGACTCTTGATGACCATATCATCAATGTAAACCTCAATATTTCTCCTAATTTGATCGTGAAACATTCTGTCGACCAGGCGCTGATAGGTTGCTCCTGCATTTTTCAGTCCGAACGGCATTTTCTTATAGCAAAATGTTCCCCTGTCAGTGTAGAATGCAGTTTTTTCCTCGTCTTCTTTCTTCATTTGAATTTGGTGATATCCCTTGTATGCGTCTAGGAAGCACTTCCACCGGAACCCCTGGAGAGATTCTACTTTTTGGTCAATCTCCGGCAGAGGGTAGCAATCTTTGGGACACGCCTTGTTCAAATCTGTATAATCTATACACATGCGCCAGCTGCCATCGTGTTTCTTAACCATCACTGGGTTGGCTATCCAGTCGGGGAAAATTGCTTCTCGTAGAATTCCGGCAGCCACCAATTTGGACACTTCAGCATTGATCGCTGCATTACGTTCGCCTGCTTGGCTTCTCTTTTTTTGCTTAATGGCACCGCTTCCCGCCTTGACATTTAAGCTGTGCTCTATGACACTTCTATCTACTCCCACCATGTCAGATGGCTTCCATGCAAACATGTGCTGGTATCATCGTAGAAGGGCAACGATTGTGTCTCTTACATCTGTAGGTAGTGTGCTGCCTACTTTGACGGACTGCTCGGGGTAATCTTGATTAACAACTACCTTGTTGCTAGATTCTTCCGATCTTACTTTCTTAGCCGGGCGGACAATGTTTGTAGGCTGCATGACCTGGTAGCATCTTAGTTGTTGAGGATTTGTGGCTAGAACACACGCCGTGCTGCCGGATGTTTTGAATTTGAGTGTACCATGGACCGTAGATGCCACTGCGCCGAATTTTAGGAGTCCTGGACGTCCTAATATGATATTGTGCTCTAATGGTGCCCTTACCACAACGAATTCGAGGAGAACAGTTTTATGGAGCTTTTCATTAAAACTTCGTAGAGTGAAGGGGAGATGTATCGTCCTGATTGGCCAGATGATGTGGCCTATAAACTCTATCAATCGGCCCTTGGCTGGCATTAAGGTATCCTTGATCGTCTGAGGGAGCAGGTTGAAACAATGCTCGTGAATAATGTCTGCAGCACTTCCACTGTCGATATATACTCTGTGAATCTTAATATCCTTGACATGTCCGACTATGATTAGGGGGTTGTCTCTTTGCCAGTTTTCTGGTCTGGGATCATCTATAGAAAAGTCCAGGTTTAGAATCTTTTGATGGGGGCGCGCGGCTTCCTCGCTGGTGCGTGAGCTTCGTTTGTGGCTGGCGCGAATGGCTAGTATCTCAAGTCCTCGCCCTGCTCCTTTTTCGTCCTTCTTGTTTCTTCCCATATTTCTATCTGTTTCGTATTGTTCCCATAATTTCCTTGCCGTTTCTACGAGATTTCCTTTAAGCTGTTTTTCCTCCATTTCCCGCTTCAACATAGCGCAATCTGCTGTGTCGTGAGCCCTACTTTTGTGATATTCACAGTACCGATGTCTATTGTCTTGGGCTTTACCAGTGTTTTCTTTGACCACGTAAACATCTGCGTTCCGATTTCGCTGTTCTTCTCTAGGGAATGGGTTGTACCGCCGTGGTGGTCGTCCTCCTCTAATGGAAGTGGTGGCATAATCGGTTCGGCGGCTGCGGTTCTGGTATCGGTCATGTCGTTTATGGTATAGATCTGAGGTTGCTTTGAGGTATGATTGTTTCTCCACAGCCCCTTCCTCTTGACGGAGAAAACGCTCTACTCGCTCCTTGAGTTCGTGGCGCGTCTGTGGTGGTTTTCCCAGGAACTTCCTGGACAATGGTACTGGGAGCAAACCCCAGGTGAAGGCGCCTGTGACCATTCTATCATCTTGTCCCGGAACGTCTAGTGTTGCTTTGTTGAAACGCCTGAAGTAATCTTTCACAGACTCACCCTCGCGTTGTTTACATCCCATGATGGCATGATTATCGCCTCTATATTTTCTGAGTTGCATAAAGTTCATTAGGAAGAGCTGCTTCAACTGTTCAAAATTGTAGATGCTATTTGGTGCCAAACTCTTGAACCATGCGCCTGCGTTGCCATCCAATGTGGTTGGAAAGTACGTGCACCAGAATCGCTGATCTAATTTCAGGGACGTCATATGACATTCATAAGTATCGATATGGTTATCAGGACATGTTGTACCGCTATAAACTTTTAACGTTGGTAGCTTAGCTGTACTTGGAATCTCGTAATCCAGTAATTCTTTGACAAAAGGGGATCGACTAGTTGTTACCGTTGGGATTGGAACTGGCGTATATTGCTAAAAAGGGGGATGAAGCGGTACGAAATGGTATTGTGGCGTCATGTAAGGTGGCGTATAACCGTTGCCATAGAATGGCGGCGGTCCAAATAGGGTATGGGGTGTTGGGGTACTGGTAAATATCTGGTGGGGGACGGTTGGTACTGGTGTAGGGGCCGAGGTTAAGCCGGTGGTTAATGGCGCTGGGATGGATGAGGAAAAACCCATCGAAATGGGAGGGTTCGTGGACGTTCCTGACTGAAGAAAGGGCAAAGGAGGGAACATCAACGTTCCGGTTGTTGTGGGTGCAACTGTCTGTGGTGTAAACAATGGTGGGATTATTGATGTTCCAATTTGAAGAAAAGGATTGAGGTATGCCATTGGCGGTGTTACAGGAGTTGGCATTGGCGGCTGCCATGGTGGTATGATAGTTGCTGAAGAAGTTGGATTGAGTACATTTACCGGCGTTTGTGGCGTAGCGGCGTCTAGGGACGTCATTGGTCGGATTGGGCTTGGTGTGACGTTGCCTTGCTGATTGTCCGATGGTGTAGCCATTTAGTTTTCATAGAGTGTGATCCTTGCGTTGTCACACAACGGATGGCGCTAATGATGAAAACTTGTTCTTCTTCAGGTCCGCCAGTCGTCAGGAATGAAGACCTGAGTTCACACAAATGAGAGAAACGGTCAGTCGCACTCCGGGAGGCGGTCCCGGGAGGGCGCTCCGACGGTCTAGTTAGTATGGTGGTCAGAAAAGTGAGAGAGAGAGAGAGTATGGCAACGAAAAGGAGAATGAGAATGACGATGATGATCTTCCCATGGGGTTGATCATCATATACCGTTGTACCTTTGGGGGACCACACGATCGTTGGGATCGTGGGTCTTCTCTGATTGGCGGATCTTCTGTGCCTGTCTGTGATTGGTGCGTTGGTCTGACCAGGTAGTGGATCGTACACTAACAGAATCATCCGTGTTGGTAAATCGTACGTTGAGCTTTAGCGAGGAGAGCTGTCATTCTCTTATTGGTTTGTGAGATTCATGGGTATTCGAGGTTGTTAGAAAGCGTGCCGTCCAGCCAGGCGGGTCACGTGTCCCCTGGTAGCTGGCTGGACGTCTGTCATGCTGTCGTGCTGACGGGCTGGCGAGCTGACGAGCTGACAAGCTGGCGAGTACGTCACCTATGGTATATCATCAATATATATATATATATATATATATATATATATATATATATATATATATATATATATATATATATATATATATATATATATATATATATATATATATATATATATATATATATATATATATATATATATATATATATGGTCCGGTTCCGGTGAGGACACTTTTTTCGGTGAGGACTTGCGAGGACACATTAAAAAAATTATAAAAAATACAAATCATAAAATCGAGAATAGTACTATATAATTATTAAAAAAATTTTGAAAAAAAAAATTGGATCATTGTAAAACGTAATGATCCAATTTTTCTGTTTTTATTTTGGATCATTATTTCATTATAAAAAAAATAATGATCCAAACTTTTTTTTGAATCTTTTTTTCTCAGATATAGTACTATGATCCATTTTATTATTTATATTTATTTTAAATTTTTTTAAATTTTTAAGGTGTCCTCGCACGTCCTCACTTTAAGAAGAGTTCTCACACGATCCTGATTATATATATATATATATATATATATATATATATATATATATATATATATATATATATATATATATATATATATATATATATATATATATATATATATATATATATATATATATATATGGTCTTGATCCGGTGAGAACACAAATATTCGTGATATCTTAAGAACTCTTAAACTAAAAAAAGAATTTCAAAAAAAATTACTTAATGCACTAAGTCGCTTATATTTAAGACGTTCTGTAAAAAAAATGTGTATATACGAAATGTGCATATGTGTATTTTTCTACAAATGTGCACGTTTTATGCATATGTGCATCTTCAAAAAAAATTAACTCTTTAAAAGATTTTTTTTACAAAATGTCTTATATATAATCGACTTATAACATTTTTGGATTATAAAATGTTTTAATTTATGAAAAGTATAGTTTATAACCGTTTGAATCATAAAACATATTTTGATTCTTAAAATTTTTGGTTCAAAGATTTTTTTTTTACATATTTTGATGAGTTTTTTGCTTAAAAATAAAAAAAATATAGACTTAAAAAACTTATTTTGAAAAACTTATTTTTACAAACTTACTAATATAATGTCTAGAATGATCCCTTAAATTTTCATAATTTTTGGAGAATTTTTTTCATATTTTGATTTTTTATAAAATAAAAAATAAAAAAATATAATTTTTTTCAAAATTATATGATGGTGTTTGTTTTGTAGAAAATTAAATTTTAAGAACTTGGTTTTTTTTAGAATTTTTATTTACAAAGAAAAAAAAAGTTATGACCTAAAAAAAAGTGGGGAAAAAAAAAAACTTAGTTAATGAGATTGCAACAAGTGTTGCAAAGGGGGTGGGGGTCTCGTTCAGATTACCATATTACCCTTATTTATTTGTGTTAATGACTCACTAGTTTCAAATTTTAGTCAAATAACCCTCCAAACTTTTAAGATGCATAAATTATTTTTACATTGAATCTTAACCATTCATTTCTCAAGATTAGAGATCCAGATTTGTCTTCGTGCTCCTCACCGAAATTGGAGTCCTCACCTGATGAACGTTATATATATATATATATATATATATATATATATATATATATATATATATATATATATATATATATATATATATATATATATATATATATATATATATATATATATATATATATATATACGGTTTTAATTTATGTAAGGTTATTTAGGTAATTTAGACTAACTTTTAAATAAGTAATGTTTATAAAATCCCATGTTTTAAGGAAACCGATTTCTTCATTTTTTTACTAAGTTAAAACATATTTTCCTATGGTTATTTATTCATTCCATGGGTGTATAGTTTCTTTTGTATTTCAAGAGCAAAGGTTTCTCTCTATTTTTCAGTTTGGTCTACAAGAAATGTCTAACATGAACGACAATTCTTCGAATAATGATCAAGATAACATTGTTAAACAATCGAGTATTCATGTTCGTCCTCCTTGCAAATGTGGTACGTGTAACGAGTTAGGATTTCACGATTCGAGAAATTGTCTCAAGAATAAGAAGATGAATCAAGAGAATATGAAGGGTATTAGCAGTTTCGAATGAGTTTGTTAAATTTTTAGTATTAGAGAATTATTGTTTTAGAGTTTTGAATGATGTTATCAATTCGATTGGATGAGTTTTTGGTTTTATGTACTTTAATTATTGTTTCTTTTTCCGATTTAATGAATTTTTATGTCACAATCATTTATATGTTTAATGTACTTTCTTTTTAGATGATGTTGAACACAATAAGTCTCATGTCGATAATTATCAAGCTAACGTATCTCTTAATCAAGAATATATTGTCAATTTAGATGCTATCGAGAATCATGTTGAGGTGTCAACGTCTACTCCAGAAACAGTTCCTAATACCCAATATGAAGATGTTTTTTCTTTTGATCACAATATCCAAAACGATTGTGGTAAATTCATAATTCTGTTGATTCTATATATAAGTTATTAAGTTCTTTATTTTTATATTTGTCTTTTTACATTTAAGGTGGTTCGAATGTCAATGAGTCGGTGTCTAGCAATGAATATTCTTTGCTTGGTGGTACTACATATTGGATTCTAAATGTTCCTGATCACATTAGGCTAATACTGGTTCTACATTTCCTTCTTATGATCATGTTAAAACAATGTTTTATTTTTATGTTGTAGAGACTGGTTTTGATGTTAGGAAATCCACCGTTAAAAAGGAAAATGGTAATGTTATTAGGAGATATTTTGTATGTAATCGTCAAGGTGTTCCTAGAAGATATTTTAAGAAAGTGGTAATGGTAATGTTATTAGGAGATATTTTAAGACAGTTACTACTATACCAGTCAAATAATTAAATATTTTCGGTATATATCATTCAAGAATATTAAGGATATCAAGAATGATCATGTATCTTTAAACATCATCCAATAAGATTTCGAGTATGAACAATACACAAGGCCTAATACATTATTGATTCAATATGATAACCATCTGAATTTTAGTTTTATAAAGAGCAATCAAATATTTTCGGACTATATCAATCAAGAATATTAGCTATATCAAGAAAGCTCACAAATCTTTAAACATTATTTAATATAAATTCAAGTATGAACAATAATCAAGCATTAAAAATTCGAGTATGAATGATTATTTATGTCTGATTATGATCAAGACACTAAGGATTCGAGAATGATCAATAATTAGTGTTCATATACAATTATTAAATCTTTATCATGTCATAGGAACCAAACATATTATTAGTATTCTTGTATTCTTAACATCTAGAAATTTCATAATTTCTATTTAATTATATATGAAGTAGCAACTCTAAGGTTAACAAAATTGCATGAATTCTTTTGCGTATATTCATAATTAAACGCTCAATAAGTATAACGATATGCATGGGTCAATAAAGAATCAAGATGGAATGAGAATTGATTCAATATAGACATAAATTAGAAAAAGCTTACCGCTTGAACATGGTGGATTAACAAAGTCATCCTCGTCGTCATCTAGAATGATCGGAGAACTTGCGTGGTTAGTGAACATTATTTTCAAATCCTCTTGTTGCCTTTGTGCTCTTCGTCGGGGAAAACTCATTTGTATTCTGTTACTCAGTGTTTATGATTGAGTTGTGTTGAATTTTTTTGGCTCGTCAAAATTTCTTATTTCCCGGTTATTGAAATTAGTTTGAATCTGATTATAGACCTATGAGAAGTTTTTGAATCGTTAATAATCAATTAGCTAAAAAAGTTGAGAAGAAACCGTTTAAGATTCAGTATCCATCATTATCACATAATAGAATTTACCTTGCTATCCTTTTCCGTGTTTTTAATCCATTTACTTAAATATTGATTTAATTAAATTCCGGAAATTCCTTAATTAATCTTGATAATTGATTATTGATATCTAACGATTATATATAATTCACAAGTTCACACAAAAAGTTAGTTCTTATACACACACACACATGTATATATATATATATATATATATATATATATATATATATATATATATATATATATATATATATATATATATATATATATATATATATATATATATATATATATATATATATATATATATATATATATATATATATAGCTATGCTATATATGTGCTTAAAGAAGTTTTGGAAAAGTTCGTAGATAGCTATGCTATTTATGGAGATAATGACACTATATATCGCAAAGGCCCGATTAGATTCTTGTGATAGCGACAGTATCTTGAGGAGATAGCGGCGCTATATTGAGGAGATAGTGGCGCTATCTGGACTGTTGACCGTTGATTTTGGCTTTGACCTTTGATCGTTGACTTTTTGAGAAGTTCGACTTTTTGTCAAACTTGGGAGATTCGGGGTGCCGGTTTTAGGAGTTTATCTTGTTTTGGGCTTATGATTTGCTAAGTTGTGTTTATCCTTATTAGGAGGTTCGTGTCGTTAGGATCCGAGGACACGTGCGTGGAGTGCTTTTAGCTTGGAGGATCAGGTGAGTTTTCTCGCTATACTATGGGTGATGTTACATGCGTATAGCCTTACTTTACTATGTGTAGTGTCGTGTGCTAGGTGGGCGTGCCTTACATTATTTGACTGTATGGTTGATAATAGGGACCCGATGGGTTTAACTGTATGCTTAGGCTTCTGTGCTGCTATGTGTTAGACGTTGGATTCGTTCTGGCGACTGAAGCATGATGGTGGAGCGGGCAAGCTGCGAGCCTGACTGTTTGGGGTAAGCTCGAAGGTCGAATAAGAATGATAGCAGACTGGAGCAAGCCCGAGAGCCAGTTTGTTCGGGGCAAGCCTGGAGACCAATGGAAATATGCTTTATGTGATGGATCGTGTGGTATTTTAGGAAACTTACTAAGCTTTGTGCTTACACTTTCACCCTAAATGTCTTTCAGGTACTTACTTGCTTGAGCTTGGAGCACGACGCGACTGTATCATATCTGATATTTTGATATTCAAGTCTTCCTCTGGATAATGTTTGTAAATATTTTGATAATCACGGTTTTAAATGTTTTAATTATCGAATTTGGATGGGATTGTTTATTTTTCCAAACCGTTTTATGTATATGAACCGTTTTTTAAGAAGAAAATTTTCTTCTGGAATTTGGGGCGTTACATTTAAACTATTATCCTATATTCAAGTGTGAATTTGAGCGCATAAGAAAAAATTTTAATCTTTAATAAAATATTCTTTTATTATTTAGACTTGGAGTTTAATAACTTTTAAAATCACTATTTTAACTCAATTTTAGTGTTTCAACAGTTAATAGTTTTAAAATAAAACTCGTTTTACATAAAACTCATTTTACCATCTTATGTTAAAAATGTTATTTTTGAAAAAACAAACTCCAAAAGATAATTTATATTGTGTTCAAAATATTATCTAACATGCAAAATCATATTTCAACCATACATAGAAATGTCAACATAAAAACATCCACAATGTGTAAAAGTCCATAAACCAAGCTATTTGACTAGTGACAATTATTGTTAGCCAAAACAAGAATGTCAAGTCCATCATAAGGGACAAAAAGGGACCACATATTTCAAGTGACATCTTTAAGCTTCCACTTGCCAAACCAACCATTGCATGCAATTACTTCAAAGCTCCATGGTGTATGTGGATTCCATGAAACGTCAAAATACCTTCATGGTGTTTGTGTGACCCTATATGATCATATGTTATTCACAATATCATTCTTGAGCAAATAGAACCAACAAAATACCCCTTGATTGATTCCATGAAACGTCAAAAATTTAGATACTGCTTTTTTGGTGGTTAAGCAATAATTGTTTCGCATAATGATCTCTGCATCTATTTCTTGTGTCTCTAATTTGAATACTTTGGATTCCATCGTTGTTATATGGAAACGAAGAGTAACGCCGGTGATGAGGAGTAAGAACAATGTTTTCTGGTGAATAACAAAGGAGACACACACACGCATACACACACAGAAGGATGGAGGAGACGTGCAATGGGGTTGGAGTGGGTTTTTTAATTTCTTTATTATTAGAAGAATAGAAAGAAAAAGAAAAAAAAATCAATTGAAAATGATAAGAAAGTCTTTTAAATTATTACAGACCTTCCAAGCAATATTTGGAAACCACATATACCAACTATATCAATTTTTCAATAGTTGGACTAAAAGTGTGGAATGTGGTTCAACTGAGTTTTTTTTAATTTCTTTATTATTAGAAGAATAGAAAGAAAAAGAGAAAAAAAAATCAATTGAAAATGATAAGAAAGTCTTTTAAATTATTACCAACATTCGATACAATATTTAGAAACCACATATACCAACTATATCAATTTTTCAATAGTTGGACTAAAAGTATGTTTTTGGGCAAACTATTGAGACCAAAATATAATTTACTAAAAAAGATTAAGGACTGCACACGTAGATTACCCAAAACAATAAGGACCATTTATCTAATTTACTCCAAGTTTTAGATCAAAGTTTGGGTAATTGTTCCTTAAAAATATAGGTAACGCTAAAATAGAACAAATATGTTAAAAGTTGCTGAACTCACATATTTACAAACTCCTTTATTTCATTGTTTTTGTATATGAAAGATGAATCACGATTATTCTTAGAATCAAATTTTTATATCAATCGTTTATGAAAACTAAAATGACTGCTTACAAGTCAACCTCATATAATGCAAGGATCCAGCCAATATATATGACCGGTCTATTTCTACAATCTATAGCATTTACTTATTATTATTATTATTATTTATTTATTTATTTTTTCAAAAATCAACTGATTTTGAAACCAGAAAAAAGTAAATATTGGTGGACCAAAGAGGAGTACGTAATTTACGACATAATACTGGTCAAAGAATAGCATTCATAAATTCTACTTTTACTTTGTTGACCATACTGAAAATGTGATATATATATATATATATATATATATATATATATATATATATATATATATATATATATATATATATATATATATATATATATATATATATATATATATAAACGTTTAACAAAACTTAAAACTTAAAAGTATTATAATCGTTTACAAATTTCTTGCATACTATATAGTTTCGTCAAGTATTTTCTTAAAGGACATACAAAATTAATACAACTCTAAATTAACATTCTGCCATGATTTCCTTTATCAAATTTAGAAGAAAGAGTATGACTAAAGCTAGCTTGCAATTCGTAGTTATCTTTGATGCGAGTCATCACTCGTGATTGCTATATTCACATTCATAATGACTATAAAAGAACATTTAAGAACGCATAATAGTTTACCACAATATGCAATATACAATTAGTTATTTTACATTTAGGATTGAATCATACAACTTTGTATCATCTAGTGAATTGCCATAAATATGATAACGCATTCATACTTCTTCAATATCTCGGTATTCTAAAAAACGAATCCATGTTTTTGGTTTCATAATAGTTTACCAAAGAGAATGTTTTGGTAAACCTAATAGGCGAGCTGGAAAATTGGAACGAATTTTTTTATTTTTTTTGCTTATCTTGTTTTGAACTGTATATTGATAAGTACAATATTTAAAGGGGCTGAAGCCATGAAAGGTCTCTACTTGGCTCTCAATCACTAGAGATTGTAATTTCGAATTCTTTTTCATAATCTTGTTTTGGTTTGTATTTTATTTTTACTACGTTAAATTTATAAAAAAAAAAGTTAGTTAAAGAAAACAAATAACCGATTGAACAAGGTAAAAAATTCCCAGTTTTGGTTGTAATATATACAATCTCCCTTATTACTTTATTGAAAATTTGTATTATTTATGTTACCGATATAAAACAATAATCATCCACAAAAATTAAAATTGAAGCATTTACCGACCAAACAAACTTGCCAATTTCATCGCTTCGCAAAGGTTTTTATCTCCATACCTGTAAGCTGGTACAAATCCTAAAATAAATTCAATTAAAAATTACAAAAAGTATTTTGTTTTCCTAATTCCTAATTCTTGATTTACAACTTGTCGACTCTAAGAACAAGAAATTAAAAAAAGAGAAATAATGGAAGATTAATAAGAAAAAGAAGAAAGTGATTTTGACCTCTGAAAAGAGGAAGAAGAAGAAGAATGCAAGAACTGAATACAGTCTTCAATGGCTTGAGCTCGATGAGAATCGAATGCTTCCACATAAGATTTTGATCTTTCTAAAGCACTGCAGCTACATGAAGACGACGATCGTGAAGATGAAACGAAACCAAGTGCTTTTGCGAATTTGGCTTTGATTCTGCCGAGGAATTTCATAGCGGAGAAACCTGAGCTTTTTGGTGGCCGGAAAGTCCATATCCTAATCATCGGTTCCGTCGTGCTGGCTGTGTCACCGCCGTGTTTGGTGAAATATAGCGGTGGTGGTGATGGCATGTCGTCGACGTCTGGGCTGAAACTCACTCTTCGGCTCATCTTTTCTAAGAGAGAGTGTGTGTTTGGATGGGAAATGAGATGTTGAAATTGGAGCAAGTATTTATTGATCAATCAACTAGAGAAAGATGAAACAACTAGAAAGCTTTAGTTTATTATAAATTTTATGTTCATTCTTTCTATCAGAAGGGAAAATAAAAAAAATTTCAGAGTTATTTATTAAAGTAATCAATGTGAAGCTCATGCATACTAGTATTATTTTTTTTTAAGGGTGAATTACATCAAAGATATTAAAATTTATTTTATTTTAATTTTGACAATACATATTTTTCTGAATTGAATATCATTTTTTCAATTTTTCAATTTTGTTTAATTTTGACAATGCATGTCTGCCGTTCGTTACATTGCATAGCCAACAAACACAACATCGTTCATTCGAATTGTTTAAAAGAATATTATATCTTCTTTTTTTTTGGTAAACTTTTCAATAATATAAACTTTGTCCATTTATACTTTTAAGTGTACTCTACGAAATTTTGTTTTGTTAGATTTTTAAATCTATTCAATGATTGAATATTTTTATGTTATCAGATATATTAATTTTAAAAGATAATAACTTGATAGGATAACAAACTTTTAAAAGTGTTCATATTTGGTCACTGAAATTGTTTTTATGTTTAATTTACCTATGAATTTTTTTAAAAAAAATTCATATTTGATCACATAACTTAATTTTGTGCTTGATTTACCCATGATTTTTTTTAAAATAAATCCGGTGACCAAATATAAACAATTTTAAAAGTTCGTTACTTTATTATCCCTAATTTTAAAATATAATTAAAAGAAATAAAAAACAATGCTTGTTATTGACATTGCAAGCATAATTCGTTAATTTTTATTTAATAAACTTTGGAAATAGTTAGGTATAATTATATGTTGTAGATATAAAAAGCAAACATACATACATATATAACTATTTATAAAGTTATGTTTTTAAATCAACGAATTATGAATATTGATATATATTCAATTTTTTATACAAAAGAGAGTCAAAAGGTTAAATAAAAACTAAAATTGATTTTTTTTATAATTTAATATAAATAAATATCCATAGGAAACAGGATAAATATATGGATATTACCGGTTCATTGTTTTTTATGTTCTTTTAGGTATTGGATTTCTCTTTCTCTCTCTCTCTCACTAGCGTGCCCACATTCACACATACACACACACACACACATTTTCTTTCTCTCTCATATATATATATATATATATATATATATATATATATATATATATATATATATATATATATATATATATATATATATATATAGGTAGAAGTTCAAATGAGATAATGTAGATTTTGTGAGATCGGGAGACTCAATCCTAGCCACTCATTTTAGAGATTAAAAAATAAAATAAAAATTAAAATAGGCTAAAATAATGAGAATTTTCAAAAAAAAAATTCTACTTATTTTCGCTACTTATACAATCTAAAAAAAATTAAAAAAAAAATTTAAAAATAAAAAAATTTTGAAAAAAAACCTGGAAAAATCAAAAAAATATTCTATTAGAATGTTGCTGGATGTTGCATATTCTAATAGAATATTACACAAACTAGTGTAATATTCTACTAGAATATGAAAAAATGCTAATTTTTTTAATATTTTTTTTTAAATTTTTTTTGAATAAAAAAATGACAAAAATGATAAATAAATATATTTTTTTTCAAAAATTTTCATTTATTTTGCATTTTTTAAATTTTTTTTGTTTACACCCAAAATGAGTGGCTAAGAATGCGTCTCCCGGTCTCACGAAATATAATGGTCTCATATGAACATAACCTATATATATATATATATATATATATATATATATATATATATATATATATATATATATATAAAATTTTTAATTGAATTTTAGATATATTGATATAAAAAGTAAATTCATAATAGATGAAACTTAAAAATAAATTAAAATGTTTTTTTGTTATAACTTATAAATGTTTTAAAAGTTACATAAAGCATGAGTAAAGGAGTAATTGATAATTTGATATGGAAGGACATAAATGGATTCTGGAATGGGTAGATATGAATATAAAAGATGGCAAGGGAGGGGGCCGATACAGGACAGGGCAGTGGCAGAATCATAATTGGGTCTTAAAAGAAACGCCATCGACCCGATTTGTATCTACTGCAGTTGTCTCTATGTCTTCTTACTTTGTCCCTCTTAACAAACCTTTTGTATTTTAATTGAATAATTATTTTTGTAATATATTGTTCTATAATTTATATAATTAAATAGAATTGTTATATAAAATATGCGATTATATTTTGTTTTTGATAAAAAATATATAGTATCTCATTTGTGATTCCTCGCTTTTTATTGATACCCATCAAATTTGGTTTTTATTAATTACATAGTATTATATTTTTTATAAATTTATACAACTAACATAAGACGTGCAATTACGTTTCGAGTTGTCAAAATCTGTTACCATATAATGTTACATAATATTTTTTACTGTACAAAGCATTTGCATATTTCGTCTAATAAGCTATTTTTTCACATAAATTATGAATAAAGTAAAACTTGGATGCATAGCATTTAACCCCAACAATCTATCGTATTATTTTGTTTTTCGTATAACAACTATATTTGAGTTTTGACAAATTAAGCTTTACACTTTATCTTCCCATATTTGGATGGAGAAAAGTACTCGATATAAATGATTTGCATAATTTACAATAACGATTAATTGTTAGGACAATTGTATGAAAACAGAAAAACGAAATATATAAAGCAATAGAACAAGGACGTGATTATATGCAATATTAGTCCTCACTAGGTTTTTAGGTCGTTGATGGATCTAGGCCAACTTCCTCCCAATACCTTCTTGAGTTTTAAGAATTATAGACCCTACACTAATTATCTTCCTATCCACTAAATTATGACATGTGGAATCCATTATTTCTTGCTCTTAATTTCGACACTTGTCTTGATCATGTGATTAGGAAGATAATTAGGAAAATTTTTTAGAAGGATATAGAACCTCTCATTTATTTATAGCACTAAATTCTAACAATTGCAACTTTTTGTGAAATGTTGCAATGGTTCATAAATAACTAAAAAACAATTAATCGGTTTCCCTGAGAAATTGTCAACCAAAATTTAACAAAAAAAGTTAACTTGTCGTAATATTTTAGGTCGCAAGTATTAAAAAATTTAGACAAAATTACATAAACAGTCCTTGTGGTTTATCAAATCTACCAGATCAGGACCAAGTATTCGAATTACACCATAAGGGTCATCAAAGTATCACAAATCTAACAAATAAGTCCCTGAGGTATCGAAATAGTTCACAGGTCCATATGAAATGACTTTCTTACCCTTTCTTATTTCTTTTATCTTTTTATTTATATTCTTTTTATCATTAAAATTTAAAAAAACCCACCCCCACCCCACCGGCCACCCCACCCCACCCACCTCTCTCTCTCTCTCTTTCTCTCTCAACCAACCATAAATTTTCCTGAATGCCAGTGGCAGTAATCAATTTCTCACAGTAATCCATTCCGCTCAAAATGGAAAAATGTAGGGCTTACTCAAGTTTCGTGAATCTAAACATCTC